>CM060961.1:78955263-79407763 GCA_030765045.1 Tenodera sinensis
TTGGTAAATATTTTCTGCTTCCTTTTCTATCCGGCACCAGACTTCTGTTCTCTTATAAGAATCTTTACTTCTCTGTTTATGCACTATGTTTGGTTCTAAAAGCAGTAGCTGTCCAGTCTCTTTTATGGTGAATTTATTTGTCCATATTAGAGCCCTTAATCTATTCCTGCAATCTTCAATGGCAGCCTTGCCTGGAGATCACATTGCAGGACTATTTTGACTCCGGATGTATATTTTGGAACTAAAGTATTTGCAATGGGTCTGCACTTTTGTCATGCCTGCTACTCTGGACACCTCTTGGCATGGGCGTCGCGAGGGGGGGAGGGCAAGGAAGGGCCGCGGCCCCCCCCCTTGGAAGTTGGTGAACTTAAGGTGCAATCAATTACTGACTGCTAAACTATTATTTTAATTTTGATGTAAAGAACAGTTTTTATTTAGCACAAATTAATATGGTTATCTGCAACAAATACTATAAATTTTAACAATAAAACAATGAATTAATATTACCTGATTGCAAACTTCCCACGTGCCCCCCCCCCTTGGAAAAAAGTCTGCCGACGCTCATGCCTCTTGGTTACTTGTATACTTAAACTTACTAAGATGATCAGTATAGGTTTAAAGTCCCCCCCCCCCGCTGTCACGACAAAGTGAGTGCCCACGGCTCCCTTGTTGTTCTTCGCTCTGAATCCAAGATCAACTAATGAAATACATAAGAATCAAAAGTCTGCTCCCAAATAAAATTCCAAACACAATTGTAAATATGTACACACCTCCTGGACAGATACTAAATAATGACCCAAACGCCATATTACCAGAAATAAGAAGATATATAATACTAGGGGTCTTCCATAAAAGGCAAAAGTAGGACTGGAATGAAGGAGCAGAGAAGCATGAATGTGCTATATAACGGCTTTTGACCAACAATCTAATATTGGTATACATGCTTAGGCTTTCACGGCCGGCATCAATCCAATAGGACGTAGTTTCGGGGTTAACAACTGTTAACCAGCCAGGAATCACTCTCTCAAGATGCCTAACGAAGTCTTGGGCGAAACATCAGATATTTATTCATTGACTAGACCACGGCCTAAAATCCTGGAAACTATGCTCTATGGAATCTAGTACTAATTAATGAAGTTAAAATACCAACATATCAATGTCCTGCTACAGGAACTTTGAGTACAATACATGTCTGCTTCTCTTCTCCCAGCATCCATAAATACTCACACAGTTGGTCTGCAGGTGAAGATCTAAGCGTTCATTTCCCAACATAGGTTTTTCACTTTCGATAATAACATTAGTAGTGGCAACAGCGATAATATACCCAGAACTAAACTAAAGCCCAGCACAACAGCCCATGAAGGGCCCAGGCTTGCCACCTGGCCTCTGTATCCCCCACCTCTGCCCACCAGAAGCGTCATGAGTAGAGTGTAGTACTACAGGATGGTGCGTGGTCAGCGCCCCGTGCCCTACCGTTCAGTTATGCGGCCTTCACGATCTCGAATATACCCACAACAAAGTGGAAAATTAAAGCAGCTAACTGGGATGATTGAAACCAAAGTATTGTTGCACAAGTTCAAAAAGCGCCATACCTTTCCTCGAATGTCAGCAATTCAACGTTGGAAATTACAGAAACTATTCTAATTGCAGTTAAACAAACCATTCCTGCGATTGAACAAAACATGCTACCTACATCAATGTACAAGTACATATGGTGGAACGAACCATTAAAAACAGAATAACAACGTAAAAGGCTCAAAAAGGTTTGGATGAAAGAAAGAACCATTGAAGCCACGATCATTTACATCTATGTTAAGGCAAAATATAAACAAAACCTCCTTAACACAAAAAGAGCAAGCTGGCAACAGTTTGAAACTTCCTTGGATGCTAACATACCCTCTTCAAGAACTTGAACATATTCAAAGCGATAGAAGATAAAGGATACAGCAAAATCAATTTAATCAGTAAATATTACTATGGACAACCTGGAGAAAGCAGAACTACTAAATTGCCATTTTGCTAAGAAATGCAGTAAAACTTAATCATGGCCAACTAAACAATACCTCAATGTAATTTTGAATTTATCTTCTGTCACTAAGATGAAGCTGACATACTCTTCAGTGAAGAACTTAGTTTAGCTTTATAAGATCATAATGCCATGCTACAAAACAACTCTGAAGAGCTTCAGCCCCACTTCAGTAATACCCGGGAAATGGCAATATTTCCGAATCCGTGGAAAACAGCTATTATAATATGAAACGGTACATATTAGTATGTATATTGTACATTAGGTTAGAACATAATTTGTATATAGATAAATATTTTAGGATAATAATTGTTTAAATATTGTTACTGATAGGCAGTTACACTTGGAAACTTGTAAAATGTAAATCGCGACCAAGCGGTCTTCAAACGCCTCGTTCAGGTATTGAGAGGAAACAAACAGGATGCGGGGCATGGCATGACATTTGTCACCCCTCACTGCTCAGGTATTTCTAAGGGAGGCATACTGACCGGCAAGGGGAGGTACCGTTATGAACAAAGTGGAGGACCACAAAAGGGTCGGTGCAGTGAACTCAGGGTGGCAGAGAGACTCAAATACTTGAATGAGACGGCTGTAGCTGTGAGGAAGCTGGTATAAGATAAAGTGAATAAAGTCAATGTCCGAATGCTAAGAAACATTTATTAACCCACCTGCATAACCACCCCTGAAGAAGGGTCAACAGCCGAGGGCAACGGAGACGGCATCTTGGCAGCACATATTCCTCCCTTCACAACACAAAACTACCCGTCGCATAGATGGCACCCAACGTGTAAAGTCGAGACGGCAGGTATAAACCAAGGACTACAAAGACATCTTCATTCAGCATCCACGCTACAAGTATCATCATTCAGCATCCAGTCAGCACCCTGGAGTACCAACATTTGCCATCAAAGACCGGAGCATCATCTACTACACATCTCAGCAGAACATCTTCACAGGAAATACGCCCATTAAGTATAGGAAGCTACTAAAAGTGAGTTGTAAAGAACCAGAATAATATTAAGAAGTGGAAAAATTGTAGATAAAATGGAAGGTACACACCAAATAAACGGAAACAATTGTGAAGCAGAGAAGGAGGCAGATATGCAAATGGTAGAAGTAGGAGGTGATAGTCGGGAACATGTACACAGGCAAACTGTAGCCTCAATCAGTCAAGAGATGATACATAGAGATTCTATTAGTTTATTGTGGAGGTTGATAGAAAGTAAGTTAGAGGAAACTAACAGGGAAATTAAGGAAAACAATAGGAAGGTCGAGCATAGCAATAAGAAGGTAGAGGAAAGTATAGCGAACTTAGAAAACAGAATAGAAAGTAAAGTTGAGCAAAGTAACAAAAAGTTAGAAGAAAATATAGTGAACTTAGAAAAGAGAATAGGAATGAAATGGCAGTCTCTTATACCTAGTCAGGGGGAGATAAAGAAATGACAGAAATGAGATCAGAAATTGAAGTAGTTACTGGAGGGTTGGGTAGTATACAGCAAGGGGTAGAGACCAAATTGCAAAATTTTCACCAAGAGATATCTGACAAACAAACTGGCTTAGAAAACAAAGTGGACAAGGATGTACAAATGTTGAGGAACTTGGCAGAAACCTCAGTATCGAGTACAAATGCAGATCTTTTAAAACAACTAAAGAAATTGAATCTGTCAGATGCCTCGTGGTGAACTTAAATGCAAGCCAACATAATTGAAGTAAAGAAATACAGGATATTAGGGGTACTTTTTCTAGGTTAGAAGTAAGTGTTACAAAGTCATGTACCGTTACTGATGTAAATGTACCTACAGGCTCAGCTGACGCTAGATCCGACAGAGTACAAAGTCCAATTCAAGCCTCAGCTGAGCCAGGTGAAATGTTTGCAGAACAAATTTCTGCATCCGGTGAATCAAGTGTGCATGCTACTGTATAAACCCCATTAGTTACCTAACATGGCCGCATCATTTATTAAATGAAATTCCCGTACCAACTTTTCAGGAGGAAAATGGTGATAACCCGAAATTATTTCTTAAAGAAATAGAGAATTACTTTAAAGCAAAGCAAATTCCTGAGGCATTAAGGATGGTGGTTATAGGCAAAGGCTTAGAAGGGCGAGCTAGAAATTGGTTGCGCCTAACTTTGGGCGAGGACATAAATTTCGAGTCATTTAGAAAATATTTTCTGGCTAGATATTGGGGGGCAAACCAGCAAAATGCAATTAGGATGGAAATATCAAATGGGAAATACGATCCAAATTTGGGCATAAACATGACCGACTACTTTTTGAATATCGTTCAGAGAAGCAAATTATTAGATTCACCGCTAAAGGAAAAAGAACTCATTGCAATAGTAATCGATCACTATCCGGAGCACATTAGAAATAACCTTATAGTGGCAAAACC
This sequence comes from Tenodera sinensis, assembly GCA_030765045.1. NCBI lineage: Eukaryota > Metazoa > Arthropoda > Insecta > Mantodea > Mantidae > Tenodera > Tenodera sinensis. Next base: position 78,959,683 of record CM060961.1, read on the forward strand.
AGGAAGTTTCTCAGAAATGATCAGGACCTCCTAAATACCGGACCTGACACTGTAATTCAAGATGGCGGCCAAAGTGGTGGGAACTACTTGTAAACAACTCGTCTACAGGCTACGATTTCAACGCAGTAAAATAAAAACGTGGTGTAATAACACGCCTATTTTGTGAATATGGGCTGTGTTAAACACAAAAACACTGTCTTAAACATAAACTCAAGTAAACAAAAAAGAATGACATTTAATATTAAACGATAAACCATAGGCAATGAAATATATAACCTCAAATATCATTCATGCAATCTACAGGTTTACATGCCATTATGTAACTGCATTACACACTCAAATTACAAAGAAGATAGACAAAACTGCAAGCAGCATGTTACTTAAATAAAACAGAAGTGTTGACAGTGAGTTGACTCAGAATTATTAATCATTGTTTACACTGTTTTTCACATTTGTACAATGTGCAGAATGTTATATACCTACACAAAACATACTATACTGGATGGCTGATATACAAATGCTGCCATTTAGAATGACCTAAAGCTACCTACTGAATTCAAAACCTTTAGGGTGAAATTTTGCTTTCACTATTACTGAGAACTTGATTACTCAGTTTGCAACAACATATTACTCAGCACTTCAGGACACTTTATTTTACAGGGGGAATCCACAAAAGCAGATGAAATATTAAAAATAATAACCGTAAAACAGCACTGTAAATGAAATACATGAAATACGTAATCTTAAATCAGTATTGTAAAGCAACATTGTGTTAGCTTAGGTTAGGTTAGTTTTGCATATGAGTGGGGTGACAGGGTCCTGTGTTATCGAAATATTTACAATTTGGGTAGTGTTTATGCAATCATTTCAACGTAAATGCATTAATCAATCATTGTAGCATATATTACACTCGTTTATGCACATTTATTAGCTAAATATCCGCCGCATAAGCGAAATAAAACCACTTCATCGACCGTAGGAAATTTTCTCATAAATAAAACACGAAGCTTGAGCGCACAATAAAACTTACAAGATCGTAATCAGCAATAAAAACTGCATCCATTGCACTATGTTTCATTCGTTTTCTCGAGCGGACGATTTTGTAAATATTTACCAAACTTTGCTATAGTCTACAGTTTTACATGCAGCAACATAACACATTTCTTCTAAACTACAGCTACACATTTAAATTACAAAGACAAAAGATAATGTACAAATATGAGCAGCATACTACTTACATGAAACAAACTGTTGGTGTTGCAGATGCCACTAATTGAATTCACTCGAAATTATTGTCTTTCACTATTCACACTATTCACCATGTTATATACACACCGGCAACTAATACACATAACGCTGCAATTTATTGTAATTAAATACTGAATTTAGAAGCTTTATGTTGTAATTTACCTTTTGTTTTAACTGAAAGTTTCTGATTTTTAATTTGCATCCGGGAATGCAACAGTTACGGTGCATTGTCGTGTTTGAGGTTAGGTTGTAGTATGGCAACATTAATATACACTACTGGAACAGTTTTTCTTCAACAACCTCTCACCACTGTAATCGTGACACAAATTGTACTTGCAAACAGATAAATTAACCACACTATACGGCTAATGTAGCCATAGTCCTAGATGGAACACAATAAACATGAACACGTGGATAGCACACGCACAGTCAAAACGTTATTACATTTATTCCTGTTCCTATACTGCCCAAATAAAACTTTTGAAACACTCGCTTTGCTAATATGAAGACAAACTTACATAGGAATTATTATAAGAAACAATAACTCGAAGACATAGAAAATAATACGAAAAACAGCGTGTGGAAACACCTCAGAAATAAATCCCACCAGCCGACGCCATTTTTGTACAACTTAGATGGCAGTGTCAGGTCCGTTAATCTAGAAGGTCCTGGAAATGATAGACTTGCTTTCGGCGTTCGACTATAGTCAAGTACAACCAACCCAAAATATCAGGGATTCCATTGATCTCAATACAAAAAATGGAAACAGAAACAATTCAGGTTCTGTTAGAGCAGAGGCAGAATATTACAGAAGTTGGAACAGAGGACCCGGTCAGGATACAAGGCAGAGATACCAATACACAGTACCACATTTTCAGAACAGAACTTCAAGTAGAAAAGAAAATAACTTTCCTACGGGTAGACAATCACCACAGAGAAATGGAAATCAAAATCAGAATTATCAGCATCAGAGGGGAAGAAATGGACAAATTAATACAGTTAGATTTTATGGCCATAATCGAGGATATCAAAACAGGCATAATACAAGGCAGGAAAACATTTATACGAGTAATTTTAACCAAAACAATCGAGTACGGGGTGAGACAAGAACTAACCAATGTCTGCCCCAAGATTTAAATGGGAATGCAGGTTTGCCAACATTATTAAATCCTCAAGCAAATCCATTTATCAGCGATAGTAATGCAGAGGCAGTTAGCGAAGTAGAAATTCAAAGACAGGGAAACTGATAAGCGAGCACTGCACGATCCCGGGAGTTGCTCGTAATAATCAGTGTACAGGTGTAGAAACAAATTGTCAGGGATCCGATGATAGTACAAATCAATTTAATATGGATAAGGCATTTAAATCAGATAGCAAAAATGTGATGTCCAACCCTCCCACTATAAAATTGACCTTGATGGGAAAATATTACTGCGCAATGCTTGATTCAAGGGCATCAAATTCGGTAATAAGTGAGCAGTTCTATAATACGTTACTTCAAGAAGGAAATAAGATAATGTGTTTACCGACTAGTGGAATTTTTTGTACCGTAGCTGTGGGAAAGATAAAACAGCGCGTGAAATACCAGATAATGCTAGAGATTAATATAAACGGGAGTTTATTTGAAATGATACTGCTTGTTGTTCTTAAGTTAGTATGTGATATAATAATTGGCTCGGACATGTTATCAATGTGGGAAGCTATCATGGATTTCCGAGAGAAAAGATTAATAATCACCCTGGAGGCAAGAAATCTAATAGTTCCATTTGAAAATGAAGAAAAAGCTGAAGCAACGCAGAACGCAAAGGACGGAATACTTCAGGAAGATGAAATATTTTTCGTGGAATATATAAATATAAGCATAAATAATGTGTTAACTGTGATGGGAATTGATAACCAAAACATAGCTAATCTGGGGAAAACTGAATACTTAGCAGAGGAAACCATGAATGAGGTAATTACGATTTATAATATTCCTATGGAATTTTGCGATGATCTAAACGGTCAGATGGAAGCTTCAAGACAGGTAGTTGACCCTCATCAAGAAACAGATGTTTATATAATTGCCGCGAAAGCCCAAGGAATCAGTGCCGAAAGCAGGGAACGCCTATGTGACATCTTATACAAAAACCGTAAAGTTTTTTCTAAGAAACCAGGGCGTTGTACCTCTTATGTTCATAGTTTCGCTGTAAACGGAATAAAACCTTTTCGGTACAAATGTACACCCATTCCCATTTCTTTAAAGGACAAAGCGGATAGTCATATGCGACATGTTACAAGATGGAATAATTAGGCAAAGCACTTCTGAGCATATCAATCCTATTTGTTGGACTTTTAAAAAAAGGGGAGAGCTGAGAATGACAATAGATGCGAGAAGATTAAATTCTTATTCGGTCCCAGACCAGTTTCGACTTGAAGGAATGGAAACTATTTTGGCAAAAATAAAAAATTGCAAATATTTTTTCAAGTATCGATTTGACTTCATCATTTTGGCAAATTCCGTTAGAGGAAAACGTGAGAAAGTTTACAAGTCTTATCCATCGGGAAGGACTTATGAATTTTGCAGATGCCCTCATGGAGTGAGTAGTAGTAGCAGCGGTTTACTTAGAGCATTGTACCAAGTCTACCACGATAGCACTGATAATTACATAGCTCAGTATATAGATGATCTTTTTATATTTGATACCACCATTGAGAAACATTTGGCTCACATAGATTACGTACTAGCAAAACTGGCAGAAAATGGATTCACGGTCAATCCAGATAAGTCAGCATTCTTTAAACAAGAAACTGAATTTTTGAGATATATCATTAATCAAGAAGGAATGAGAGCATACTCGGAACGTATAAAAAGTATACAAATGATACCGCCCCCAAAGAATGTAAAACACCTAAAGAAGTTTTTAGGTACGATACAGTTCCAAACAAAATTTGTTCTGCAGTATGCAAAACACGTAGCACCTTTACGTGAATTATTAAAGAAAAACGTAAAATGGAAATGGGATCAGGAAAAACAGCGAGCGTTCGAAGACGTGAAGGAATTGTTCTCACGATCGATCCTGCTAGAAAGGCCGAGGGATGATTTACCATTTATAATCTTTTCCGATGCGTCTGTAAAGGCATGTGGTAGCGTAGTAATTCAAAAGGACGAACAGGGTATATATCACGTAATAGCCACAGCACCCAGAGGGACAACTAACGTAGAGGCTAAGGCATGTGTTACTGAATTGGAAATTGCTGCAACATACTTTGCATTGCAAAAATTTGAACTATACATTTTCAACAGAAAAATAATTGTTTACACAGATCACGTCAGTCTATCATTTATAAGTTCCTGCAAATTATCCAGCTCAAAAATCTCCAGATATATACGCGAGATTATGTCTCCTGACATAACCATAAAGCACATTGCAGGAAGAGAATATATTCAGCGATCTTCTCTCTAGGCTGTATTCAGAGCAGAAAATTCCTGAAACTTTAGGTCATCCTAGACAGGAAATAGTTTTGCTAAAGCTACAAGTTAATAAACGGTATGATTTGGCCAAAGATTTCAAAATCATTGCTCAATTGCAAAGACAGGATCAGGAGATAAGCAAATTAATGGACACAGCTCCGGCAATCGACAGTAACACCGCAGGTAGTATAGGTATGAAAGATGGCGTTGTTTACAAGTTACACGGGGAAGGAGTAAAGAAGTGGAAAGCCTACATCCCAAAGTTAATGGAAAGAAAGCTAATTAGGGCATTCCACGAAAGCTTACTGCACTCAGGTAGCGAAAAGGTCATGTTAAATGGATCAGAGCATTTTTATGTCAAACACTTGTCACGAAAGTCAGACAAATAATTTCATTCTGCGACTTATGCCAAAGAGCTAAGGCTTTGAATGTAAAATACGACATAGAACCAGGTGCAATTATAAGGGAGCGGCCAAATGCCTTAATTACCATTGATGCACACGGTGAACTACCTCAAGGACAATTCGGAAATAAATACAATTTCATACTACTTGACGTATTTTCTAAATTCGTTAAGATATACCCTGTGAGAGATATTAGCAGCCGCACCTGTTTACGTAAAATCATACAAGATTACATCCCACAATATGGGAAGATGGAAGCCATTTTGTCCGATAATGCCACAGTACACACAAGCAAACTATTCACTACAACGCTACAAAATCACAACATCAAATTGTATCATAGCTCAAAATATTATCCTCAAGGAAACCCTTGCGAGAGGGCCATGAAAGATATTGGCCTATACCAGGCATTCTAAATGGACAAATTATTGTCATGTAATCGAACACGTCATCAATCACTCCAACGCCACGACAAAATTCGCACCCATAACTTTGATGACCGGAGAACCATCACAACCATTATTCAGGAATATGCCAAAAGTAATTTGATCAGCAGAAGAACTAAGCGACTTTGAAAATTGCAAATCAGCTTTAGAGCGAATAAGAAAACATGCAGAACAGCGAGCGAGGAAAGTAAAAACATACAGACACAAATGGGACCCATACATTGATGACCTAGTGTTAGTGAGGGATAAGAATATTTCAAGTGTTTTAAAAAAGCGTAATCACAGATTGGAGCTTCTATATGAAGGTCCTTATGTGATTGTCAATAAACTAGGGGACCATACATACGAGGTAAACACGGCACGAAAATAATCCGGCGTTATCACAAATGGCTAATGAGACCATATAAAATAATGCAAGACACCTAATGACAAACTTCTTACCTAAGATACATGTAGAAACAAAACGAAATAGAAGTCAATTTACATTACTGTGTTTCATGCACTCAAACCATTTTCCTCTTTAAAAAAAGTAAATATACCTATCATTCTAAAATAATATTCTTTTCACCATAAGTAAAATATAGACCATAGTTGTTAGCGATGGGGTAATAACATAACACACAATTCTATGCATGAGGGTAAAGTAGTATATACTCAAAACAATTTGTCAAGTGACAAAAATATGTGTTGCCTTTTGTTAAAACTCAAAAATATGTAGTGCACAGTGATAAAAGATACAAAAAAAATTGTAAATATGCCATAAAAAATAGACATAGTTAATCAGGCATGCAGCCTCGATAAACAGATTTTCTCACACATCGAGAAGTGTATCATAGTTTAACGTTGTTTAGGATTGGTTTCGCTGTTAAGGCATGTAAGTTAAAAATAATTTTTGTTACCAACAAATTATTTTAAACTTAGGGGCATATGAAACGGTACATATTAGTATGTATGTTGTACATTAGGTTAGAACATAATTTGTATATAGTAAAATATTTTAGGATAATAATTGTTTAAATATTGTTACTGATAAGCAGTTACACTTGGAAACTTGTAAAATGTAAATCGCGACCAAGCGGTCTTCAAACGCCTCATTCAGGTATTGAGAGGAAACAAACAGGATGTGGGGCATGGCATGCCATTGGTCACCCCTCACTGCTCAGGTATTTCTAAGGGAGGCATACTGACCGTAGCAAGGGGAGGTACCGTTATGAACAAAGTGGAGGACCACAAAAGGGTCGGTGCAGTGAACTCCGGGTGGCAGAGAGACTCAAATACTTGAATGAGACGGGTGTAGCTGTGAGGGAGCTGGTATAAGATAAAGTGAATAAAGTCGATGTCCGAATGCTAAGAAACATTTATTAACCCACCTGCATAACCACCCCTGAAGAAGGGTCAACAGCCGAGGGCAACGGAGACGACATCTTGGCAGCACATATTCTTCCCCTCACAACACACAAAACTACCCGTCGCAAATACCAATACCATCTGATTGTATGCTGCCCCAAGTCAAACAGTTTTTATGTGCTGAGAGATGGAAAATGTTCCAACAACATCCAAAAGAAGAATTCAAACCCTGGATATTCCAAGCATAACACCTCAATGAAGGAAAAAAAAAAGCTCTTAACATTTTAATAACTTTTGGAAAGCACTTTCATTACTTTTGAGTGGAAAGAAATTATAGTGTTTTGTATTACTTGTAGCCAGTTGACCTATAAAAGGAAAGGAAATAAAGAAAGAAGTTATTGAAAAAATACTTAAACCCCAAAAGGAAAAAAAAAAAAAAAAAAAACAACAATGCAACTCATATATATATATATATAAATTTCATTAACATCTTGTCTATCTCAACTGCTCGAAAAACAGTTTAGAGAAGACCATCATGGAGACCTGAAAGGGACCATTCTGTTAGTCTAACCGTATGGCTTCAGACCTTCAAGTGGTACAGTTTATACTGTATTATATTTTATTCAGGAAGTATAGTTAAGAATCAGGAAAAAGGAAATGACAATTGCAGTGATAACAGACTTGGATGCTGCATTTGACACAGCACTTCACAAATCTGTTTTCACAACACATGAAACTTGTAACAAAAGGTAAAGTACTTAAACTCCTATTTTTGTGTTCACGGGTAGAAACATTCAGACTTCTGTGAACAACCAATTGGCTAACATACAAAAAATGTATTGTGGGTTCCCACGAGGGTCAGTGTTTAGTCACACACTGTTTATTATTATGTTTTTTGATTTACCCAAGATGCTGCCTCCAACAGCTAACATCAGTATACACATATGCTGATGACATCCTCATATGATCTAGAAAGACCCAATTAGATTAGAAACCATGATGCAGGAAGCGTCTGATAGCATCAGTAATTGGGCAAAGAAGTGTAATTTAAATATTTCTAATGAAAACTGAATGCGCTGTCTTCACTAAAAGATACAGCTTGAAAAAGTATACACCAAAAATCCTCTTGAGTGGACGATAAATACAATGCAACAGCACACCCAAAATTCTCGGACTTAGATGAGAAATTATTATACAAAACTCACATCCAAACTATTGTTACACAATGTAACAGAAGATTAAACTTAATAAAAATTGTAGCTAGTAAAAAATTAGAGGCTCACTTCATTGCATTAAGATTGTTTTACACTGCCTACATAAGGGCAAAACTAAAATATGGCTGTGAAATATGGGGCAGTGCAGCAGGTATTCACTTACAAAGGATTCAAGTCATTAATGATGTAGCATTGAGGTTGTGCCTGGGGAGTACCAAAAACTACTCCAATAAGTGCCATAGAAATAGAACTTAATCTAATGCATATTCATCTTTATATACAAAAACGAATTTAGATTCCATACCCAAGACTACATGTAGCTGCCAGCATAAGTCTCCAATCAAATATGGAGACAGCAACATGATAAAACTGCATAGGCTTTAAACTATCCACAACCTCTTCCTCTAGAACCCAATGTAATAGCAGCTGTAGAAACGCTGAATGAAATACCTCCATGGAAATGGTCCACTCCAAGATCTAATATTAAGTTACCAAAAAAGACCCAGAATACATGCTGCAGTTAAGTGCTTGGGAACAAACTGCCAAAAATTGAGGAATACCTGCACAATTATACTGATGGATCCTTAACCTTCAAAATAATGCTGCAGGAGCAGCATACTATACCAGATGGCCAAGACGAATACTAATTACCATGCACATTATGCTCTAGCATGGGCACAGAATTACCAGCTATGATGGAGCTCTCCAATATATTCACAGAGAGCAACAAACTTTGCATTCTCACCAACTCTCTAGCAGCAATATATAGTATAATTAAATACAAGCTAACAACATACTCCTATCGAACAACACCAGTACAAAAGATGTTGTTAGACTTAATACAGAAGGCAAAAGATGAACAACTACAATGGATCCCTGTACACTGTGGTATATCAGGGAATGAAATGGCATATGAAATTGCCAAAACTGTTGCAACATTACATATAGCACCTTCAAAACAGATCTCTACTAAGGGCAGTAAGACGGGTTAACAACTCAATCACAAAAGAACACATGCTTAACATCAGTATGGTGCTATTTTTATAATAATATGTTGCTTTGTATGCGCTGAGCTATGAGACTCTTTTTCTACTCCAGGTCGTGGTACTAGATGGAATGAATAAACACTAGATGTTACATCACTATAATATATTACTTTATTAACACCTTTCCTCGTCTTTACACTTAGATTATCTTTCGTCGCACCAATTTATATTATATTGATAGTCTTTCCAGTTTTTAACAACTTTAGAACAAAAGCTTCATGAAAGTTTAGTCAATTTTCTACTCACATCCACGCGCACTATAAAAACACGTCTTCTCATGTCAGACACACAGACGCTATTAACGATTCTAGCGCCGCATCACATGATGCTACGTTCTTTTTGTGTACATCCGCGTATGCGTTCATCAAATAGTTCCCGTATTGTTAGGGAAGCGATCTTTAGCTATTCTCCCTTCGCTTTTAATATTGAACACATATAATTCTTTTATTTATACATGTATATTAAATTTAAATATGGAAATATTTATGACGTGTTTAAACAAACTTAATTTTTTGTAATAATGAACAATAGCAACACGTTTTCGTTACTTAACTAACTCGTACCAACACCAAACACAAACTACATTTTCAACAAATATTTACACAAACAATTTTCTTTTGGGGTCTTATAATATTCTGTCTCAAGTAAATGGAAAAGGATTGTAACAACTATTGAAAGAACCACATTATGTAAAAACACACACTATGTATATATATATATATATATATATATATATATATACGTTCCAGGCTTTACTTCAAGATCCGGAATACGATACATTATAACAGGGACGTAACTTTAGTGAGGACCCTGTTCATACCTATATTGTGGTTTACAGCTCCCTCTTAACTCTCGCAGCATACCTGGTTTAAAATACATACTGCAAAATGGAATCTTTTTGACCCTATTTATATTTTTTGTTTGTGCTTTCTTTTGTTTTTGCTGAAACATATTTTTACCACCCTACTCTTTCTTGTTTATTTATTAACCATCCATGATACTACACATATAAGTATGTAGTTACACATAGCAATGGAATATATAATAATTAGTTATAGGTCTCCTTTTCTGAAATTAAATGAAAATCAAACTAATATTTAACAAATGCATTTTTATTGTGGAACAATCTATGTAAGTGAGTTTTCTAACACAACTGGACACTAATGCTGCACTATTATTGCATTTGGACTTACATTTTTGCAACTGAGTTTCTCGGAGAACAGAATAGTAAGCCTCATAAAACAAAAAACCTTCGAACAGTTGGATTTTGTAATGTCCTAAGAGAAAGCATAAAAAATATTTATCAGTAAAAACTATTTGTCTGAAAAGCAGGAATACAATGAAAATAAATAGTGAAAGCAGAAATACATCAAAGGAGAAATAGTAACTGAACTTCTCTCTTAAGAATCAGAACAATAAAAATTTAAACCGAAGGATAAAAAGTTTGACTAATGCAAAAATGGTGTATAAAATTATTCAAAATTATGTTGCAATAAAGTAAAAGATACAAGGAAACTAAAGTTCCATCCTGCATAATTGGGGTCATTGTTGATTCCAATTCAAGAAATTAGCTTGGAAACAAATGTATAACATCAAAATTATATAAGAAAGTTGAATGGAGGCTTACTTACACAAATAAATTTCAGTGAATTAAAGAACAGAAGTTATTAGAGTTTCAAAATTGTTGGGGTCAAAGAAGACCAGGCATGCTGTGAGGGTTAAACAGTTATTACTAAACTCATTTTTATTTAAAAAATATTGCTGTCTCAATGCATTTTGGAATGATTAGACCATTAGGTAATCTCGTAAGCATTTAGAGAAGTCCAGTTGTATTTACAGAACTTTCTCTACCAATGAGAAACCATACATCTGGTTCATGTATCCACATTAATTTACTCACAGTATATACCCTGCTTAGGCATGAAGAAAACTTATGATGTGGCTCATTACAACATATGGGAGATCAGTATTAAATGTTAGTATCTCGTAACAAGTTATTGCAATGGAAAAGGAAAAAAATGGGGAGAAAAAGCAAGAATTGCAAGCTTTAATGCATATTGATAACATGATACCTTCCAATGTGGAAGCAGGAGTGTAAAACTAAAAACAGCGAGAGAAGTTCTCATAAAGCTGTAGCAAGAAAATGTGGGCAATGAACAAGAAACAGAAGTGAACTAATAAAAACAGAAAAAGCAGTTTTACAATTTCTTGCTAATTTTAAAGCAGTTAATTCAGGAAACAGATGCTAGGATAAATGTGTAAAAAAATCTGATGTGCTGCACTCACATGACTTTCTCTACTCTTGTACAAACTATTTGTACAAATTCTTATTCCTATATCTTCTTCGTCTTAGTTGACATAAACATTTGTACAAATTATTTTATTGCTTATTTCCTTGTAGTTGTAAAGGGAAAGTTAGAATACAGAAGGCTTTGATAGTCAAATCTTTTAAAGCTTTGAGATTCTCTTCTCTTTGCACACTTACCATATAAAAAAAAATCTGATGTGTTGCACTCACATGAGACTTTCTCTACCATTGTACTAAACACTCTTACAAACTCTTATCCCTATATCTTCTTTGTGTTAGTTAAAATAAACATTTGTACAAATTATCTTATTGGTTATTTCCTTGCAAGTGCCAGGGTATTAGAATACAGTGGGCTTTGTGCGATAGTCAAATCTTTTAAAGCTTTGAGATTCCGTTCTTTGCACACTTAACATATAAAAAAATGAACGATGTTCCATTTCATGAAAGTTTTAAGTTTTCAGAAACTCACACACATAACAAGGAATATCTCCAAAATTGTTCAACCTACAAGAAAATTTATTTAGACATAAATTGTGTATTTTAGGAACATCTACATTTTTGTATAGTATGATTCTCTCTAACGGTTTACCAGTTATGCAAAAGTCGTCCAGAGTAAATACGACTACAGGGGCTATAGCCAGAAAATTCAAGATATACATTTAATTTGTCATAAAAATATCTCACATATGACATTTTAATCAAAATCGTTAGCCATTTTCAAGAAAATCAAAATTTTCGAAAAATTGTCAATGTAAAGGATAGTTTAGGGTGGGGCTATTTTCTTCAAAATCTTCGTGTCGCTTCCTTGAAAGACATTAAACTTAAATACCAACTTTGGTTTTTAGCCAAAGTTATACTGTCCACAGACTGACTGACACACAGACACACACACGGGCCTGTTTCTAAGAATGCTTTTTTTGGATTCAGGAGGTCTCAAAATATATATTTGCAGTGAAATCTTGATATCGAATTTCTGTGTGGAATACAATACTTCCCCTACTTACCAGTAGAGAAAGTAAAAATGTATATATAAGCTAATTCAACACATGTAATATTACATACAACTTGTGTAATGAAACACTAGTCAAGAAATCTGTTAAAAAGAAGAAATTCTGATTATGACAATGTTTTGGTTCATAGAAAACACATATATTACACTGATGTCTACATTCTTTCTGAAGTAAGCTTATGTCACTCCTTTAAGATTTCCTTGTAAAACAATTGTGCATTATTGAAACAAACCAAGGATGATTCGCAGATTCATTACAGTACAAATATGTACTAACTATCAATTCATAGATATGCAAAGTTAGTGACAGATCAAAGCACTCAGTCATTTCAAACAAACGTGTCCTCCTTTGGAAGTGCAAAGGAACCACTCCACTCTTCTGAACTGGCACTTCTTTATTAGCAGTTTGGTGTTCTGGGGCTATATTTCTTGTTTGAGGTTCACATAGGGAAGATAAGTTGATCAGTCCTTCCTAGTTAGGTTTTCTTTTATAGTACAATTATGGCATGAGGACAACAGAAAGTGATATGGGTAGGATGCTGTGTATGGAGGACTGAGAGGGCCAACCTAAGTGATGGAGTGAACTTCACTAGTTAGACCTGATTCTAAGTAGTTGTAATGCACATAAATTAAGATTATTCATTATTTAATTTTGCAATGCAAGCAAGTCATGAAGTCTGTCAAAATAAGTTTTGTAATTTGAGAGGTAGAACTGGAACTTAAAAATTCAATGCCACAGCTGGGATATGAACCACAGACCTTCCGCTTACCAGGCAGGTGCTCTAACCACTGAGCTACTGTGACAATCTGCCAGAATGACATTGAATTCTCAAACCAGTTCGTATTTTTCCCAGTAAAACACAAAGGCACTCTCACATCAGAGACAATTACCCCAATGGCAACTTACTATTGCAAATACTTTATGTCCTGGAATTAAATAACCTTCAGATGGTAATTATTTATTTTAAACACATAAACCGTGTGTGGGCAATGTTTGAGAGGTACAACTGGAACTTAAAAATTCAATGCCACAGCTGACTGCCTTTGTAGTTTACTGGGAAAAATACGAACTGGTTTGAGAATTCAATGTCATTCTGGCAGATTGTCACAGTAGCTCAATGGTTAGAGCACCCGCCTGGTAAGCGGAAGGTCTGTGGTTCAAATTTCAGCTGTGGCATTGAATTTTTAAGTTCCAGTTCTACCTCTCAAACATTGCTCACACTAAGATCACAGTCTGAATCCTCTAACAGCTTTCGTATCTCTTCATCCAAGAGACCTATACAAGTAAAAGAGTTGTTTTAGCACACCAAACTGCCATTTACATCCTCAATACCAGAATAAATAAGATACAAACTCCATTTTGAGGTTACAAAACCGCTCACGCAAAGCCGAAGCCGCAGGATTGTGCTAGTTCAAATTTGAGCACTTAGTACAACTCGAAAATTCAAATATGTGGATATTACTGAATATATTTACCACTTTAAATGAATAAAGAATAGATTTCACTATCACAAACAATGAAGTTGTATAAATACATTGGTAAAATTGCTTACTTACGACGCACCATGCTGCTTTTGTGTAGACCAACTCCTCTAATTTCTCCTGCCATCTACTGTCGCAAAAGATAAAGAAAAACAACATTGCAATGTAGGGCAAAACATGCACGATTGCTGCGATCCAATCTGAACCAGAAAAAAGCTGTGTATCGACTGCAAAAAAGAAAAAGCTAACTGACACTATCGTGCGGGTACGGTTCGAAAGGAATATGTGCTTTAACTGCTTTTTTCTTCCATCTTGAAGACTAGTAGAATTTCCCAGGAAATTTAGAATTTTACCCCATCTGATACCACTGTAGCAGTGACACTACACAGGGTGATTATTTCTGAGAGGAAAAAAATTAACTGAAAATGATTTATGACTAACTCTACAAATTGCTGACAATAAGCAAACAAGTACCATTGATGTTTGGGTCATTTAAGAAGTTTCATCTTTTAATACCTTTGGAAAAATTGATGTTTTTAATGATAATTTTGTTCATAAATCCTCTCTAACAAAGAAGATGATAAATATGCATGACATTTAACTGCATTATATCAAGGAATGAGATGAGTGAAATTATGCTTAGATGAGCCCAAGGTCCATAGAGCTTACAGATACCCAACATTCTGTTTTTGGGAACAGGAAACACCACACAGAAACCTTATCAATGTTATGTACCATGAGATTCAAATACAGAACCTCTTGAATGAGAGGCAGGCATGCTACTCCCACAATATAGATGGGTAATACTTTAACAAGATGCCATAAGCAGCACCTTGTCGGAGTGGAACTGGAAATGCTTCCTCGACACATTCCAGACTGCAGAGAGGAGCCAGTTCGAGTAAAATAATGTACTTCATTCAACTCTACTTGTTACTCAAATGTGACAAGGCACTAAAGCTCTTATTAGAAGTTTTACACTTGTGTTGTTTCTTAGCTTCATGCACCCAATAATGCATTTTCAAAATTGACACCGAGCAAAGCTCTTAAAACAAGTTATAAATTGGTGTCGCTTCTTACCATCATGAATCAAAGAATGTCTTTTCAAATCTGACACCTTAGTAAAGCTCTTATTGCAAGATTTATATTTGTGTGGCTTCTTTCCTTCATGAATCAAAGAATGTATTTTCAAGAATGACAACCAAGTAAAGCTCATATTGCAAGTTTTACAATGGTGTGGCTTCCTACCTTCATGGGTCAAATAATGTTTCAAACTTACTGGTGAGGCTTCTTACCATCATGAATCAAAGAATATCTTTTCAAATCTGACACCTTAGTAAAGCTCTTATTACAAGATTTATATTTGTGTGGCTTCTTACCTTCATGAATCAAAGAATGTATTTTCAAGAATGACAACCAAGTAAAGCTCATATTGCAAGTTTTACAATGGTGTGGCTTCCTACCTTCATGGATAAAATAATGTGTTTTCAAACTTGACAAGTGAAGAAAGCTCCTATCACAAGTTTTACAATGGTGTGGCTTCCTACCTTCATGGGTCAAATAATGTTTTCAAACTTACTGGTGAGGCTTCTTACCATCATGAATCAAAGAATATCTTTTCAAATCTGACACCTTAGTAAAGCTCTTATTACAAGATTTATATTTGTGTGGCTTCTTACCTTCATGAATCAAAGAATGTATTTTCAAGAATGACAACCAAGTAACGCTCATATTGCAAGTTTTACAATGGTGTGGCTTCCTACCTTCATGGATAAAATAATGTGCTTTCAAACTTGACAAGTGAAGAAAGCTCCTATCACAAGTTTTACAATGGTGTGGCTTCCTACCTTCATGGGTCAAATAATGTTTTCAAACTTACTGGTGAGGCTTCTTACCATCATGAATCAAAGAATATCTTTTCAAATCTGACACCTTAGTAAAGCTCTTATTACAAGATTTATATTTGTGTGGCTTCTTACCTTTATGAATCAAAGAATGTATTTTCAAGAATGACAACCAAGTAAAGCTCATATTGCAAGTTTTACAATGGTGTGGCTTCCTACCTTCATGGAACAAATAATGTGTTTTCAAACCTACTGGTGGGGCTTCTTACCTTCATGAATCAAAGAATGTGTTTTCAAATGTGACAACTGAGTAAAACTCTTATCACAAGTTTTACATTGGTGTGGCTTCTTACCTTCATGAATCAAAGAATGTATTTTCAAGTATGACCGCTGAGTAAAGCCCTTATTGCAAGTTTTACAATGGTGTGGCTTCCTATCTTCATGGATAAAATAATGTGTTTTCAAACTTGACAAGTGAAGAAAGCTCCTATCACAAGTTTTACATTGGTGTGGCTTCTTACCTTCATGAATCAAAGAATGTGTTTTCAAATGTCCCAACTGAGTAAAGCTCTTATCACAAGTTTTACATTGGTATGGCTTCTTGCCTTCATGAATCAGAGAATGTCTTTTCAAATTTGACAGCTGAGTAAAGCTCTTATCACAAGTTTTACATTGGTGTGGCTTCTTGCCTTCATGGATCAAATAATGTGTTTTCAAATCTGATAACAATCTAAAGCTTTTCTCACAAGTTTTACATTGATGTGGTTTCTTACCTTCATGGATCAAATAATGCTTTTTCAAATTTGAGAGCTCAGTAAAGCTCCTATCGCAAGTTTTACATTGGTGTGGCTTCTTACCTTCATGAATCAAAGAATGTCTGTTCAAATTTGACAGCTGAGGAAAGCTCTTATTGCAGGTTTTACATTTGTGTGACTTCTTACCTTCCTGAATCAGATTATGTGTTTTCAAATAAGACAACTGAGTAAAACTCTTACCAACTGCTTCATATTTGTGTCGTCTTTTGCACTTATGAATCAAATTCCTTTGTTTCAAGTTTAAAGGCCTTATGTACATGTCCTTTTTCTCACTGCATTTACCAGATTGTTCAGAGAGAACATCTTCTGCACTTGGAATTTCTGAGTCATCACTTTTCCAGCATTCACATTCAGGATCATCCTTACCAGGGTAAAAGCTTGTTGCTCTTCCTGAGACTTCAGCAGCAATCAGTAGTGACTTAGCACTGAGATCACTGGAAACTCCTTGTGTACATAATCTGAAACATTGCAGGACTTGCTATTGTTACTAAAGTACAATAGTTAGAGCATGAAATCTGAAAACACAATCTGTTTCCTAACAATGGGTATATGACCGAAATAAGTGACAACTAAAGTTGTAAATTCTTATGCAGTGCAGCTATGTTGTTCATTAACTGAATTAACTTTAGTAATCCACATAGCATTACATGAATAGAAATGAAATATAATAATGGTAATAACAGAATGATGTATGTGGCCACACAAACAATGTTTGTTTGATGCACTGAGATTTTCAACTAGTCAAAGTAGCCTTGAAAGCAATATCTATGTTGATTACATTTGACAAGAACATATATTTATAACATACTGTCTCAACAAGTCACTAGGAAATCCTTTGGACTAAAGGTTTTTCATGTCACAATTTGTTTCTATGCCATCACAAAAACAAACAGAACATTAACAGCACTGGTAAAGGTTATACAGTAGATGAATTTTGTATCAACATAAAATCTCAGAAATAATTAATATCACCAAAGTGTATTTAACAAGTTGTTAATTTTATAATTTACATTATTTATCCAAATTGAAGTGTGCTCATAGGCTTTTCAGACAAAATGCAAATATGTTATTATATGATTTGAAGCTTTGCTGGCGACAAACAGATTCCAACGGAGCGGTGAACCACCTCCGCTTAGACCGTGTGTTTTCTACTCGGTACGTACTGGCTGACAGCACATATACTGGTCCCTTCACTCTTGCTTTAGTGCCAGTCCCGGGATTGCCGGCTTCACCACAGTCTACCGCCCATCTCCCGGACAACTCACCATCGCCGCCTGCACACTCTGGTCCCTTCCAGGGGACCAGTGTCATCATACGAGGAGTGCCTCGAGATATCCCTGAGAGACATGTACTACACGCGGCAAGACAGAAGTGGCCCTCTGCAGTGAGGGCCACTCGCATCATCACCTCTCAGGGACCACTGCTTCGAATCGTCCTCGCAGACATCACCGACAGCGAAGCCGCCTTGAGGACGGGTTTTACCCTACTCGGGCGACTCCTGCTCGTCGAGCCAGCCAGAACCACCAAACGAGTACCCTGCCACCGATGCTGTCTCTTTGGTCATGACGTCACCACATGCAACGCTGCTCCTAGGTGCCACTATTGTGGGGCCCAGTGCCTCACACAGGACTGCACCAGCCACGACCTACGCAGAAGACGTCGGTACTGCGCAACCTGTAATGGCTCCGGCCATTTCACAGGCCAGGCGCAGTGCCCATGCTACCCAAGAGCTTCGACATCGCAACCAGCACCAGCCACCGCAGATTCACAACCTCTTCGCAAACCAGCACCAGCCACCGCAGTCTCACAGCCTCCTCGCCGTCTAACACCAACCAACGCAGTAGTTTCACCAGCACAACAGTACACTCCAACCTTCGCCGCCACTGCAAGAGCATCACTGCCCAGGAACGAAACAGAGGACATCCGCCACGACGTCCAACATCTTCACCAAAGACTTGACAAAATCGACGAGACCTTACTTCAAATCACCGCCGCCGTGTCCACCATAGCCACCTCTACTGCTACTGTCCAAACTCAACTGCAAGACGCCATAGACGCAGGACGCGAGCAACACAACTCCACAACTGGCCGTTTGACGTCACTTCGCACAGACATCCGGAGAAGCAACAAGAAAATCAACTCTTATCGAAGGACACACCGTAAAGCATTCACTTTAATTCACCGACGACTTCTTCAAAATTACGTCGACTTCAACGCAGCAGTAAGAATCCTGGAAAGACTCGCCAACACGACCAGGAATCTGGACGACTACACCACAACCTCCATGGACACAATGCAACGCACACTTCAACAAATGGCAAACCAAACTACAACCACGACACACGAAGCCTACACGCAGACATCCATACTTACATCAGAACCCAATAGTCAGACCTGGACCTCTTCGCCTCAACTAGCATCGCCAACTCCACAGTCAACTGAACGCAGGATACCGACACAGGAAGAATTCGACCGCTTCAATAGATATGGTTTTAACAGCCACCCAGGACGTCCCTGCGACTTCAGGTGCAGAAGAAGGCTCTGCAGTGCAACCGGCCTTGAAGCCTCTGATTTCCTACACACTTGAAACTCAAGTGCCACCGCAGACATCGCAGTTCCTCGGAACCCTCTACACAGCCTCCGCCGTAAATAAGTATACTCCTTACTCCCAACCATATCCCACGTCTACATCCCGTGTGTGACAGTCAGGACTTGTTCATGACTGTCACCCGGCAATCCTTATGCGATGCCGGTAATTTTACCGGCTATACACCAACGCACTGCGAGGGTGCTTAGGCGGTACCTCCCCACCTACGTCACACTTCTTCCCTTATCCCCCCGAGAAAACTCCATCCCATAACCCATTTCCCTCCCCGGCGTAATAAGCCAACTCTTTCTCCCGTCCAACTCTCTTTCTGTTTTCCCTTTCAAAAAAAAAAAAATAATAAAAAAAAAATAAAAAAAAATAAAAAAAAATTTCGCCGCTTTTCTTAAGCAAAACTCACCCCGTTGGACTCATCGTTAAAAAAAAAAAAAAAAAAAAAAAAAAAAAAAAAAAAAAAAAACCTCTTGCTTTTCATTCTTCATCCTGAAGATGGGAGAGATGTACACTCCCAAAACGTTGATCTCTCTTCATCACTACACCTAGCTCGAAGCCCGAGAGCATCTAGAATAAATATGAATAAATATGTTATTGTTGCTAATGCTCTTCAAACTGGATTTTCTTCTTTTTTCTAGAAGCTTCCCAATAATATTTACATGGTTGAGCTGGAACACTGTCATTAATTTTTGAGATTGTGATACAATGGAGTAGGTGGTCCCTCTTCATTACTGTCTGCAGGTTGTTGCATAGTATGAAGCTTGGAGAATTGAAGATATTGATCTGAAACAGGTGGGTAGCCATACAGTCATGCAAATATGTTGTTAGTTAATGCTGGATTTCTGACAATGAAGTCATTAATCCTCTCACTCTCCAATATTTTTCACTGATGGACGGGCGCTAGAAGTGGCCAGGCATATTTGAAGATGGTCTCAGTTCATTTCCTCTTGCAGATCACATGAATGTTTTGCCCGACAATCATGTCCTGTAATCAATCCCAAGGTTGCAACTGCCGTTTTTTGAAGATACTCCGGAATTACTGTTTGAATGTTTGGTAGTTCCCAGCTTTTATTTTTTTATTATTCATCATAATATTTTGCAATAATTGTTTTCAATACAGATTTTACTAATCTTTTAGCAGCATAAAATGGTATATTAACTATAGATTTATGTACACTGCTGGTAACCTTTTCTGCAAGAAAATCAGCTTTGTCATTACCACTAAGTCCACAGTGGGCTGGTACCCATTTAAAGACTATGTGTTTTTGAAGTGCTGTTAGATGGGTAAGGGAGCTTCCAACATTCTATAATTGTTTGGCTTTTGGTGACAACTTGGAAGTAATTGCTATAATTGCCACACTGGAATATGAGAGAATAACTGCTTGATGAAAATGTGAAAGTCTATACAAAAGATTTTGTAGGCCATTTGAATTGCTTCAATTTCTCCCTCACAGTTTGTAGTTCCATAACTTAAAGATTTGTAATAGGAAAAGAGGAGACAGTGACCCCAACCCCTGCTCCATCTCGGTTTGATATCAGTGATCCATCAATATAAATATGGAGCCATTTGTGTCCTTGAAATCTAGTATGGATTGCCTCTAAAGCCAATAATTTTAGAACACTAGTTGGAGTATCACTTTTCTTAACTTATTCTGTCAGATGTAAATAATATGTGATGGCTAATGTTTGTGACAGATTGACTTCATATATGAAGTTTTCCTTTGATTTAGGAAGGTATACATTCTTCTTGATGTCTTGAATTTTGGAAAGAAAGCTCTCCAGAGTCTTTAGTGTATGTGTAAAATTTCTCTCGTTCCATGTATTTAATTGGAGTATGATTAACTTTTCATGTTGAATAAGAGCTGCTTTTTCTATTTCATATTCATTGGTTGGTTAGTATTTCCATAGCCAATATTGGTGTGGTTTTGGTAGCACCTGTAATTAGTCTCAGACTTTGGTTTTGAAAGATTTGAATTTTCTTTGTATTTACTGTTACAAGAACTTAGCTGCAGTAAGTAAATAATGTCTTTATATATACATTGTATGTCATGTAGAGTTGCCCTATAATGTCATGCAAATATGAACTACATTATTAGCCATGAAAGCATCCTTAACATAAAGTATTGCAGTCAAACCTGTCAAAAGAAATTGAGATAGTAATAGTAAGTAAACATTGTTCATGCGAGTATGAGGTGCATGATTTTCTTCAAATATCCTGAAATTAAACACAAGGTTTGAAATATATCTGAATTTCATTTTTGAATTACGCTTCTGAGACATTTGTGTTAGAGTAAATCTTTATCAGTAATTTTTTAGAATGCAACATGTTTAAGAGTCTGTCGACGAGGTCAATGATTGTAGCGAATAATAATGATTGGCAATATGTGAAAATCTCAAATGTTAAAGAAATCTAGTCTCAAAACACTGCGAACAAAGAGAATGACTTATTATTCAATTGTGAGCATAAGATGTACAAAATAAGTTGAACTCTGATGACTTTTCTGTTTTAAATCCAACACCACTTCTCCCTAGGTGTTCAGAAATTCGACCACAATATTCATAACTACTCCGAAGGTAACATTTTTATTTGTAGATGTACTATCAATATGTGACGTTTTACAGAATTACTGATATATTGTAATTATAAGACAAAGTAAGGGACAAGATAAAAATAGCTACAAATGAGAGTCAACCTAGAACTATGCATTGTTTTGTTTACATAGTAAGTATCCAGCCCAGCACTGCAACCTTTGTCCCGTTCTGCCTGGCGATCAAGAAGAAATAAACACATTACTGTGACTGTACACATATAAGGGTTTCGTTATTCTATCAGAGCAATGATATTTCAAGCACTCCTTTTACAAAGTTACTATATGCCTAGCTACAAGGTGAAGAATCAATGAACTGTGCCTATCAAAGGTGAGAATCATTTCTATGTCCTAAATGAGAATATAGATGCCTTATATTCATAAAGTCCAAAAGTGAAAAATAAAAGCTATTTGACACAACAAAGAAACCTAATACAAAGAAGCGGAAGCTGCAAATTTACGCAGACAGCCATGGGCGTGATATCACAGGGAACTTACATGTAACTTTGGATGGCACGGAAGTGTATGGAAACATCAAACCTGGTGCAAGAGTAGAAGCAGTAAAAGACACTGTTTAAGAAAGTGAACCATTGAATAGTGATGACTTTGTAGTGATATTCAATGTTAGAAATGATGTCTCCAAAGATGAAAGTGAAAAAGTTATATCTACATGCAGGAAAACACTACCCAGATTTACTCATACACATGTAATTATTGTCAACATACTTCAGTGCATGACTTCATAACATCTTGTGGAAACAGTGCAGTGACAAGATGCAACGAAGAGCTAAAGAAATTTGTAAGTATTTTAAAAATGTTAGTACAATTGATGCCAGTAAGTTAAATAGAGGGTATCACACCACACATATCTTGCACTTAGACAAATGTGGGAAGAAAGATATTATGGGGGAAATAATCAAAATTATGAATGGAAAGCTTAGTTACATGCAAGAAATTATTGTATTCCCCTATCACAACTGGGAAAACTAAATGCGAAACCTGTTGGAAGTTATAAATGAAAAGCAGGTTACAATTCTAGGTAATGGCAGTAAAAATATAAAAACTCGATATAGTAGTAAGAATGAACAAGTAATGCTTCATCAGAATATACAGGGGCTACAAGCGGTATTAATATGAAAACACTAATGACGAAAATTTAACTGTGCATTCAATAGAACATAAATATTGTTTCCATTATAGTGTTATAAATGTTCATTCACAATACTACTCCTAACACACGACCGACAAAGACAAATATGCCATGATGTTTTAATAGGGTAAATACAAAGCTAATTCATGTGCTTTTCCACCCCCAAATAAGTATTGGTCTTGTTTGTAAACATGTCCTGTATAAGAGTGTGTGCTGTTCCCCAGGTGCGCGAGGATATGGAACAGTGTGTTTGGTAGTATGCAGTAGGTATGTCCAAGAAATCAAATGAGAAAAGGAGAATAGTAGCACATTTATTTAAAAAGGGAAAGTCATTCAAAGAGAAAAGTGAAACCATTCCAAGACTAATTACTACTATTAAAAACATTGTGTATAAGAAAACAACAACATTGAAAAATATACCAAAAAGCGGCCACTCTTTGAAATTATCTAGGGGAGACAAAAGAACAATAAAAAAAGTAACGAGAAACTCAAAACCTAGTGCTCCAAAACATTACAATGGGTGAAGTGCTCCTAGAAAACCTTATATCAATAAGGTGAACAGAAGGAAGAGGCTTGCCTACATTAAGAAACATAGAAATGACACCTATGAATTTTGGAATAACATTGTTTTTACTGAGGAGAGTCCATTTTGTATTTTCAAATCAAAAGGGCAAGTGACAGTGTGGTGGAAGAATACTGAGTTAGATGAGAGGCATCTCACAGCTACTGTAAAACATGGGGGCTGATGGTATGGGGTTGTATGAGTGGTAGTAGCGTACGTGATTCTGTTTTATTGATGGTACGATGGATCACAGAATGTATATTAACATTTTAACGTCTCATCTTCCTCAAAGTGTGGAAAAAATTAAACCTCCCGGATATTACATTTTCACTCAGGATGACCCCAAACACACGGTCTTAAATACCAGGCTGTGGTTGTGGCACAACACTCCATGTTGAATCCAAATGCTACCTCAATTTCTGGATGTAAATCCAATAGGGAATCTTTGGCAAATATGACGAAAATATAAGAAAACATTAAATATCCAACAAGAATCATTCAAAAAGGGCCCTACTGATTGGAAAAAGTTTTCTGCAGAAGCAACAGAACTGCTAGTGAAATCAATGCTTATGAGATTAGGTTATCAAGAGAAAGGCTGGGCTTACAAAGTATTGAAGTGAGCAGAAATGCCACATAACCTTTGCTTTTTTTATAGACAGACCAATATTTATTTGTTATAGTTGGAAACAAAACATTTTCATTTCAGTTTACTGTTTATTTCAAACTGAAGAAAGTTCATATTTAGTATAGTTTATATAACATGCACCTACACATTCAAACAGTACAATTGTCTGTACTCAGTGTTTACTCCTGATTCTATGACTTCAAACCTTAAAGTTATGATCACACCAACACCTTTTGGAGTCACTGTACATAGTGCAAGAAATAAGAGAGTTAACCTGAAGAAACTTTTAAACTATAAATTAAATGATGTGGATATTATAACATTCACAGATCGCTAGTTAAGAGAGGACAAAATCCAGTACTATAAATTAAAATGGTATTCACTGTGTAGTGAAGGAAAGAAGAAATTAATGAGGTGTTTGCATATTTGTAAAGAACAACATAGTGCAAGAATGTTAATACTTTGAGCTTTTAGTAAATGTTAAACATTTGAAATGTGCATGACCAAACTAGTTAAAAGAAAAGTTTTAATTATATGCATATACAGAAACCTAAGTAGCAACGTAAACCAAGTAATTGAGAAATTAGAAATACTGCTAGATTTCTACCATAGGAAATAAATAAATATAACTATTATAAGTGACTTAAATATTAACTTCTTAACACTAAATGTAAATAAAATATGATACAACTGCTCGTAAGTTCAGTTATGGAAGCTGTAGTAAATACTGCTACTCAAATTTAAAATGGATAAACACCTGCAATTCATCAGTTAATAATAAATATAGCAATTACTGATTACTGCTTGGCAAACCAATGAGATGTCATGACCTTGGCTGTCGAGCACTACGAATACTTCCTGTCTAGTTTGTTAGAACACTGAAACAATACTAACTTTACCTTGTCTGGCCATGATTTCTGTGATAAGCTTACATAAACAGCTGGCCAGTTTGACATTCTGTTTGATACATCTCATGGCTTTGCCAAGTAGTGCAATATAGAAATTATCGACAGTGGCATATCGGACCATCATGGACAGAACTTTATAATTGTAGAGTTCTTACTTTCAAACAAAGACTGGGAACAAATGTACACAAACTGATGTAAATGAAGTGGTTAAGAATTCTCAAAATATGTTTAGCTATTATATTAGCACTGAAAAACTCTTGGGGTAGGGAGAAGTATATAGACGTGACAGATAAAGAGGAGCGAGAAGGCATTGCATGGACGAAAGCAGGAGTATGGAGATTAAAGGGTCTAAGGAAGGGCATTCCTCAAAATCAATGCCCTATATGTGGTGGAAATGAAGACATAGAACATATAATATTTAAATGTATTGGGACTGAAGGTTGGAGAAAAGAATATATTAATAAGAAATGGTCGAATATGAATAGAAATAGATCTATAGTTGAAATGCTTCATAAAGACAGTAAGAGGGTAGGAAGATTTTTACATAAGGTGAAAAATAAATGGATCTGGACAGTAAATAGAGTTGTACAATAAGATATAAGTGATAGAATAAGTTAGAATTAAGGAATTATTGTAGAATAAGAATATGACTGGCAATGAGCCAGGGCTGAACACCGGTCATATTCACATGTATATAGCTTAGTAAATAAATAAATAAATAAAAAAAAAAAAATAAATATTAGCACTGCTATATCTTTCAAAAGGACCTGTTTAAAGTACAATCCTGCTGCAAATTGGATTACGAAAGGAATACGTGCAGCAAGTGAAAGTTAAGATTTCTGAGTGAGTGAGTAGCCAAAACAGAAGTATCAAAATCATTTAGGGCATACTATCAGAGCTATAAAAAGATTTATAATAAAGTCATAAAAGCCACTAAAAGACTTCACAATGATAGGTTCATAGCTAACTTAAAAAACAAGTCATAAATGTCATGGAATATTAACACGTAAAACTGCATCTTTCATAAACTAAACACATGTTTCATTACCCGGTAAATATGTTCATCCAATGGCATTTTAATTGAATCATTAAGGGAAAAATTAATAAAAATTCTTCTATAGAAGTAACAGTTTGAAGGGAGATTATTTTCTTGAAAATCGGTGTATAACATATCTATGATGGGAAATCTTGATATTAAACTTGATATGCATCAGAATTTAATTTCCGAGTTATTCTTATTTTTGTTTTTCTGAAAATGCTTATTTTGCATTCATGGGGCTCCGCAATGAAATCTTTATATTAAATTTGTGAGTGGAATATACAATTTACTCTAGGGATGTGGTGCAGACAGTAAAACTCCGGTTTGTATTTCACACCCCGTCATATAAGGGTATAAAAACTACATAGGTAACTGTTAATTCAATCATACAACAAACTTCAGTACTACCTGCCAAAGCTATGAAGCGTATTGGAAAGAATGTGAAACTGCCCACCTGTTTACATGAGCTTATGGCATAAACAGGGTGAGACAGGATATGTACCTTCTGTTCAGATGCTATCATATCTTCAGGACAGCAATGTCTCATATATCAGCAAGTGTGAGACATCATCTATTTGTGTTTATCACCGACTATACGCCAAGTTAATATTATTTTGCTCCTATAATAAACAAAATAAGAAGTGATCGCAGTGCTTGAAAGCCAAGGTCAATACGCCTCAAGACTTTGCCAGGTAAAATGTTCTTTGATTTATCATCACATTCCCATTTCTATCAGTTCTAGAATATGAGACATCTGCTACAACATAATGGTGATGGCTATATAAGAATTAAAAGTAAACATAACACAAGAAGTAGATGGCTTGCAATTGAAAAGTCTTCTTACCTTGAATAACTTACTGGAGGGAAGTCCCCAACCTTTAACAGAATAATTCAGATGTTCAGTTTCACATAATCATCTATAGACTATTGAGTGCTGCATTACTGCATAATTAAGTATAAATGTATGTAATCATTCTGAGAGATTAAATTATTTAAAACAATTATTTTCATTTCTTGTGCCAGAAACATTTTAGTTTACATGCATGTCAATATTTTCTAACATGAAACAAATATGTTTTCCTATATCCATTGCAAGCTAAGTAAACCTGAACAGTGAACAACAGAAGTAAATTATTTAACCTGGTAATAATCTTTGATATTTATAGACAGAAGCCATTGCATGTATGTATTTAAAGAAGAATATTACATATTAATTTCTGGATGAGTGATTGACAGTTGAAGTACACAAATTCCCTGTTTTATTTACAGTAATTGCAATCAGTATTTTCTAAAGCTTTCAGTTCTAAAACTTCAATCATATTGCATAGACCACCTCTGTAGCGCAGGTGGTTGCACACTTGCATCTGGCATGGAGGACCCGAGTTTGATCCCTGGTACCAGCATGGGGATTTTTCCGTGCTTGGAGGTCTGGCAAAGGGTGCACTCAGCCTCACTAGGACCCAGAGGAGGGGGGGGGGGGGGGGGGGGCTGAGTAGCTACTTGATGGAGAAGTAGTGACCCCAGGTCGAAAAGGCTGCATAACTGGCTGGGAGGGCTATGCACACTGATCACATACCATCCTCCAGTACTGCACCCCACTAATGATGTCTGTAGTGACCAGAGGTGGGGGGACAGTGGCTGGGTGGCCAGCTTTGCCCTTTCAAGGGCTGCTGTGCTGGGGTTTACTTTTTTATATTGTATAGTGGAATACATTTGGCACACGTTATATTAATAATGATGTTCCCGTTAAGATAGAAAGGAGGGGGGGTCGAAGATGCATTTCATGATATTCAATCCATGTTCAGGGCATTACTCTAGGTCAGCAGTAGTACACCTTAACATTCCAGCTATTACTGAGTACAGGAATTATGTGTTAATGACTAAGCTCACATTGGTAAGCGAAGAACCGAACACAGAATTGTGGTTACATCTAGTCAACTATTTAACATATTTTGTGCATGTGAATTTGCAATAGTTATTAAATAATTTAAAATGATTGGTAAAATATTTATTTTTCAAATGGCAAAATACATTGACACAACCAAGAAAACAATACTGTCATACACTCGTTAATCTTGGGGCTTCCCAATATCTCTTGCTCTCAGTTGCTCAGTTTAGTGTTAGACAGAATTTAAGATGGCGTTGGTCCTGATTGCTGAAATATTCCTTCAAAGCTGTGAGTAGGCTGATGGCTGCCATGTCCTCTGAACAGCAAGGGAAGCATAAATGATAAATTGCATTAGGTACTGTACATTAGGTGACCCTACCCACAGTTCTATTTAAAGTTGGGTATTTACTTTTATGAAAGACAGTTCTAATAAAACACCCAAAAGTAATCACACAGAAAGAATAAGTGTGTGGATGTTTGTGCAGTTTACTAGCAGCATCAAACACCTCTGTCACCCTACAAGATTAATAAGTATTAAATTAGCTACAAACACAGAGTTTGAATAGGAGAACTGACTTGCTACTAATAGCTGTTTGCTTGTAATGCAACACAACTGTTGAATCTTGCTAGCATTAGAGAAGTGTAATAACTCTTTTGGCTCAGTAAACTGGCATAAAATCAACCATTCTTACATTTTGTACCATTTCTTGTAGTCGATACATAACATTTAATATACCCAATCTAGTTTCTATTTCACTAGGATATCCTACCAGTTAACTTTTATCATGTTTTGAATAAGCAATAGAGGTTTGGTCTCTAAAGCAGACACATAAGTTACAGGTTAACTTAAATATCTAGATCTGTTTATTGTGTACCCATAAACTGCAAGTGTAGGTTTTAAGTAGACTCAAAACAATTGGTTAAAACTTTATAGTTGGGTTATTTGTCATCTTTGGGTCACTAAATATCCAAGTTATTTTACTATTCTTGCAATTTTATATTTGAGGTGTACTTGATGAAATAGTGCTAAGGTGTCATGTAATATCTTGAAATGATTTCAACAGAAATAACATCAAGTATCATAATTTTCAAGAACTGTATCTCCATTACTTTCAACTCTTTAGATATTCCATCCGTCAAAATGGGTGATTTCAGACATATGGTCTGTTTTCAGACAGTGTGTATCATAACTAAATTAAAAGCAACAACAATGTTTAAAACAATCGCAGTTGAGTGGTGAGTTTTAGATGTGAAACCTTAAGCTTCGTTTTACATTTTATTGACACCTATTGTTTCTTTCTGCTTGGTGTTATTACATTTGTGGAGCTTTGAAGTATGCCGTCAGTTTCCGAACCATTGTTGATCATGTGTACTTTCATTCCTAGAATTGAAATATTTCATCAAAGACACCTCAAATATAAAATTGCAAGAATGGCAAAATAACTTGGATATTTAGAGTCTCAAAGATAAATAACCAACTATAAAGTTTTAACCAATTGTTTTGAGTATACTTAAAACCCACACTTGCAGATTATAGGTACCCAATAAACAAATCTAGAGATTTAAGTTAGCCTGTAAATTATGTGTCTGCTTTAGAGAACAAATCTGTCACCAACTTTATAAGTTTTTATTCACTTAAAATATGTTGACTTATTTATGGGTGTAATTTGATCTAATGAATGTCATTTTTCTATTCTTACTGAGTTTAGTGGACTGTAGATAGAATGAGTAGTCGTAGGCTTTCATGGCTGGTGTTAGAATTTTGTAGATAGAATACTTTGTGTTTATACTATTGTAAACTACCATACATTAAAATGGAACCTGGAAATATTTTTTAAAACTAAAATAGATGTCCGAAATTACACGTTAGGGCAACAATCTTTGGATATCGTAAAAATATCATGTGAGTCCAAGGTCACCCCACTATACTGGGCGACATTGGACACTATTAATATTTTTAAAAAACCTTAAATACATTATATACAAAAGTTAGAATACATCATACTATTTGCCAAAAGCATAACCAATGTTAACCTACATAGAATAACCCTGATCACATTCGCACACTTAAATAAAATAAAAAGAAATGCAAAAAGCGTCCGAAGTCCCCCAAGTTGACCAGTACTTGAGGAAATAGTGCTAAAGTGCCATGTAATGTCTTGAAACGATTTCAACAGAAATATCATCAAATATCATAATTTTCAAGAACTGTATCTCCATCAACTCTTTAGATATTCCATCTGACAAAATACACTACACCACCACAAACTGCTCAAAGGCTTGTTAATTTTGCATTTCATAATTCAAATATATTATTTACCCCACAAAGAGTCTAATTGCAGTGCAAATCCACAAAACTTACCTTAATATCATCACATATCTCTGATGTTTCTGTTTCCGGCCACAAAGGCTCTTCTTTAATTTCTATTTTGTTTCCCATTTCATGAACACTGTTGAATTTCCGTAACTTTGCTACAGGATCCCCTGAAAGAAGTTTCGCCTCGCTCTGTGAACCAAAGTCAGAAATCAGAATCTCTTCATCAAACAATGCTTTCCTATCTATCTCCCAGTTGCTGCTGCAAGTAACACCTTCAGATGTGATCTGTTTTGCGAGATGTTTGGTAAAAGGTGCCTCAGATTTAACTTCTGTTTTGATTGGCACATCACTGCAGTTATCTACAAGCACAGTATCACAGTTTCTCTTCATTGTAATAACCTTGCGAAAGAATTCTGTCTCATTCTGAGGGGCTACATCATCTGAGAAGGATTCCTCTTTGATTTTGGTATCCATTTCGAAATTGTTGCTGCATGTGATGTTGCTATTCTTAATTTCAGGAACAAGTCTGTGGACAAAGAGATATGTACACCTTAAAATGTGTATAATTTTAAATATCAGCTTATTTGAATCCATCAGCCATTGTTCAAATCTTGCCACACACGTCCAATATTCACTTACCGATAAACATAACTCTTGAAAAGATTTGAAAAATTCAATGCCACGTCCTGTACTGTAAACAAATATGTTTGTCCCTTTATACCAGTGCTATTATCACTCAGCCATCCTTTTGAACTATCTGTATGAGCATTAAACTTTGCATCTGTTGCAAGTGTCAAGGATAACCTTCAAGGAAATCTCACATACGAACTATACCTCAAAACCAAATGCCTGCCAAATGTTGGCAACTATTTGGGTCATTTTGTGTTTTAATAATTAATTTGTTGTTCTACGCTAGTCATGTGTAGCAAATAAGTTGAAACATTAAGCACAATATTGGTAATTATAAAGCACTTGCAATCATATTGGTCACCTTTGAGGTACTATACCTCTGTATTTGAAACAATCTTGAAAGTTTGTTATGATACCTATTTGAGAAGGTTTAATACTTGCATGAACATCTTGCCATATTGATCAAAGAGCAACAACATTGGCTGACAGCAACATACTCCATGGTTCCAGTCCTGGTAGTAAATATTTCTCAAGTCAAATGAAATTTATCAGCTTAGTACGCACACTCCCTCAGGGGGCCTACTACGGTATGAACGGGCTTGGCAAACCCAGGGCCCCAAGCTGTACTCTCGATTGAGTTCCTCTAAGGGGTAAGAGGGCACATGCTAAACGCCCAATCAACTTTGGTCCACTTTTGTGTTTGACCTCCCACCTAATACCTCCCTGTACACAGTCTGATGGATAACCTACACGCGGGTTGTAGGTGGATGGAGACACGCAAGGGGAGACCGGGTAACCGCGTAATTCCCAGCCCCTGGTTATCATATAGGACCTGTGTTCGTATTCACTGATAAAGGTCAGTGCCGGGGAGGGGTCACTGAATGAGCTAATGCACTCCTGAAGGCAACTGGGTCCCTCTGTCTATACACTGGGAGGTAAGACCCTAGGGTGAGCAAGGTCCAGGCCATGACTCTCACCTAAGCCGGAGTGGCGCCCAGGATGTCAGCATGCCACCAAAGACATTTGCAATGGTGGAGGATATCATCGCCATGAGTTCTTGAAAAACTCAAAACAAAAGAGCACAAAAGTCAGTGTAAATGAAGTAGAGTCGAGTAGTCCTTGCTACTTAGCAATAGCTAGAATTGAGGCAGATAAGAAATTTCTATCAGTGAGCCCATTTACTATTTAAAAGAGTTTGGATAACATTGCTTGTCCAGTAAAGTCATGTCACCTCCTGGTTGAAGCAATTCAGCTTCCGGTCAATCCATGTCAAATCGCACACCCGTAAAACACAACTTTTTCGTAGAAGGTTCAAACTTTTTATGAATAATAGGCATTAATAAGGAGACCCGTATTTTTAAATTATTTGCTGAGTTATGGCTATTAAAAATTAAGCAATTTCTGCGTGCACCGTAATATAAAATCACTTCTTACTCTAAGGTCATATAGAGTTAAGAGTTGGCGTTTGGTGCACTGGGAACGTTAAATACAACACTTTTAAAAACTTTCGACCAATCATTAGTACACACAAATTTTGGACTGTTTTTTGATGGTACATTTTCTAAAACCAAAAATAGAATTCAAATCGATGGGTTAAAAATCTAAAAAAAAATTACACACGTATTCCCTGACATGTTATCCATAAAACAAGATGTTAAAAACTATGGAGCATGCATCAGTGCATTTGCTATAATATTTTTTTCTAGAGGCGTGCAAGTGCTCACAGTCGACATGAAGCCATGATCCATTTGTACAGCTGACTTCACTGTGAAGGAAGCATATATAAAGCTTGAAAGCGACTACCAAGCCATGTGACTGTAGACAGCATGCGAATTGGTGTCAGCTTCATATGCTACTCACATAACTTCTTACCAAGGCAGTACAATCCATACAGAAAAGTGTGTCCACAATGTACGTTCTTTCTGATAATCCTGTGGCATCTGATACACGCTTTTGAACTTTTTGAATTTTTTTGAAAAAATCTTCCAATGTAAGCACTTCTTTGCGTTTAGCTTCTTTCTTCATGTACGCCTATACATTTGAAACAATTTCTCTACTCTGACTGTATAATGTTTTGGTCCCTAATTTAGAACGTACAGGTGGCATAATTGATTTACGCTATGATCAATGTCTCACAAATGCACTATATTCACTTCTTATCGCAAAGATCTATGTCAAAGAGTTTGAATCAGAAAGTGAAAAATTCAATGCCATATACGAGATTTGAACCATGGATCTTCCGCTTATCGAGCGGCTACTTTAACCACTAAGCTACCATGGCCAACTTGTCAGTACAACATTAAATTCCCCAGCTGATTCTTACATTGCCCACACACGGCTTGTGTGTTTAAAAACACCAGCATTAAGCTTGTTGGCATAAATAAATAATAATTACCATCTAAGTCTTCAACTGCATGCTGCAGTAAAAAGCACCTGTGAATTAGCAAGGACTGTCTCAGATTCTGCAGACATCATTACCTTCCCCCTCCCTCCCCATGTTGTGCATGGTTTCATTCGCAGAATTATACAATATGAGCTGATGAAAGAGGCAAAAGCTATGGATTCGCCTACAGCCCTACAGGACTTCCAGTCAAGGTCAGGGATCAAGAACGATGGGTCCAGCTATGCTTCAAAATTACATTGCTTCATTTCTTTGTCAAAAACTGAAGCTTTAGTGAAACAATTTTCTTTCGAAGAAGGAGGTAGACAAGTAGAAATTTAAAGTTTTATGTTTATGTAAACATCAGTTTAAAACGCATATTTTAAAAACAGCTTGAAGATGCTAATAGTGTACATAGTGTACGTATAATAGTGCCAGCTAGCAGTTTTCTCCATAATGTACTTTTGTAACGTTCATGGAACCTTAAGCAATGAACAGTTGCCGTAATGGAAGGTGGCAATTGTGCGAGGTTACGGTAACCGTCACCGCTGCCAAACGAGTCCACTGCACTGATTTGCAATTAAGTTAATTACAACTGAACTATTAGAGACTCCATTCTGATTTTTTCTGAGAATATTGAATAAACTTCATTGTATTTTTATTTTTTGCAGATTATTAAATGGTCGAGTTTGTTTTATTATCTAACTTTAAAAATTTAATCGTGAAAAATATAATATTAATGATAATTAATGCAATTTTCTGATAAATACCTCACGAAGTACTGCGATTTATGTTTAATTTGAGCCAAAGGTCAATTAATTTGCTTGATTACAATCGGAGGTATGATTGATCGAAGGGTGAAGAGCGGGTGATTTTTGTGGCATTTCAAAAATTAATATCTGCCAAAATTAATGTTTTATAATAAAACAAAGAAACACAGGTCAAATATATTTTGTTCCAAAACACCAAAAAACAATTTCAAGAAAATTTGAGATAATAAGGCCAATTTTTACCATATTTTGTGCAATTTGACGTGGAATTACTCCTACCCAGGCTGTTAAAATACTGTAAGAAAATATGCTAGCCAGTTATCCTGTACGTGTTGAGATACACCAAACCTTGAACTCCTCGCACGGCATGATAAACACCTGTTGGTGGGTTTATCCAATGAGGTTCAAGAGAATCTGACCGAACAAGGCGTCATTCACGTTTGCTGGGTTCAACGTAAGGAAGGTGGTGAGTTAAAGCCTGTTCCTGACCTTTGAATGGTTAGATCTCCTGAAAAGGATTACGGCAGGGTATGAATCCATCAAAGTTACGCCTTTCATCCCGAATCCACTCGCATGTTTCAAGTGGCAGCGCTTTGGACATACAAGCGAACTTTGCCCTAAATGTGGAGATGAATTCCACGAAGGGGCATGCACTGCAGCTTCGTCATGCGTGAACTGAAGAGGTGAACATCAATCTAGTTCCCGAGATTGCACCCGTTTTGTAGAGGAAAGGGCGATCCCAGAGATACGGGTTAGAGAGAAGGAGCCCTTCTCAGAAGCTCGGAAGCTCTTGCATATACGCCAAACCTCTGTTCCAAGGTCCGGGACCTATCGCTCAGTTACAGCTAAACTGGTACCGAGGAGAGACATCGCAACACAGACCAGCGATTTCAATGGGGCAACAATTTCAGAAAAGACACTTGTAGCTCTATTCCAAAGCCCTCAACATCAGTTCTCACATCTGCATCAACGTGTACAAAATCTGTTGGTGAAACAAATACAACTGTTAAATCACCAACGAAAATGTCAAACTCAACACAGAAGACAAGAAAACCTGTAATGTATAATGCCTCACCGATAAAGTTTAAGAACAGCTACACAAAGAATGACTTCCTCAAGGAATATAAGTCTGATCCCAGTACATCAAAGGGATATAAGAGTCAAAGAAGATTTCCTTGAAGATCCTCTTCTTTCATCTTCGCCGGTCCCGGTTAGCAACCGGTTCGAGACACTCGAACCCAAGTTTGCTATGGAAACACGGACGTCCTCGGCAGAGAACATGGAACTAAACTAGGTTCAGTCTTAGGTTTGTCCGCGTCAAAACAAACCCATGTTACCAGTGCACCGTGGTACGACAGGGTAGCAATGCGTGCAGGGAAGTAGTCCCATCCTAGTAATCTGAGTTTTAGAATGAATTTATCGTTAAATGATGCAATATTCTACACAGATACCTAACAGGTTAACTAACGCTGATGCATACTGATAAGCAGAGCTACAAGTTCCAACATGCAACTCGTGTGAATTACCTGATATCAGAGTATTGTTTACAGCAGCAGTTTCTATTTAGAATCATGGCGGACGGCCGCGGTGAATTTGCTCTTGCATCTTCGTCGACTTCGGCAAAGCATAACGCGGGAAAACCATTGACTAGTGGTGAAAAAACAATAGTGTTTACCGTGTATTATTAAGTTGTATGAGAAATATCCAACTGTTCCCGTCAAAGAAGTAGCGAAATTAACTTCTGAGTTCACCAGTTTTTCGAGTAGCAGTATAAACAGTGCTCTCAAAGAAAAGCAATAATTATGACATGTGCATCGTTTATTTTGTAGTGACTATGAATCTTATCGTCTCTAGTTACATGTTATTCACTCCTTAAATTGACGGAATAAGGGATTTTATCCTTTCTGTTACGTATCGCTTGCACTCACCACATGGTTGTGACAGTATTTCTGGCGCGAATGGCGGAAGGATACATTATAACTGTGAACTGGCCACCTGGGTTAAGTATCGCGCGGATCAACCTTAGAATGAATAGATAGTAGATGAATCTGCCCAAACTGGGAGAACCCCAAGAACCCCGGTGGAAAAGAAGCGCGAAAAGCGTCCGAGGTGAGCCCAAGAGACAAGAAAAGGGCTAAATTACCTAGTTCGACAACCGCCTACTTCAAAGTAATGCAGAGTTATCTTGGAATACCTGTCCTATACAAATATCAATATGGCTATCCTACAATGGAACATACGTGGTATTAGAACGACCAGAACTTGAGCTTTTGCTCAATAAGAACGAACCTTTGGTTGAATGTTTGCAAGACACTAAGCCTGAGTCCACAAGATGCTTTCCATCTAAGGCGATACACCCCAGCACGGTGTGATGTTACACCGGATGAGGGTGTTCTGGCACAAGGCGGCTCTATGATATTTGTCAGAGTTGCCGTATATATGGAATCTGTACCCTTACACTCTCATATACATTCAGTCGCCGTAACGATCCTACTGCCAAACATCCAGTTCACTATTTGCAACTTATATTTGCCTCCGTCCCATGACTTCTCACACATTGTTCTACAACACCTTGTTTCCCAGTTACCAACACCGTTTCTGTTGCGCAACACCCACTTTACGGCAAATATTGTGTTTGTGCGAGAGGCAAGCTCCTCGCTGATTTCCTGGACAGTTAAAACCTAGCTCTCCTCAACACTGGAGAGCCTACATTCATTTCTGACTCTTTTATTAGTTTCTCGCACCTTGATCTTGCAGTTTGTTCACCTCAGTTGGCAGTCTCCTTATAATAGAATGCCTTCTCTGATCCACCTAGGCGGCCCGGGTTCGATCCCAGGGACCCGCATGTGGTATTCGTGGTGGACGAAGCGGCGTCAGGGCGGGTTTTCTCCGGGTACTCCGGTTTCCCCCGCCATCTCATTCCACCGGTGCTCCATCTTCATGTATCATCAGTGTCACCGCCTGCGGTGCCGTAGTAGTAAAAGCGGGCGTTAAACACTACTACAACAACAACCTTCTCTGATTTCCACTCTAGTGACCACTTCCCATGTCTTATTAGTATCTTAACGCAAGATACATGTTCCACACGTATGCCCAGATGGCGTTTGGACCATGCCAACTGGAACCTTTAAACCCAGTTGGCTGTGTTTACGTACAACGAGCACGATTCAGTGAATGATTTGGCACAGCATCTCACGAAGGCGATTCTCTCTGCTGCTGAACTATCTATTCCACGGTCGTCTTCTCACCCCCGTCGATTTCCCGTCCCCTGGTGGACGGAAGAATGTCGGAATGCCATTCGTACTCGAAGAAGTGCTCTTAGGGTTTTCCAACGCCACCCTACGTTGCATAACCTAATCCAATACAAGAAAATGCGCGCTAAGTGCAAATAAATAATTAAGGATAGCAAAAGGTCATCATGGAGCTAATTTGTAGCTTCATTTAACCGACATACACCTTCATCGGCTGTATGGGATAGGTTAAGGCGTGTTGCAGGTTGATCGACCCATATACTAATTGCGGGACTGAAAACAGTCACAGGAACTGTTGTTGATTCAAGTGGCCAACACGTTCGACAGTGCTTTCGCACGTGCCTAGTTCGGAAAACTACTCCCCTGAGTTCCTTCCAATTAAAACTCAGATGGAATCTCAAGGCGTAGCGTTTCGTTCTAGAAACGTGGAATATTACCATCGCCTTTTCAACATGGCGGAGCTAGAACATTCTCTTAAATCTTCGCGATTATTAGCACCAGGTCCGGACGCTATTCATGTACAAATGTTACAACAGCTCTCTCCTGAAGGTAAGGCATTCCTGCTCAATGTCTATAATCGTGTTTGTTATGACAGTATACTCCCAGAAAATTGGCGGGAGGCTACCGTTATTCCCATCTTGAAGGCTGGAAAGGACCGTCATCTTCCCTCCAGCTATCGTCCTATTTCCCTCACCAGTTGCGTTTGCAAGGTGACGGAACGCATGATCAATGGACGATTGGTATGGTGGTTGGAAAGTCGTAACCTACTAACATCCAGTGTGGTTTTCGACTACGCCGTTCAACTCTAGACCATCTTGTGTCAATATCAACAGAGATAATGTGCGGATTTATGAAGAACTGTCAAACCGTTGACATGTTTTTCGATCTCGAGAAGACTTATGATACGTGCTGGCGGGCAAGGATTCTACGTTTGCTGTATACCTGGAACACACGTGGACGCTTACCGCTGTTCATTCAGGAGTGTGTGAAGAACCGCGTAAGGGTCAGCTCGGTTTTTTCTAATTCTTTTATTCAGGTGGAGGGAGTATCTCAGGGTTCGGTGCTAAGTGCCACGCTCTTTGCTATAGCAATTAACTCCATCTGGAAATGTGTTCCACCTGGAGTTTCATCATACCCATTCGTAGACCACTTCGCTGTCTATTGCACCTCTCAGCGCACGGCGTTCTTACAACGGCGCCTGCAGCAATGTTTGGACAACTTTAGAAAATGGAGCTCACACAACGGCCTCCGTTTCTCAAATGAGAAGTCAATCTGCGTTGATGTCTGGCACCGTAGGAGACGATTGCCACCTTCGCTCCGTTTCGGTCAAGATTTACTTCCGTTCGCAGATGAGACGCGCTTTCTGGGGTTGATCTTGGACAGAAAGTTTAGTTGGTGGTCGCATATTGCACAGCTAAGAGCACGATGTGACCGTTCCCTCAATATCTTGCAGATACTAAATGGCAAATCGTGGGGAGCGGATCGGTCAATTTTGTTGCGAATGTATCGCGCACTAATCGGATCGAAACTAGATTATGGGTGTATCGTTTATTCGGCAGCATGACCATCTGTGCTGAGAAGATTAGACGCGGTCCGTAATAAGGGCATCCGCATGGCAATAGGAGCTTTTCCAACAAGTCCTGCCGTAAGCCTCTACGCCAAGTCCGCAGAACCTCATCTGGAATATTGGCGTGAGTTTCTCTTGGCAAATTACCTTGTGCGCTTAGATGTATGCCTAAGCACCCAACGTTCACTTCTTTTTTCACCACCACGCTAAGATAACGATATAAGAAAAGCACACTTACTCCTAAGACATTGGATTTTCGTTTCCAGGAGCATCTAAAGAAGCTTGCAATTGAACTGCCTTGAACGTTTGTCAAGGGCGAGAAGTTTTACCCCCTTGGTTATCTGGCACGCCCCATGTAGATCTTGGAATGACCGTATACCGTAAGTCCACGATGCCTATTTCAAGTATCCGCACGTGTTTTTTTTAGAATGTTTGTCAGGCTACACTGACCGTCGATGTATTTACACCGATGGGTCAAAGAGCACCAACGGTGTTGGATGTGCTTATGTTTATGGAACCGAACCACATACATTCGGCTTTCCAAACAGCACTTCCATTTTTACTACAGAGCTGTATGCAATGTACCGAACCGTTTTATATGTGTGTAGTCGTAAACTAGGTGACTACCTGATTTTGAGCGATTCCCTTAGTGCACTAGAGCCTTCGTGAGCTGAGCAACCCCCATCCCATTGTACAACGTATACAGGATGCCCTCCACGTTTTACACATTTCTGGCGTTGACGTGGAGTGTGCATGGATTCCTGGTCATGTAGGTTTGCCGGGGAATGAAATGGCGAATTTGGCAACTACAGAACCCAGTATTACCATCTCACGAGTTACTTCGGAAAACTTCGGACTTAAAGTGCGGAGAGCTGGCACGAAGAATGGTCAGCTCTCCGTGGTAATAAGCTTAGAGAAGTGAAAGACCTTCCGATAAACTGGGTAACTTTCTGTCACTTAGAGAAGTGAAAGACCTTCCAATAAACTGGGTAACTTTCTGTCACATATCTCGCCGCGAGGAGTTTAGCTTGACTCGCTTGCGAATAGGCCAGTGTACTTTCTCGCATGGTTATCTATTTAAAAGGGATCCTGCTCCTCTATATCCAATGTGTGACAACCTGTTGTCAGTCCGTCACGTGCTGTCAGTGTTCCTCTCTAGCACACCTTCAAGATTCTCACTCGCCAGATTTGCAGAGGTCTTAGCTGATGACAAAACAGCGGTTGATAGTTTTTAAGTTTTTAGCGGAGTGTAGCACCAATTTGAGGATTTAAAATGTTAGATCTCTTTTTATGCTTTTTGACATATTTATCACCTGGCTATTGGCTAGTTTATATCTGGCTACTGCCACTGTTTTTTTTACGTTTATGTGTATATTTTCTTTGTTACTAATAATTTTATTTTTGATTGAAGTTTATATCCGCCTCTTGCCATGAACCTTTTTTAAGGGCACTGATGACCACGAAGTTGAGCGCCCTGAAACCCATAAACAATTAGTCTCCGTATATCGCTATACATGAATAACAATTATCACCAGCACAAATTTATATACTACTTGTCAAAGGCATGAAGCACATCAGAAAGAATGTGAAACTGCCCCCATGTTTTCTGAGTTTATCGCACAAATACGGCGAGACACTGTGTGTACACGATGTTCACATGCAATCATACCTTCAGGACAGCAATGTCTTATATATCGGCAGGCGCGAAGGACCATCTATTCGTGTTTTATCACTGGCAATATGCCAAGTTACTATTATTTCACTCTCATAATAAACAAGATAAGAAGCGATCATAGCACTCAACAGCTAAGGTCAATACGCCTCAATGCTTTACCAAGTAGTACATTTTGAATAACATGCTGGCTAATGGATGATTCAAATTTACACAAAAAAGACATTGCTAAATTAATGGTAAATATGAAATGGACTCCACAATTCCCAGAGAGGTAGGAAATATTGTCATGTATGCCATTATGGGAGAACAGGTTTGTGGGTACATTTTGGACATTATACGTTTTTGGACAAAGAAGCTTATATTCGCTGGCAACTTTGTACATTAGAATCATTTATGACTTTCTGCAGCTTAACAGCTTGCAACATTAACAGGAAAGGCATGATTATCCACATCCTATGAAAATTCTAAACGTAATTATTTCTGGAACTGAGTAACTGGTGACACTAACAGGAAAGGGTTGGTTACCCACATCCCATGACAACCCCAAAGGGATTTTTACCATGACATAAGCATCCTGTTTGCCTACGAGTTTGTCACGTAGGCCGGAGCTGTCGTGCGTCACTGGGAGATTCCTCGAGAAGTTCTAGAAGGTACACGTATTGGCCGTGAAGCACAAAACCGAGGGCGGAAGCTCATGATAGTTGGGCTTGGCCTAGAGATAACCGGAAGCCCCTAGGAAGGAGAATCTCTATACATTTTGTAACGGGCATCGGCTTGGGGTCGGTTGCCACTGAGACGCTGCGGGGTCGCGGCGGCCGCTCTGATCCAGAGTTGTGTGCCATCACCAACGTTACTCTCTCTCTCCTACGGCTTCGTGACATCGCCCAACCAAGGTAAGCCCGCTAGGAAGCTTCATCATAATACAACTGCCATGGGCAGTCTAAATTAGATGTTAGATCAATAATCACATTAATTGTAAATTCACATGTAAGAATTGTAATAACTCGAAGTGTATATCAATCAGGAAACAGATGTCAGAATTGTATCTCGGGAACCCAAGTGGTGTATGTGCTAATCTATAATAAAAAGGGGACTTGTGGCTAACTAGCGAGTCTTGCTCTATCATTCTGTTCCCTGGCTATGTACCCCCAGTCGCAGCCCTCACCCCTGGCTGTGACATATGGTGGAGGCGCCGGATTTGGATTTTTCTTCCAAATTACGGTTTCGGTCCTGATAATCTTGATATATGGCGGACGCGCCGGATTTTTTTTTTTTTTCCCAAATTGTGGTTTCGATCCTGAACCTCTCTTTTAAAATTTTCTAGCTTAACATATAAGGTGGAGCCAGAGGTCTCTTATTAATTTTGAGAGGTAAGGTACGATTCCAGGCCTCTGTTTTAAAAGTTTCCTTTTGCCATACATTGTTCAGAATTTTTCTAACCTCAAATTCTGTGTTCCCTTGCTTAATTTTTTTTCTGCAATGCATCAAGTACATGGCAATGGAATTATCTGTAAACCCATCCTCCCACCCCCGCTTAGCTGAAGCGCAGATTGCTTGCAAATAATATTGTTACAATAGCCTTAAGGTTTTGTTAGGATAATGTGCTCTAGCTTATCTAGTTTTAAGTCCAACAAGTATTCAGTACACATTTAATGGAGTACAGTTATTACAAAGTAAAGAGTTTTCTCAACACGTAAATATTTTGCGAGCCTGAAAAAAAAATTATGGACTCTGATAATTTATTTTCTGGTAAGCTCAATTTCTCAGGGTTATGTTGTCCCTAAATAAAAATTCTAGGCTACACTCCACATTATTATAGGACGTAAGAGTGCGTTCATCAGAATATATATATAATTCTATGTATAGAATTAGGAGTAGTCGTAGGCTTAGAGGACAACTGCCACTGTTTACGC
The DNA here is from genome assembly GCA_030765045.1 of Tenodera sinensis. Classification (NCBI taxonomy): domain Eukaryota; kingdom Metazoa; phylum Arthropoda; class Insecta; order Mantodea; family Mantidae; genus Tenodera; species Tenodera sinensis. The sequence continues at coordinate 79,002,159 of CM060961.1, forward strand.
GCAGGTCCAGTGCAAGTAATATTACAGATTTTGATTCCCAGCCGAATGTTTCACGTTCTCCCTCCCCAGAAACCTTTATTAACGATTACAATATGGCAACCACATCCACTCAGGGAGCCCCAACAACGAAAACAAATAAATCGGAAATTCAAATTCAAAATCCGGTGGGTGCACAAGATCTTCCTTTTTGCACGCCCTTACATTAACCCAGGAACGTTAGACGGAACCGTAGGTCAGGACATACGAGCTTATCTCTATAATTTTGAAACGATAGCTACAGCTAAGGTTGGAGCGATAATCTAAAAGTACAGTACCTACCATGCTATCTTCGAGGGGCTGCTGCAAATTGGTACAAAACTTTTGTACCTCGGCACGCTCATTTCGACTGGAATACGCTGCGCCAAGGTATAGAACACGCGTTCATTCAGGTAGCCCAGGACAATGTCCTAGAGTACAGACTTCAACAAAGGGTGCAGGACATGTCTGAACAAACTGAACACTACATTAACGATGTTCTTGCCCTTTGTGACCAGGTAAATCCAGGTATGACGGTAGCGGAGCGCATTCGTCATATCATGCGAGCTTTAAAACCATCGCTCTTGGAGCATGTGTTGCCCGCCGAGCCCCAATCCGTAGATCAGGGGAAGACAACTTCGGGCCGTGTGACGTATTTAAACGAAGAGCCAGCTTGTACGTTCGTGTGACGTCAGCCGAGAGCAGTGTATTGCTATGCAGCCTAGATCAGCGGCGCATGGGTTCAGTTCTCCATGTTTCACACCAGTTTGACACCAGGCTTCAAGATCTAGAAACATTGTCAACTACGTTTCAGATCTTTGCGACCCAGTATTCATTGGATGTTAACAATGTTTCTAGCAGTTTGAAAATTGAATTAATAAATTTACAGTGCGACGATTTGCTGAAGGGCAAATACAAACACAAGGAAGACTCGGCTAATTGTTATAAGAACGTTCCTCAAACCAGATTTCTGAGGTTATATGCACGGGTATTATGAATGTTTGGCTCCACGTATGTGTGCGAAAAATTCTTTTCGGTTATGAACCTTTCTAAGTTAAAATCGCGAAGCATATTGTCAGATCACAAGCTAACATGCAGTCTTCGGTTACAAATGTGCCGCACATTACGCCCTAACACTGACAAACTAGTTAAAGAAATGCGAAACGACAAATGTCGGAAAATATCCACCTAATTGTTCTGTATAGCTCTCCTCTTGCTCAGGCAAAATAGTTATAATTTCTGTTCTATTTGCGTTATAACATGACTGTTCACATAAACTAGAATTCATATATATGGCATAAAGCCGAAATGCAATTATTTATAATCTGTGACTATTCCGTAATTGAAACAGTCAGCATTAAGATTACGATGTTCCGTATGCCATTTCCTTTTGCCCGCTGTGACGTCACACGTTCAACCTGTTTGCTCTGGGAGCATGTGTGCTCAGTGGGCTGACGTCACAGCAGCGTTACCTGTAGATCAACTGATAAAATACGTTCGTCGCATAGAAACGGCACGATATTTAGCAGGTAGACGTGTCGATATTTGTGCTAAACAAGGTCCGCAACCAGTGTCTGCCATACACAGCCCTAACCCAACAGTCAATAGCAACCTTAACTACCGCCAAACATTCTTTTGTATCTCCTCAAATGCAAAGATATCAGTTTAGACGCGGCTATGGCCGCGATAATAATAATTGCAGGACTAATCAGACGTGGCGAGGACCGATTGTGAATAGTCACTCACAGAATGAGCGTTCTAGGTGTTCCGTGTGTCGTAGATCAGGTCACACCTCATTTAATTGCAAACAAAGACAGACCCATTTAAAAAACGAGCTGCAGACGTCGCGGCAATAGAGTCCGCGACGCCAAATAACAAAACTATAGTGCCACTTATACGACCAGCTAATGTTTTAGCCACCAAAGGAACTTTGCTGGATGGGAAAGAAATAACTATATTATTCGATACTGGCAACGTTGTGAGCATTGTTCAGCAAAGTTTTGTGAATACACCTACCTATCCCCTAGTAGATAGTTTATTTCTAAGAACAGCTAAAGATAAAGCAACAAAACTTACATTTCATTTACAAGGAGAAACTTTCACTGAGGAATTATTAGTCGTAAAGAATATAGGATATGATCTTTTGCTAGGAATGGACTTCTTAAATAAATATGAGACGGTGATCGATTTGAAACATGCAACTATTACACTTCATATACCAAAAGGGTCACCATTAAAGCTACAATGTGGTGAGAAATTGAATTGCCCCATTTCTCAAATAACACTAGAGCCTGAAGTAAACGAGGAAGCAAAAATCAAAGCATGTTGCAGTGAACACATTCGTATTCCACCATTTGGATCCTCACAAGTTAATGTTAATTTACCTTCTAATCTTATAGGACATGTTATGTTAGAACCTAATGACACAATCATGCAAAAGAAAAGGATTGCTGTTACACCTATATATGGTGCTCTTACAAATCAATGCGTTATTCCAGTATATAATAATACAGCAGAACCAAAAACTATTTTTAAAGGAACAACACTGGCAACAGTGCACGAGGTTGCTCTAATTCAAGCTACAAATTGGCAACCACAGGATGTCAATACATTTGAGTGCAGGAATGCACAATTTCATTTAAATTCAGCCTTATCCACAGAACGTCATATTTTACAGCAAATTTTAACCAAACATAGGAATGCTTTCGCTACAAAATTACAGGAACTAGGTAACACCGACATTGACGAATTTAAAATCCAGGTTACTGACCCCAAACCCATTAAACAGCGTCCTTACAGAGTATCTCAAAAACAGAGAGAAATAATCCAAGAACAGGTAAAGGAAATGAAAAATGCTGGAATTATTACAGATTCATATAGCCCATGGGCCTCCCCTGTCGTATTGGTAAAGAAAAAGAGCGGAGATTTTCGCTTTTGCGTGGATTATAGGAAATTAAATGCAGTAAGCGTTACTTCATCATATCCGCTACCCCTTATTGATGATCTATTAAGTTACCTAAGAAATTCTAAATGGTATTCCGCCCTTGATTTACTCAGCGCATACTTTCAAACGCCTATCGCGGAAGACAGTAAACATTATACAGCTTTCGTAACTCCAGATGGTCACTATCAATTTGAACGTTTAAGCTTTGGTTTAGCCAATGCTCCTAGATTTTTTTCTTCCGTTGCAGATACATTATTAGGCGACTTAAAGTACAAAAAGGCACTGGTATACTTGGATGACATTGTAGTTTTTGGATCAACTTTCGAAGAAATGATTGAAAATTTAGAAGCCGTGTTCGCAAAATTATAAAAGCATGATTTTAAACTGAAACCAGAAAAATGTTTCTTTGGCATGTCGCGAATTAAACTCTTAGGATTTGAAGTATCAGCGAAAGGAATTGAACCCGATAGTGAAAGATTCGAGCGATCACTGAATTACCTAAACCTAAGAACATAAGAGATGTACGAAAAGTATTAGGTTTGTTTAGCTTCTATAGACGTTTTGTTCCTTAGTTTGCTTCTATTGCTCAACCACTGCATGATTTGACACGTAAAAACCAAGATTTCGAGTGGACAGAAATCCACCAAAATTCTTTTGAAAAACTGAAGCATTTGTTAAGCTCAGCACCTGTCTTAGCTCATTTTTGCCCCGGAGCATACACAGAACTCCATACTGACGCGTTGACAAATGGAATAGGATGTGCTATTTTACAACGAATTAAGGGTGAACTTCATCCGATAGCTTTTTGTTCACGGTCACTGAATAAACATGAAAAGAATTATTATAGTATCTCGGAGATTGAGCTACTCTCTATCATATACGGTTTATCAACATTCAGACAATACATTTATGGATATCCAGTTAATATCATAAGTGATCACCATGCGCTATGCTACCTTCGCAATCTGAAAGACGTGACAGGTAGACTGGCGCGATGGGCATTAAAATTACAAGAATATGATTACACAATTCTATATAAACCAAGAAAGAAACATCAGGATGCTGATGCTCTCTCCCGATATCCTGTTGACGACCCAAAATTGCATGATACCGATCAGATATATGATCTGATAACATGTTTGTTATCATCGGTACAAGTAGCCCAACATCAGCAAAGTGATCCACAGTTAAAAATCATAATTCAAGCTTTAGAAAATCCAGGAACAGCTAATTCTAAGATACGACAAGCAACGTCATATATTTTGAAAAACGGAGTCTTATACCGGAAAAATTCGAACAGTACAGGTTCTTTATATTTACTAGTAATACCAGAGTCGTTGAAACACGAAATTTTGTATTCTTGTCACGACGACCCTCTCTCAGGACATCTAGGCTTCACCAGAACATTTACAAAAATTAATTCTCGTTATTATTGGATTGGAAAGAGAAAGGAAATTGAACATATGTTAAAAGTTGCCCCAGTTGTCAATCTAGGAAAGTTCCGAAAAATGTCAAACCGGCAGGATTTTTACAACCCATTTCCGTTCGCGGAATAGGAGAAATGTGGGGTATAGACCTTGTAGGTCCTATCCATCGGTCAAAATCCGGTAAAACAATGATAGTAGTAGCTACAGAGTTTGCTACTCGTTGGGTAGAAGCAAAAGCACTTACCAAGGGATCCATTGATTACGTAGCAGAATTTATTCTAGAAAACATTATCTGCCAACACGGAGCACCCGCCATGTTGCTTTCTGACCGAGGTTCAGTTTTTATGAGTGAGATTACACAATAATTGCTGAAATCCATGGGCGTACACCCTACATTCACAACGGCGTACAGGCCTAATACCAACGGGCTCCGTGAAAGAAATAATCAAAATATCAATATGTTATCTCATTATACATCTACAAAGCAAGATGACTGGCCTAGAGCACAGCCGCATGTTGTTTTTGCATACAACACCGCGAGGCAAGAATCTACGAAAAACTCCCCTTTCTTGTTAATGTACGGTAGACATCCTACGTTACCGGAAGAAGTTCAGTTAAAACACATGTCAGATAACCCCTTTGTGAAAGCAACACAACGAAACATTCAGATGGCACGCAAGCTAGCCAAGGATAACATTGCAAAACAACAGATTAGGTATAAACGAATTTTTGATCGAAAAAGACGAAATCTCAAGTTTAGAACAGGACAACTAGTGAAATTATTCACCCCAATACGCAAGAAAGGGAAAACTACTAAACTATTGCATAGATTTCATGTTCCTTTTGTCATAGTTGAACAAACATCACCAGTGAATTATCGTATTAAACCTAGCAGAAATACCAGAGGAGAAGAACATATTGTACATGTTTCCAGATTATATCCTTATTACTTACCGGATAGGAGAGTATAAATCCACCACTCTATGATGACAACACACAGACATACCCAAAATAAGATTTCATGTAGGTGGAACAATCACTAGAGTTTACCACTGAAGAATAAAAATATAACTGCATAACTACTTTGCTTCATATCTTGCATAATTTTATGTTGATCATTTTGTATGATAGACTTCGTATAATAAGCTAGTTAATTTCAGTTAACTGAATTTTTTTTTAAAATTTATGAATATATTCCGAATCTACAATTTTTTTTCTCATAAATAAGTGTATGGAATACGAGTAACTGCTAAAGCAATTAATTTTAATACACACGCAATAAATATAGGATAACTATCCCAACACATCACAACTCTTTTTTGTATGTTCCCACTTATGCATATTTCTATACCACTGTCAATGCAAATTTCTATTAATCTTTACCGAAAGATTACTTCCATAAACGTTAAAACGGAAAGGTTATACACGGCACAATACTAACGCGTATTTGGCAACAAGACCAAGTACGCAAGCAGAGAAAGATGTACTAAAGGGAGCACGAAATAAGAAGGCACATGAGTAGCCCCAATCCCTACTCAGCTATGGAGCGCTGTTGCCGGCTCATATCGCTATGCGAAAGAAAGAGAGGGGAGATATGCAAGTGAGCGTTACCGGTAGACAGCAGCCAGGGTGGTGAAGGATTGCAAGGTGTACATTTAAAACCTGTCACAACAATTTCAATCTCTTTAAAATGAGACAATAGGCTCTCTAATCCTGTAATTTGCTTCAAATATAAATTCCTCATCTAAGCAGACAATTTTCATTTGCAATCTAATGTTTCAACGGAGTTCACATCTTTCAAGCTGAAAATTGGGCCTATTGACTTTTTAAGTTTTTTATTACATCTAGGAACGTTTTCGTGTAAATATTTTTACGGTCGGAGTGAAAGTGTGATCATAGTTGCTCAATTTGAAACATTTTCTGATAGGTATTTCTCATTTTTTTCTCAATTTAGTGTCTCTGCGGAGTGTCATGTTAATAAGTTTCTTATTAGGTATTCTAAGTGAAAATCTACATTATTCAACAACAAATGACTAAGCGGAATTTCAAGCAACCTTTTACGGGTAATATTCCTGTGTGGCCTTCTCGGTTGTGTATTTTAGACAAATTTCAGCACTTAAATGTTCCTTATGATGCAATTTGTAAGTTATCAGAGCGAAAGCCCGGAAATATTTTCTTTTAATTTTAACCCCAAAGATGTTGTGGAACCTTTATAATCTATTTTATCCCTCATTAAGCGAACGAGCTTTTTAATAGTAGGATATTCACCGTTATCATACATTTGGAAAATGGATCGACGCAGAACGTCTTTCTAAAAGTCGTCCAGATTCGAAACCCGTTTTTCTGTCTTACGGTGTTTTCCGGGGGATTTAAACAAGGGCCGCCCTGATTCTGAAGAGGTTGTTTTACCTTGTTGCACTATACGCGACACTGAATGTTCACTTACATTGCATGCCTTAGCTGTTAGCGCCCGACTCTGTTTAAATGCAATGTTCGCACGCACTTCTTCTGAGGACAATTCTTTTAAAAAGGTGTAAACATTGAAAATAATAGCCCGTGCATCTGAGTGTAGTACTTTTCCTTTCGATCTACTCGCCTGTAAGCCACTAGTACCAAGTTTTGATAATGACATGTTTGTGAACAACAAAACGAGTTACAGTAATTATTAGACACACGTTACACTGTACATATACGTCAGCCTTGGAACATCCATAAGAATAAACTAAATTCCGTTTCTTGCAGATATCTCGCCCATTGAGAAGACAATTATTTGAGACGATAAACAATTATTATGATGCAAGGCAAGTGTTGTTTGTTATCGCTGAGCGCAGTGTTTATTCAATTGATCATATCTTGGGCTACAGCCCACCTAAAATTTTGCTTCTTGGACAGTCAGCTTCAAAATTTCTAGCTCTTTTCAATGGAATTCTTTGTAATAATGAGTCGTTGCTGGATTTGTTGAGCGCAAAGAGAAAAGTGAAAACCAAATATTGCGCTAGGCAGCGCGTTAACGAACTGGGCAACGTCGCCTCTCTAGGATTGGCTACTTGCTCTCACACACCTTCTTCTAGCTCCGCCTCATGTGCCTTCTTATTCCGTACAGCTTATAGTAACAACGGTAATAGTATCAAACGTTTGAAACATCGAATAAGGTGTTACAATTTAATGAACACACAAATATTTTCTGTACTCCCAACTTAGTCCCACTCGCAGCGATAGGAACTCACATAATGCGGCTTTAACAGACTGGCGTATTTCCTCCGAACATTAACAGGATGCTTCTGATAAGATTTCAGAGCTCGCTTAGCACAGCAGTGAGCTAACATACAACGTTGTGCCGCTATTAAAAATTATATGCTTCTAAATATTCGCTTTCACGTAATCTCTACTTTTCATAACTCGATATATTTACCTTAATATCATAAAAGACAATGTAATCTTTCATTTCCTTGAAATGACTTGTCCAATACAGTTACCACAAGTATTTATTAAGGAATCCCTATTCTAATATGGCCCCTTGTTTCAATATTCTATATATTATTATATTTGTTTGTACATTACCGTACTCAGGCCGCACCGGGAGTTGCAGATTCCCCGCCGCTGGCATTGCCGCTGTCGCCGTCAGCGGATCCTGGACTCCTTTCTGGGCCAGGAACAGGCTCGTCTGGAAGCCTGTCCCTGATATGGCCCTGAAAGAACCAAAATATAAAATCCCCGACTCAATTGACCCTTGGCAGCGTTAGACCAACGTTAACTTGGCTGATTACGTACCAGAGCGACGTGGCAGTCCTGCCTAATGTTCTTCAGGGTATTCTGGACCCGTTCTAGGAACTGGGGAGTCTCGAGATCATGCTCCAGCATCTCTATCGCTTGGCGCACGAAACGCTGGTGCCGCCGTAATCGGTCAATGAGGACCAGACAGCCACCAACATCCTGCACCATTGCAATTAGATGCATAAGCTGACGACGCCAGAAAGTTAAACTTGGCGATCAATGCCATGTCTAACTGCATAACAGGTAAGCTGCAGTCAACCTCAGGATCGGATATCCTGGAGTGGTTACAACCACATAACCGCAAAAATGCTTTTTTTTTAGGCACTAATCGTTTGCTGCAAGTAGCTGCAAAAGTCTTATCACCGGATCTGGCACCTTAACATACTCAGCAGCAGCAGCCGTTTGAATCCATGTAATCCTTACAAACATGTACTCGTATACGTTACAAAAGTAGGCATGGATTCGCCTTTCCCCCGCCCCCCGTTCACAGTATGAATATCTTTAATATAAATTGAGCCCTGCGTTTGTTGCAAAAAAACTAAAGCACTGAAATAAAATGAAAGTCCAGCAAGTTATTGTTTAATTATAATCATTACAGATTATTATTTTACTTCCCTCTGTTTTTTCTGAACTACAATCTCTAATTTTGTTAATTTTGTTATGTTTATTTCTTTTGTTTTTGTTTAAGGACAGTGTCTTGTATCCACACCCTGTTAATTTTCCCTACTCCCGTTTTATAGGAACACAATAATCCCAAAATATTGTCGACCATCGCATTATTGTCGGCACTACCGCAAAGGAGCCGAAGGGAAGAGACAGAGAATGGCCGCATTGTTGGGGCGCTTGCCGAAAGAGAAAAAGGGATAGAAACTTCTGGAATTTTCTGCTTTGTATTTCACCGCAATAATAACTGAACTTTCCTGAAGTTTCCAGAATAGTGCCTGGGAGATATAAATAGCGGTAAAGTGTGAGAAGGGACAGCTTTTGTGTTACTAATTCGGAGCCGTGCTGTTGGTGAATCGGAAAAGACTTTCTTGCTGTTGCAACGAGTGTAAAAAGTTACTGTTTAAGGAAATAAAAGTGTTTCTTTATCTCGACTACATCTGTCTTCTTTACTTTACACCCACCAAAGTCACACTGGTGTCAGAAGCGGGACATGACGATGGAGGCTATATTGGTGAGCTTTTTACAAGAGCTGAAAGCAGAGATGAAGACGGCGAACGACAACCTCGCTACCGAGCTGAAAGAGATGAAGACGGAGCTATCGGCGAAAATTGACGAGCAATTGGCTGGCGTAAGGAAGGATGTCAAAGAGCTCGGTGGAAAGGTGGAAGAGCTCGGTGGAAAGATGGAGGGCCTCGGCCAACGCGTTGACGCCCTGGAGAATGTCGGGGAACGGCTTAGCGTTCTCGAAGACAGGGTCGACGATAGCGCCAAGGAGCTAAATGCAATGGTGGAAGGGATGCTTAGTGAAAAGCTCAAGAACTACAAGGCCGAGGCTCCAGCACGCGACACAACATCGACGCGCGTCAAACCACCGAAGTACGATGGCACGTCAACGTTTGAGGTCTTCCGCCGTCAATTCGACACAGTGGCCAAGCACAACAAATGGTCGCCAGAAGAAGAGGCCGCGCAGCTGATAGCCAGCCTCCAGGGACGAGCCGCAGAGGTGCTGAACGCAGTCCAGACAGCGGCGGCGCCCAAGGACATCTGGGAGGCCCTGGAGAACCGGTTCGGAAACCACCGCTTAGCCGCAACCTACCGCAGCCAACTGAAATCTAGGATGCAACTGCCAGTGGAGACGCTGCAGGAGTTCGCCCTGGCAATCGAACAGCTGGCCAGCAAAGCCTTGGTCGACCTCCCCTCCGAATTTGTATCCCGAGAAGCCGCCTATACCTTCGTCGACGGGGTACGCGATGCCGAGATACGTCAACGCCTGATGCTCGGCGACTACAAGACCATCCACGAGGCACCAACGGCCGCATTAAGGATGGAAGCGGCCAAAGTGACGGCTACCCCGACCTCGAAGACAAGGAGTGTCCGCTACGATGAAGACCGCAGACCAGTCCAGGGACGCCGACGAAGACCAAGTGGCGTGTGTTGGGGGTGTGGCCTTCCGAGACACCTGATGAGAGACTGCCGGCACCAAGAAGAGCAGCCGGAAAGCGAGTAATGGCCGGCGTGGCGAGGGGCACGTCGGCGCCATCACCATCATCCCCTCGAGTGACACTGCGCGCCGTCAGCCGACGGATGGATGACAGCCTCATCGCGGACGGTTGGGTGAGAGGGAAGCCGTGCCGCGTGCTTGTTGACACTGGAGCAGCCGTGACTGTCATCAGACCGGACGTAGCCAGGGGCTTGCCGTCGAGAAAACCGAGCCGACCGTACCAACTAGTGACGGTATCGGGTGACACCTTGCCTGTGGAGAGGGAGGCCCTGCTGCAGTTGACCTTGGGGCGAAGTGTCTTGCGTTTGTGGGTGTCTGTCGCGGAGGTGGCTGAGGAGGTGAAACTCGGACTGGATGCCCTGAGGAGCCACGAGGCGACGGTCGACATCGGCAAGAAGGTTCTGCGGCTTAAGGGAGAGGAAGTAATGCTCCGGCACCCCGAAGAACGCCTTGGAATCTGCAGGGTCATTCTCAGGGAAGACGCAGTTGTCCCCGCGAGAAGCGAGACAGTAGTGACGGCGCGACTGGAAGGCCAGCGCAAGAGGAACATGCTGCTGGACCGGAAGACGCATGTGCACGGGCTCTGTGTAGCCGGGACATTGTTGCCGTGCCGAGAGGAGGTGCCGGTGAGACTGCTCAACCCAACAGACACCGATCACGACGTCCAGGTCGGGGCAGAGTTGGGGGCGTGCGAGCCCGTGGTCAGCGTAACACGAATAGACACGATCCAGGAGCCGGTGCCGACGCAACACCTGGGGCCCCGGCTGGAAGCCTTACTGGAGAGGGCGGCCGACCACCTGACCGCTGAACAGAGAGAGAAGGTCCAACAACTGCTGAGACGATATCAGCGCGTCTTCAGCCAAGGCAGCAGCGATTACGACCGCACGGACCGAGTGCTTCACCACATCGACACCGGAGACGCCCGGCCTATTCGGCAACCACCTAGACGCGTTCCGTTGGCTAAACAAGCGGCGTTACGAGACATGCTGGAGGACATGAGAACCAAGGGAGTGATCGAAGAGTCTGATAGTCCTTGGTGTTCCCCTGTAGTTCTGGTGAAGAAGAAGAATGGCGAGCTACGCTTCTGCGTAGATTACAGGAAGCTGAACGCTGTCACCAGGAAGGACTGCTTCCCCTTACCCCGGATTGACGACACCCTGGACACGCTTGCTGGTGCGCAGTGGTTCTCAACCCTGGACCTGAAATCGGGTTACTGGCAGGTGGCTCTAGACCCAAGAGACAAGGAGAAGACCGCATTCTCGACAGGCCAAGGGCTTTGGCAGTTCACAGTTATGCCCTTTGGTCTCTGCAACGCACCAGCTACCTTCCAACGCCTCATGGAGTCAGTAATGAGAGGATTGACTTATGACGCCTGCCTGTTATACCTGGACGACATCATCATCGTCGGCAAGACATTCGAAAACCATCTTGACAAACTGACCAAGGTGCTACAGAGACTGCAGGCGACCGGCTTGAAGCTGAACGCGAAGAAGTGCCAGCTCTTCCGCAGGGAAGTCAACTACTTGGGCCACATAGTCTCACTAACCGGAGTGGCCACGGATCCGGAGAAGACACAGGCCGTGAGATTGGTCTCGCCCAAAGGATAAACGAGAACTGCGCAGTTTTCTTGGATTGTGCAGTTATTACCGCCGCTTCATAAAGGGTTTCTCCAGCATCGCCAAACCCCTCACTCGCCTGACGGAAGAACATCGACCTTATGTGTGGACGGAGGACGCCGAAGGCGCTTTCCGGCAGCTGAAGAGGACGCTCTGCAGTGCTATTTTGGGATTCCCACAACCAGGCGACGCCTTCATTGTGGACACCGACGCCAGCGACCATTGCATTGAAGGCGTCCTATCCCAAGTCCAGAACGGCCACGAGCGGGTGATAGCCTACTGCACCAAGACGTTGTCCAAGGCAGAGAAGAACTACTGTGTCACCCGACGAGAGCTACTGGCGGTAGTGAAGACCTTGGAGCACTTCCACAAGTACCTGTACGGTCAGCCATTCCACCTGAGGACAGACCACTCCGCCCTAACCTGGCTACTTAGCTTTAGAAACCTGGAGGGCCAGACAGCCCGTTGGGTCCAGAGGTTGCAGGAGTACGACTTCACCTCCAAACATCGGAGAGGGAAGAGCTACGGCAACGCAGACGCCATGTCTCGAAGACCCTGCCCAGTAGAGTGCGGCCAATGCGCAAGAGTGGAAGAGAAGGAGCGTACCGCAGCTGTCAGAGTGGTCACGGCAGTGCCTGCGGATGGATGGGATAGCGCGGGCCAGAGGAGGGAGCAGCTGGCGGACGCCGACTTGGGGCCACTCTTGAGAGAAGTGTAGGCAGGGACGAGACCAACCTGGGAGGACATCGCACCCAGAAGCGCTACATACAAGTCGTAATGGGCCCAGTGGGACTCGTTGAAGACCAAAGAGGGCGTGCTGTTCCGGGTATGGGAATCACCTGATGGGAAGACCCAGAAAGAGCATTTGGTACTTCCCCGAAGTAAGGTCCCGGAAGTCTTGGAGGAAGTGCACGCCGGTACCTCGGGTGGACACCTAGGAGCAAACCGGACGATCGACAAACTCCGACAGCGCTACTACTGGCTGAGGCTCCGAGCAGACGCTGAGAACTGGTGCCGTCAATGTCACGTGTGCGCGGCGAGTCGCGGCCCCCAGACTAGGAGCCGGGGTCGCATGCAGCAGTACAACGTCGGAGCGCCCTTCGAACGCATCGCCGTCGACATAGCTGGACCATTCCCAGTGTCCGATCGAGGCAACAAGTACCTGATGGTAGCTGTGGACTACTTCACCAAGTGGCCGGAGGTGTATGCCATCCCGAACCAAGAGGCGAAGACGATTACAGACTGCCTCGTGGAACAGCTGTTCTGCCGTTTTGGGGTCCCGTTAGAGCTCCACAGCGACCAGGACACCAATTTTGAGTCGCACCTAATGAAGGAGGCATTGGAAAGACTTGGGGTGAACAAGACCCGCACAACACCCCTACATCCACAGTCGGACGGCATGGTCCAGAGATACATCAAGACCCTAGAGGAGCACCTGAGGAAGGTCGTGGCCAGCCATCAGCGAGACTGGGACCTCAAGGTACCACTGTTCTTGCTGGCCTACCGTTCGTCGACACACGACACCACCGGGATGACACCAGCAAGCCTAATGTTAGGCCGAGAGCTACGCCTCCCTTGTGACCTAGCTTTTGGGAGCCCCCCGGAAGCGAAACAGCCGGCAACCGAGTATGTGGAGAATCTAGTAGACCATCTCCACGACATGCACGAGATGGCTCGTCAGAACATCCAGATGGCGAGCGACCGCATGAAGACCTGGTACGACAGGCAAGCCAACAGCCGAGGATTCCAGCAAGGTAACATGGTCTGGTTGTACCGCCCTACCCGGACCAAGGGACGCTGCCCAAAACTTCAACAACCGTGGCAAGGCCCGTACCGAGTGGTAAAGAGGATTAACGACGTAGTCTACCGCATCCAGAAGGTGCCCCGAGGAAAGATGTTAGTGGTACACCTGGATCGTCTGGCCCGTTACGATGGTGCTGCTCGGGACGACCAGCCTTGAGGAGGGAGCAGTGTCGCCCATCGCATTATTGTCGGCACTACCGCAAAGGAGCGGAAGGGAAGAAACAGAGAATGGCCGCATTGTTGGGGCGCTTGCCGAAAGAGAGAAAGGGATAGAGACTTCTGGAATTTTCTGCTTTGTATTTTACCGCAATAATAACTGAACTTTCCTGAAGTTTCCAGAATAGTGCCTGGGAGATATAAATAGCGGTAAAGTGTGAGAAGGGACAGTTTTTGTGTTACTAATTCGGAGCCGTGCTGTTGGTGAATCGGAAAAGTCTTTCTTGGTGTTGCAACGAGTGTAAAAGGTTACTGTTTACGGAAATAAAAGTGTTTCTTTATCTCGACTACATCTGTCTTCTTTACTTTACACCCACCAAAGTCACAATATATTTACCGCAAGCACTTATTATATACTCAGTTTCTATATGTTTAACGAAGCCTTTACTTTGCGTTAACTGCAAGTTAATTTCTTACTTAAATGAATATGCCTTGCACTCTATTCAGTTGTGTATCCCAGGATTAAACTTTATCTGCCAAAGTTTATTCAGCATATTGCCGGTTTACTCCTGGACAAACCCCTAATTGTCACCAAATTTACTGTCAGCATCGGTACCAGCCTTAGATTCTTCGCAGTTGGAAGTGTTTCTCATCCACGGCCACGGTTGATAGCGTGTGCCACTGGTAGTACGAGATATATTAATAACATCTTGAATGCGTTTAAATGCCATTATTTCTTGTACTATGAGGATTCATTAATGTCAGTTACTTATCGATATTGTGAGTTCTGATTGCAGATTCGAACATCTGTTGCCTATATTTTGTGGGCCGAAAGGAATTAAGGAGAAAGCGAGGGAGAGGGAGAGAGAGAGAGAGAGAAGAGACACGAAGGCATTGCAGGTGTTTTGGTGTTTTGTTTAACACTACTGAGAGTGTTTCACTCTCCAATTTTTTTTTCTAGAAACACAATTTTCTTTCAGTTTTTTGGTAACGTTATATTCCACAGGAAAGACGCATATTGTATGTTTTACCTTCAAACTGTTCTAGAGAGACTGGGTTATCAGCTTGCACAGGAAACCGCCATCTTTTAACTTCCTGTGTGGTCTCTCATGATAACAGATTGCTACTTGGGAAAGTTGGACACAAACGTGATAACTCACACTAACAAAAGAAAAAAAATAATGATTACAATATAGTTGTATTCACAATTCTTTAAAGAAATGTCTTTGTTTACACATTGGAGATCTCAGGACTTATTTAGTTTTCTTAAGAAAAGAACAATATGTTATTGCAGCTGACACTTTCAGATGTGCCGTGAGGCCTTTGTAAAGGAGTACAGCATAAGATTATTAATTGCATTGTTGCAATTAGAGAATTTCATTGTTGATTTAGCTAAACTGTTGAATTTTGTTGTGACACTTTTTCAGAGCTAAAGCTACACTTATAAAATTTCGGAAATATACCGTGAGGTTTTTCGAAATCTTAGCTTTAAGTGTCCATGAACCACTGTTTTTGTTAAGACAGTTTTCTTATTGATAAAAAAAGGTGATAAACACCCCAATTAGGTTATGAGTCGCGACTAGGTTTAAGTACTTTGCTGTTAACGGATGGGCCCTCCGCAACAGTATTAGAAATATTATCATTAAAAGTTAAGGTACGAGTTTCCTGAAATCTCCTATGATATGTTAAATTAATGAGTACACAACTTCCCAGATAGAAAGAAAAAAAATTTTTTTTTTTGTTAGCAAACATGTTTGTAAAGAACACACCTTGCTTTCTTGCTACTTGTGTATAAAAAGAAAAGAAGCATGTTATGTATTATTTAGTGCAGTTATGCACTATAATGCTCTATAGTATTGTGCACTTCAGATGTTTTTTTTTGTCACAAGAACTCTTATTTTTCTTTCTATTGTAATATTTTACTAAACCTCTTGCTTATTTGTAAGCTTTCTATTGTTCCATATGGTATTAGTTACTTCAGTTAACTTTATATATTCAATGCATATATCCGTCTAACCATTTATATATCAAATTTTATTCTATATGCTAATGTATTTTTGTGCCTTGCCCAAGTCCCCTTAAGTGTATTGTACTTCTTTTTTAGGAATTACATGTTTTTTTTTTTATTTCTCAATACGCTCGTCATTTGACAACTTACACTGTATTGGACATTACTGGCTCCCTTACCTACACTTTGTTTAATTTTAGAGGCACTGTTGTTTTGTTTTTGGTCATTAATCTGACCTTACTGAAATTTAGGGATTGCACTTTATCTATGTAACCACTGTGTCTGTCTTAGCTACCGTTCCATACTGTGTTCCCCATTTATTTTGATACTTTTCCCGCTATCCGGAATTCCTCCCCATACCCTTGTACCCCTGTTTGTTTCTTATAGTCATCCTGTAGATTGATCTCCTCAGATTTTGTTTTCATGTGCGAGGACCACGCCCTACTTGTTTGGACGCCCCATGACTTTGTGGCACGGCTTCATGTGGTGCGGAGGCTTCAGCACCTTGACGATATAGCCTCTCGCCCTGAGCACCGACCACTTTCATTTACATGGATACTGGATTTCACTACACATCTTGGAGCTCGCGGGCCCCTGGTGTGAATAACGAACTCCCATACTCCAGGACTGCGATCCTGCATGTTTTTGGATTGTTGTGTGGACCTGCTAAGTTTGCTATACCCAGCCAGTGTAGTGCTATTCGTGTGACTTCCTGTTTCCGGTGGGGAAGCCCACGAACCATCGGTGCTCTCCAGTGTTATCAGTAACTTACTGGCCGTGTTCTAATGTCAAGACTGCATGGGTGCGTTCCGAAAGTGTATACTGTACTTTTCTCATCAAGAATGGACTATGTGGAACGTCTTATGTCACAAAACTGTTGTGCGTGGTGGTGCACTCACAGAGTTTAGGTTATGCATTATTGTCTATATCTTTGTATTTTGTTTCCCACCTCCCTCCCGTGCCTGCCCTCCTTTCTCTTCATTTTTTTTTTTTTTTTTTTTTTTTTTGTATTATGTATTGTACATGCAATCTCTACTATTCTGTATATAGGTAAGGTAGCTGGTTCATGTCCTCCCCGACGTGACCTCTTTCTTTAATTTGCAGGCCTTGTTTGTAAGGGCTAATCTTTGTTTTCTCTTTTGTTGTATCTACCATGCCTGCCTTGCTATTTTTTTTTTTTTTTTTTGTCGCCGGGGTCGCCAATGGGGAAATGTCACGTATGCCATTATGGGAGAACAGGTTTGTGGGTACATTTTGGACATTATACGTTTTTAGACAAAGAGGCTTATATGGTTAGCGTGTCTGCCTCACGTTCAAGAGGTCGCGAGTTCGAACCTTGCTTAGGTAAGTTATCCGGGTAAGGTTTTTTTCCGAGGTTTTCCCTTATCCTGAGAAGACGAATGTCGGGTAACTTAAAGCTCCATGGACCTCGGGCTCATTTGAGCATCATTTCACCCGTTTCATTCACTCACCGTCCGATATGACGCAATGTTGGAGGACGTTAATTAAAAAAACAAAATCCCACGACAACCCCAAAGGGATTTTTACCATGGCATAAGCATCCTGTTTGCCTACGAGTTTGTCATGTAGGCCGGAGCTGTCGTGCGTCACTGGGAGATTCCTCGGTACACGTATTGGCCGTGAAGCACAAAACCGAGGGCGGAAGCTCATGATAGTTGGGCTTGGCCTAGAGATAACCGGAAGCCCCATAGGAAGGAGAATCTCTATACATTTTGTAACGGGCATCGGCTTGGGGTCGGTTGCCACTGAGACGCTGCGGGGTCGCGGCGGCCGCTCTGATCCAGAGTTGTGTGCCATCACCAACGTTACTCTCTCTCTCTCCTACGGCTTCGTGACATCGCCCAACCAAGGTAAGCCCGCTAGGAAGCTTCATCATAATACAACTGCCATGGGCAGTCTAAATTAGATATTAGATCAATAATCACATTAATTGTAAATTCACATGTAAGAATTGTAATAACTCGAAGTATATATCAATCAGGAAACAGATGTCAGAATTGTATCTCGGGAACCCAAGTGGTGTATGTGCTAATCTATAATAAAAAGGGGACTTGTGGCTAACTAGCGAGTCTTGCTCTATCATTCTGTTCCCTGGCTATGTACCCCCAGTCGCAGCCCTTAACCCTGGCTGTGACAATATTGTTACCTAGTTAAGGCAATGTTACACTGAAAATTCCAACTTCTTTAGTAATCATCCTATCACTTTGAAAAGTTAACCATATTAGATTAGTATTCTAAACTATCATGCAGATTTTCGTGCTGCTGTATCAAATATTTCATTAGTTATGAAATATTCTGTGTGAAAATATTGTAAACATTACTCACTATATAAAATATTCCATGCAACAAAAGGATTGAATTTTTAAAAGTGCCACACTGTTTTTGGCTAGTACCACTATTATAAAGAGATCCACATTCTTATTTTATGAGAATATTATTTTCAAATTTGTTATACACTTTTTTCATGTGTTATCTCAAGAAAGTTTCAAAATGGCAACTTTCTCATATTTTATCATCATAATCTTCCAAAAATAAGCATTCAAAAGGAAAGGGGAATGTGAAGTTCCATATTTACATGTTACAGATCTAACCTGCAAGTTCTACTAAGCTTAATGAAAAGCTTTACACATGGGACATTTTGTGTACTGAAAAATGATAGAAAAAACGTTTCAATCAAAAACGAATTTTAAAGCAATGATTGTTCAAATCTTATATTTATAACCTTTGCAGGGAGCTAAAATTCTCCTTCAGCATTCATGGGATCCACTTTCAGCTATATCTTCTGCTGTACAACAAATTTACCGTATTACACCATCCTGTGGGATGACTTCTTATCAGTCTGACCAGAAGAAGCACTCCACTGAAGTAGACGACTATTTCTCTGCTTACCAGTCTTTACTCCTAATTCACTAATTCAGTTGAATTTTGTGTTTTGCCTGCTGTACATCTTTCCAGCAGCTCATCAGAAGCTAAACCAATGAACAATAGCACCATTTTCTTGATAGCCTCTTTTGAAAGGACGGTCTTCATGTGTGTGTTGTCTTGCTTCAAAAGCTGTTCCCTTTGGCAATAGCACAACTGGTATACAACTTGTCACATCTGTCAACGTTTTTCATTTACTTTAGTGAAACTTGCAATTTAGCTCCATAATGTGTAAATAAGCAGACTCACAGTCCTCTTTTCTTATAAATTATCGTTTTGAAAATTATATTATGTTAACATTTAAATAATGCACTATTTTCAAAATTTTTGAGGCAACACAATAACAAAATTAGAACAAATACCAAAAGAATACTCTCAAAAATAAGAATGTGGACCTTTTTATAATACATGGCACTAGTCAAAAGCAGAAATTCACCCTTAAAAATTTAAAACCTTTGTCTAGTAATAATTTTTACAATATTCTCACACAAAATGTCTAATAACTAATGAAATACTGCATGAAAATCTGTACCAGCATGAAAATTTAGCTATTACTTTAGACTTATGTTTTCTAATGTTTCAGTATGTGGTTAAATTTTCATAGTGATAGGCTGATTACTGAAGAAATTAGAATCTTCAGTATAGCCAATTAAATGTCAACCACCTGCACGTGTCTTTAAATAGCCATGTAACCACCTAAAGTGGTGCAAATGATAAAAATAGTATGTATTCTATTTCTACACACTCTAAGCTACCCAAAAATGTTCAAAAAGAAAATTCCAAAATTTTACACATTTTGACCCAATTTTCACCGTAGCCTTGCCATAAAAAGCAAAACCGCTTATTGCTAGGATGAGATAGGTCTCAAATGGTTAAAATATTGCCTACTGCAGTTGAATAAGCCTCTTAGACATATATTATTCTAATTTGTCACAGATATTTCCGGAGAAAATGAACAACAGTTGTTAAGGCTTTATACAAAACGTAGACAATACCCTGACTTCCAATTATATGTCCATCTTATTCTTAACAGTCTTTTTCTAAAGTAATGGAAATTGGGCTATATGATAGATGGATTAAACAACATTCCTGCATTATCATAGATTGAATTTACAAATAGAATGTCAACTGAATAGTCTATATATATACTAATTTCTGAGGCAGTAACAGCCTTGTGTAAAAAAGAACTATAATAAGGAATATATCGTGATCTAGCAAAAGTATTTTGGAGTATAGATCACAATCTCTTGTTGAAAAGTTAAAATATTGAGGTTTCAATGAGATCTCTATAAAATGGTTCACATATTACATATGACAAAGAATCCAGAAAACCAGGATAAATGGTTACGATTCTGAACCAGGTGTTGCTACTAAAGGTGTCCAAGGTACTGCATTCAGGCCTTTTCTATTTTTAATACTTGTGAATTACTTTCCCTTTAATGTTATTAGAGTCCACAGCTGTGCTCTTTTTTCAGGTGACACTAGTGTGATTTTATCAGAAATGTCACATCAGCATTTAAGATGTTATGTCACTAAAGCATTTTAAGAGCCCATCATTTGATTTGAAGCAGACAAGATATCAATAAACTATAAAGAACAATTTTTTATTTAAATTACCACAGCGTTTAAATTTTATTCCACTCAAAAGAGCATGACAAAGTAATGCATTAAGGAATTGAAAGAATGTTTAACCAAAATGCCACTTCGTATTCTTCTTCTTTTTCTTCTTCTCTTTTTACTAAAGCACTACAGCTTTACAGAAGCTTTGGCCTTCTCAACAATTTCTTTCTAGACCTTTCTATTTTGTATGCAAACATGCCAATTTTTTTATTTTCATATGCTTAATGCCATCAAGTACATAATCTAACCATCTATTTCTGGGATGGCCTCCTAATCTTGGTTTCATTGGGGTCCATTTATACATTATTTTAACCATTTTATCATCCAGGCTCTGATTGGTGTGTCCAAAACATCCTAATTTAAAAGCGTTAGTGTGGTTAATGATATTTTCATTTTTGATCAATTCATTTAATTTGTTACTATAACCTGTTCTCCATGTAGTATTATTTTGCTTCACTGCTCCAAATATAGTAATGTCCTTCTTTTGAATACCATTAGCTTTTGTTTATTTGTTTCGTTAAGGACCCATACGGAATTATCTTCTGAAGTAATTTACCACAGAGGAAACAAGTGTTTATATTACAAAAATCTGATGTGTTGCACTCACATGACTTTCTCTGCTTTTGTACCAACCACTCTTACGAACTCTTATTCCTATATCTTCATGTTAGTTAAAATAAACATTTGTACAAATTATCTTATTGATTATTTCCTTGTAGATACAAGGGGAATATTAGAATACAGTAGGCTTTGTGCGATAGTCAAATCTTTTAAAGCTTCGAGATTCCATTCTCTTTGCACACGTAACATAACATATAAAAAAATGAACAACGATGTTCCATTTCATGAAAGCTTTAAGTTTTCAGAAACTCACACACTTAACCAGGAATATCTCTGAAATGGTTCAACCTACAAGAAACTTTATTGAGACATAAATTGTGTATTTTAGCAAGATCTACATTTTTTGTATAGTATGATTTGGTCTATCTCTAACGGTTTACCAGTTATGCAAAAGTCCTCCAGAGTAAATACGACTACAGAGGCTATAGCCAGAAAATTCAAGATACACATTTCATTTGTCATAAAAATATCTCAAACATATGGCATTTTAATCAAAATTGTTAGAGTCATTTTCAAGAAAATCAATATTTTCAAAAAATCTTCAATGTAAAGGGTGGTTTAGGGTGGGACTATTTTCTTCAAAATCTTCGTGCCACATCCTTGAAAGACATTAAACTTAAATACCAACTTTGGTTTTTAACGGAAGTTATGCTGTCCACAGACTGACTGACACACAGACACACACACAGACCTTTTTCTAAAAATGCGTTTTTTGGATTCAGGGGTTCTCAAGACATATATTTCTGGTGAAATCTTGACATCAAATTTTTGGGTGGAATACAATACTTCCCCTACTTACCCGTAGAGAAAGTAAAAAGGGATCACACATATTATTTGTGATGATGGGTTCCAACATTCCTGTAGGTCATTATTTAAAAGGAGATTCCTACTCTCACTGATGAATGATCACTCTTGAGCTACATTACAGGTACTCATGATCAGTTCATAACAAATCTGCCACAGTAAGCGTTATGCAGGCAATTTGTAAAGACCAGCACATACCTTAAAATTGTTCCAAAAAGAATGTTACCATTCTCCAATAAAAATGCAAAAAAGCTATCCAATAATACCTAAAACAGCTAAGCAATCCTAATCCGGGTAAAGATCTCCAGAAAGTTGTAAACTCACTCTGATATACTCATTCACCACATACACTGAAGGAATTATTTAGTATCTTGTTCAACTTGTAAATGTACACTACATAAGACATACTGCATGTCATGATGATTTACATTCACTGAATGTCATTGAAAACACCTTGCCTATCCGGTTTGTACCATTCTTAGTTGGATAAAACAAACATTTCAACCATCCTGTTGTAGCCGTCTTAGGGGATTAAGGCCACAGCAAGCAATCATAAGATTAGCTTAAGCGTCTCTCTGAGGTCTGGCTCTCTTTTCTCCATGCCACTTAGTGGTCGCTATCTGTACTTCTCTCTACTCTTCTCTTTTCCTCTTTCTGCTATCTGGTTTTAAGATAAACTCCTCTTATCTCTTCAACTTACTTACAACACTCACCCCCTTACACTCTCACACTCTTAATCAAACACACACTCTTTTACACACTTATTCTCATACATTTACGTGCTATGGCAGGACCCACCATGAGTGAGACTACCATGACGCTCAGACGCAAACCCATAAAATCCTCTTCCAAAAAACTCTCCACCTCAAATTCCAAAGAGTCTCTTCCCACCTCCTCTGAATCACCAAAGGCCAGTACCCCACAAAACGAGATGCAAACTGTTCTGGACCCACACACATCACCAACACAGAGAGTGCCAGCTCCACACCACCTCCCACACATACAATTACAGAAAAGAGGGCAGATCTTCCAGCCAAGCCAAGCCCAACAAATACAATCCCTGACACGCAACATGCCTGTAAACTGACATACATATACCCAATATTAACAGCTAGGAACTCGGATGATTTCGGCATCAAGATGTCCTTTCTGAGTGACTACCAGATATTGGTAGAATAGCTCAGGTCCAAGAACGTACAGTTCTATCTTCTCTCCCATCCCCAGTTAGTCAGGTTTGTAACTAAAGAACTGTATGCCCAAGTCACTGGGGACAAACTTGTAGGAGACCTGGCCTACTTAGGGATATTGTCGCTTAGAGCCGTTCAAATGCACAAACGCAAATGGTGCCAAACCCCAATACCTATCTATCTCATAGAGGTGGCAGTTTCCCATGGACAAGAGCAGAAATTACTAGCACTCAAATACCTGGCACATTTTAGGGTTAGGATACAGAGATGCAGAACTGCTCCTGAAGAGAAGCAATGTATGCGATGCCAACAGCTGTGGCACATACAGAGAGAATGTAGGTCCCCAAATTATGTAAGTGCCAAATGTTCAGGCCCTGGCCCCTCAGGTACGTGCCCCGTTCTGCCAGCAGAACAGTACTGCGTGTTATGCAGCCATAGAGGTCATGGTGCAACATGGAACGGTTGTACCACATACCAGGCAGCAGTAACAAAGACCTTGCCAACACACTGCAGCCTCAAAGACCGCCTCAAAGTTCAAGCAGGAAACAGAGCTATTCAGAGGCTATTGCAAGAGCACAAATGAACCACACAAAGTAGTTTACAGTCGATAGGAGAGGTAGAATCTGTCCTGTCCCTGTATCCCAGCCCCACGTGGCTAGTCACCAAGGAGGGCTCAGCAAGGAATGAGCAACCCTCACACGCTCCACCACAAACCACACACACACATAAAACGTACCCTTACAAAAGGCAGGAGGACCTCACCCTTCCATCCAAAAGTCTGTTGCCCCTCCCACCACCCCTGAAAACAGCCCCCAGACCACACAAAATGAAAGGCGAGCCCACAAGCAAACTTGTGCATGCTATGAGGTTACCCAAGCACTCTGTTCACCTGGAATTAACGCAGGAACAACTAAAAATAATCAGAAGGCACACCTTTTAGGAACAGTACCCATTAATACTGATACAATTCCTATTTGACATATTGATAGCTATTTGCGAACATCGCCATGGTTGAAACAGACAAAATTAATATAATTTTCCGGAACTGCCGAGGAGCGTGCCGAAAGAAAGATTTGGCAGACTTTCTGCAAACTCATGCCATCCAAATTGCACTGTTAAACGAAACTCATTTAAGCAACATCGATAGATTTACACTTCCTGGGTATACAATTTACAGGGCAGATTGTGACCGTCACCATCAAGTTCCTGTCCCGGGGCTTAACTGTTTAGAAGCTACGACATAAATATCAATATGTTCAATGCTGTATTTATGCTAGCAGCTAATTGCAATCCCCCGGAGGATATTGACACAGAGAACGTCAACAAAATTATGTGTTTAGACACAAAAAGTAAAGCAGCTAGGGACTTCAGCTGTAAGCATCACCTATGGCACAGTTTAAACCCAAATCCACAAGGAACAAAGTTACTGAACTACATAAACAACACTAACCTTCTCGTGATACACCTAATAATGATACGCCAGGTTTATTAGACCTCGCGATTAGAAACAATATACCTTTTAATATTGAATGTAGTGTACTACATGAACTAACGTCGGATCATCTTCCAGTGCTAATGGAAGTTACATTGCCTCTTAGGTTTAAACCAGAAGCACCCAGGTTAAACTATAATAAGGTTAATGGGGATGATTTTAGGAACAAAGTCGAAAACTGTTGTTAGGTAATGCTAGATTTCTGACAATGAAGTCATTAATCCCCTTGCTCTCCAATATTTTTTTATATTGAAGAGAGCAATAGCAGTAATAGAAACCACTTTTTAGAGAGCACCATATTTTTATGTTTTGGCGGTCACATCGCTCTCTCACAACCCCCAGAATGTCTGGAGGACCACACCTGTCGTTGGTTTACGGGTCTCACCGACCATATCTTCTGATTACCAATCAGAGGACGTATTACATGCCATGACAGGTCAGCATGTTAGGGGTTAAGATTTTATAGAGAAATTAGAGAAATGGAGAGGCTGGAAAAATAAAGACTCTCTAGCCCTCAGGAACCCTAATAGCATCGGGGTCGGAAAAGAACAAGAGATGACCAAGGTAAGGTCAGATAGAAAAGTTACAGTGAGGAGCAAAACACCAGTAAGTGGAAGTAATGATCTGCTCAGCTTGGGTACCTCGTGGTCGCTATTCACATATCCCACAGACGGAGACCCCTGAGGCGAGATTAATTATATGTGATGATATATATATATATATATATATATATATATATATATTGAGGATTTAAGTTTGATTCTTTGAAGAAGAGCATTTTATGAGCATGTTTGAGGTCTCTTTCTTGACTGTTACACCAATGGCAAATACAGGAAGCAGCAAGATTAAAGCGGAATAGTACATCTGGGTGGCTAAGTGGCCCATTCTTGTTCTTGCCAGAGAAGTTTGCACAAACCTAGGAATGGTTTTCTAATTTAGGAAGTAATTTGGCTTTGTATGGTTTGAAACGGTTTACCTTCATCAGATGAAAGCCATGTATTTGTAATATGGGAAGTAATTTTGGAATATGCACTATTTAAAGATGATGTTTGTGGCTGTAAAGAGGCTGCCTGTTTAGCAATATTATCAGCTATTACATTTCCAGTCATGCCACAGTGGACTGGTGAAATTTCAAACCTATCTAATGAGTTTTGAACTTCCCGTGGAAGAAAACTCTTTATTCAATCTCACTATGTCTCGGCCAGATTCTCCTTCCCAGAGATATAACACCGACATGACCAGCAGTGCTCCAGCTAGTCGACAAGTTCTTTATGATGCTTCAAGTGAAGGTGAAACACACTGAAAAGAAAACTTAAAAAGTATGTGAAGTACAGAAGTCTCTATTGACTCAAAGTGTATAACTTTTTGACCATTACGATACTTCTAGTGTTAATTCTAATTTATTGTACAAATAGCCAACTTTGGTATTTATCAAAAATTTCTTTTTGGAGTTATACTGTTCGCAGGCACAAACTTGGAGCTTTTTCTAAAAATGCCCTATTTTTCTATTCACGTTGTCTCAAAATGTGTATTTCTGGTGAAATCTTGATATAAAATGTTTGTGCGTAATGCAATGCCTTTTCTACCCTTAGTAGAGAAAATAAAATGTAAGTGATGTATACTATTTCCTAAAACCAATTTATTTTCTTAATTCTGTTTAAACTGGAAAGTATGTTGGTGTAATGGGAATATTTTCAACCTGTGAGATACGGTTTTCTAACTAAAACAGCATATTATAGAGCCTGATAAATATTTTGTATTTTTGATACAGAAAACTATATACCTGATATGGAGATAAATTCACCACAAACACAAGACAAAGCAATAGCTAAATTAGAACTTGCAATTAGACTCTTAACAACATATTGATGATAGGGACTTTGCACACTCATGCATGTGGGTTATGAGTAGTTTATTATTCTTTGGCATATTCCATTATATGTAGACTTTGTCCTGTTTCTGCATTTCAGTAGGTGATACCTCTCACAGCTGTTATTGCATAACATGCATATGCATTTCTCATTTGGGTCATGTACTTTCCTTTGGCTGCACACTTTAAAATGAAACCCATGGACTGCCATTGTTGTCACCAAGTGTCAGCTGGTAGCTAGCTTTTTTCCAGTTCTGGTACAGCATGGCCTCTGTGCAGTAGAACTCTTCCCATATTTCCTCCCTTTTTTGCCCTAGTTTTTTATGTGCTTCATTGTAGCTTCTGGTAGGCCTTAGAATTAGTTGGAAGCAAATATCTTCTATAAGGAAGTTTTCTCCAGATAGCACGTACATCAATCTAGACCTTGTGTATTTGAAAAAACTCAGCACTCTCTTTTAGGAAAGTCGCTTTTGTCTTGTCTATTTTCTCTAGTTGGTACGTCGTGATGTATTCCCATACTAGTTCTAAACCATTTGTTGTAACTGCCAGGACTTCCAACAGAATAATTTCATTGGGTGGGGCTAGTTCTTCAAAATCTTCCTGTTGCATTGTTCAAAGACATTAATCTTAAACACCAACTTTGGTTTTTAACCGACTTTTCATTTTTTAATTATGCTGTCTACAGACTTACAGACAGACACACACAAACACATTTTTTCTAAAAATGCTTGTTTTGGATTCAGGGGCCTCAACATACATTTCCGGTGAAATCTCAACATCAAATTTTTGGGTGGAATACCTTACTCTACTTAACAGTAGAGAAAGTAAAAATTGGTGAGCCAATTTTCATTGTGATCAGTCAACCGCGTTGGAGTTTAGCAACTTTATACATAACAACATCCATCCCATATATGTATACATTGCATGAGTTGCATGTTGAAGAGCGAGAAGAGCATATATTGTGACTTTTTGGTGTGGTGTGAAGTAAAGTAGACAGATGTAGTCGAGATAAAGAAACACTTTTATTTCCGTAAACAGTAACTTTGTACACTCGTTGCAACAACAAGAAAGTCTTTTCCGATTCTCCAACAGACGGCTCCGAACTCGTAACACAAAGAACTAACTCTTCTCCGTCGGCACAACTCCTCGACCTTCACATACGTCTGACTTCCCCGTCAGCACGACTACTCAACCTTCACATACGTCTGACTTCCCCGTCGGCACGACTACTCAACCTTCACATACGTCTGACTGACTCCTGTCGCACTTTACCGCTATTTATATCTCCCAGGCACTATTCTGGAAAGTTCAGTTATTCGGTGGAATACAAAGAGGAAGATTCCAGAAGCTTCTATCCTTTTGTCTCTTTCGGCAAGCGCCCCAACAATGCGGCCATTCTCTGTCTCTTTCCTTCGGCTCCTTTGCGGTAGTGCTGACAATAATGCGATGGGTGACACTGCGGTTGTCGGCAATTAGATGCGGCGGGCGCGGTGACAATATGAATGCGTTACATAAGAAAAGTGTGTAGAGAAAGTCAGGTGATTGTAACACATTGCATCTTTATTTCCATCCTACAAAATTGTATATTAAAGGGCAAAGAGAGAAGGGATGTGATCGGTTTCATAAAAGAAAACTTGTAGACTAAAACTGTATGAATCTACGAGGGCAAATCAAAGTCCTTGCCCCATTTTTTTCAGCCAAATGACAAATGTAAAACAAAAAACAAATGTATACATTCAAAGTAGTGGACTTTTCATGGGACAGCCCTCATAGTCTCCAGCTGCTGCCGGCAGCACCACTGCTGTCAGTGCATTCAAAATGGCAGGTGTGATTAACAGATCCATGGCTTATGAGCAACGAAGTGTGATCCGTTTTCTATGGAGTAAGGGACAAATGCCTATCGAGATCTACAGGGAAATGCAGCCAACATATGGGGGAAGGTGCCTTGCTTTGAGAAGTGTGGGAAAGTGGTGTTTTGAGTTAAAAGATGGCCGTGAAAACCTGCATGACAATGAGCGGTGACTGATGACAATATTGCCTGCATGGGTCAATGGTGAAAGCAGAGTGGCATGTGCACATCAGACATTACTCAGGAGCTTGACATTTCTTTTGGGAGTGCTTTCGACATCATTCATGTGTGCCTAGGGTACTGGAAGGTTTCATGTCAATGGGTTCCTAAGCAGTGGGATGGTGTGATAAAAAGCAAGCGAATGATTGTTCTTTGAATCATGAGCAATGATATGCCAAGGAGGGTGACAATTTCCTGGATCGCACTGTTACTGTTAAGAACCCAGATAAAAACAGCAAAATCCAAAATCTGAGACACCTCACCCTCAGGGAGCTAAAAACTGAAAATTAAAATAACTAAAAATTAAAAACAGTTAAAGCTTAAAACTGATCGTTGCATGGTAAGTCATTAAAAACATTAAAAATATAAAATATCCTAAAAGCCTAAAAAGCTCCAACATGAAACACAAGCTAAATCTGCCTATGAATCCTACACTGGCAACAAACCTCAGCAGTGACAGCGGGTGGGTCATTGCCTAAAATGCAGTGCAGTTATGACCCAGGCCAAGACGCTGGCACTCACGAGCATATCACAGACAGGGCGTGGGTCATTATGCAAAAGTTGGCCATCAATAGCTTGTGTGTCGATTATCCTCAAGCAGGTTAAATCACCTCTTTCCACCTGGAAATTATTATTTCCAGGTGGAAAGAGGTGATTTAACCTGCTTGAGGCTTTCCACCTGGAGCCCCTGCAAGAGGTCCATTATATAATGTCTTTGATTGTCCACAGTAGAGTGCCAGCTAACGCTTCCCAACCCTGCTGCCAAGTAGATGGCAATTGAACTACCACTGCACATCTGCATATGGCAGCATAAGGGTAGAGAACTCTGGAAAGTGACATGCAGACATCGCAGCCACACTTGCAACCTCAGGACTAGACCCCTTCGAAGGAATGTGGCCTTGACCTGGCGGAGGGGCTCAGTACCCGATCCAGACAGCCTACTGTCAGTTTTGACTACAGGTAGGCAAGAGGTAAGGGGAAGCACAGAACATTAAGTAGAGATTTAAGAACATATGCTGAAGTTGGGACCACCCACCGTAAAGCAACTTCACTTTTTAAAGCCTATGCCCATAAGTATAACTGCATATATCAGTATAACTACTTTAGATATTTTGCATCTTAATTTTAATCTTTTTTTTTTTTCTTAACATTGAGTTTGTCATATATCTTTGTATTCTGGATCTTTATGGTCACCTGCAATGTCAGGCAGATGTCACAATTTTTGTTTGTGATATATATATGGGTGTGAATTATTGTTAATTACGTGTTACTACAACTTGTGCAATATGATGCTGCATGTGTGTGAAAAGCGATGTGAAATGACAAGCAATCTTAAACAATAAACCAAAAAGTTGTTATTGTTGTTGTTAGCTAATGCTGGATTTCTGACAATGAAGTCATTAATCCTCTTGCTCTCCAATATTTTTCACTGATATTGAAGAGAGCAATAGCAGTAATAGTAACCGCTTTTTAGAGAGCACCATATTTTTACGTTTTGGCGGTCACATCGCTCTCTCACAACCCCCAGAATGTCTGGAGGACCATAAACCAAAAAGTAGAATGCAGAAAAAACCTTTCATACCCAGCCACACTAAACGGGGTTTCATAAAATTAATATTAATAAGTTTAGGTTAAAAATTACGTAGTGCTCTCCCGCACACTCCGACTATGTAGGGCGAATCATTAATTGCCAAAAATATATTAAATTTGTTGATAGTACCTGCGTAGCAAATAGTTTACGTACCTGATCCCTGCAACAGTTTGGTTGTATCCGAAGTAGAAGCGATATCGGAAATAGTTAACATGTGATTTTAAACACTAAAGCCAGCTTAGAAAGAGAAGCCGTGTGTTCTGTGGTGTAATCCATGCGGCCGTGGCGTGTTGTGCATTTGTCTTCATATGTACGTGAAGAAAGGTTGCTTAAGAGAAGCTGAGAAAGTCTACAGTGTATGTGCTGCTAAGGTTAGAATGGCTTTTATTTAAGGTATGTACCCACATTTACATCACTCAAATAGTAATTCAAGTGGGATGTATTATTCCCTTCTTAACTAAAGTTTTTAGTTTACGTTTTACACAATTCTGAACTCCTGATTTACTTAGCATACAATTATACGATCAATAAAACGGTTGTAATTTGGTATCGATGGAAAACCTTCACTGACGGTAATGCGCATACATAACATTGCGTTATTGCACAACTGCAAGGTACACACGTAATTAACCGTGGGATAATACACAGGCCTGTGAGGTCACGTCGGGCGTGTTACGAGCATTTGTAATTTATGTAATATGCAATAGAGCTTTGCGACTGAACAGCTTCGGGGGTCTACCTGAGTTTGTATCTCATTGTGAGTTATCTGGATAAGGCATTTTTTGCGGTTTTTCTTATCCTGAGCAGATACATGTCTGGTAACTTTAAGCTCTGCTTAGCTTGGGCTCATTTGAGCATAATTTCACCTATTTATTCACTGCCTGATGCGATCTACCAAGTTTAAGGTTGTTACACATTAAAAAAATTATAAGAAATAAAAAAGAATTGCTGATGGTAGCAGAAAAAAGATACATTAATGGTTCAGAGGTTGATGATCTCTGTAGGATACATAGTGACAAGGACAGGTATATTTTATTTATAGGCCATTGTTATGAAATGTTTGATATTATGCCTTTGCCACTTAAGTAAATCACCTTTTGGAAATTGTTGTGGTAATATAGGAATTGTATGGCCCCCGCACCTTGCTTCAAATGTTCCCTTCTTTTGCAACCTCCCACCACACCTCAGTGTAGTAACAGGTGACCACCCACCACAGTGACCACCCTCTGGAATGAAGTAGTTTTCCTCACTTTCTTCATTCTTCAACATACAATTCATATAATATTGCTCACAGACAATTACTCATTTTAAACTTTTTCTTTCACTCTTCAACATACCTCTTCTTTCCCTGATTACCCTCTCCTTATGTAGGACTTACACCCCCTAGGACTTACAAGCCAGTGCCTAGGGTCAGACGCCTGTTAGGGAGCAGAGGGACCTCTGGACCAGGCAGAGAAGATCTGGAAGCAAGTGGTCAGCCAAGTACCAGGTATAATATTGAGGAAGAGGATGATGTGAAATGCAGGCGAAAATGGATGATTTGAAGGGTAATAATGGAGCAATTGGTGGAATGAATGGCGGGGAAAACTGGAGTAAACCCGCCCAGATGTTGCTTCGTCCACCACGAATACCACCTGCAGACATACAATTCATATAATATGTATAGGATTAAATATATGTCAACTAATACATTTTATGTTGCATTTAAAGCTAAAGTGTGTGAATTTGATTACAGTTAGTGTACTGAGGTGTATTAAGAGATTGCAAATGGAAGGGAAATTTGAAGCGAGGTTAAGGGCTATACAATTCTTCTATTACCATTATTCCAGATGAACAGGTTGATCAAACTCCAGAAAATAACACTTTTAAATACTATGCACTTCCTACACACCAAATAATTTAACAAAAAAGTGTAGTGATTAATTTAGTTTGTTTTGAGTTCTTTTTTCTGTTATGAAAGTTACAGCTAAAGCTAAAGAATATTTTGCCTTATTGTTGTTCCTTGAAAAACATTATAGTAAATAATTACTGTGTAATACATTTGCCATCTTTAAAGTTATTATTTTCTCTACTATGTACAGTAAGTAGACGAAGTGTTGTATTCTACCCAAAGATTCAAAGATTTAGCTGGAAATAACATGTTTTGAGACTCTGTAAATCCATAAAAACAGTTTTAGAAAAACGCTTGTGCGTAAATGTGTAACTGAAAGTCAATTAAATATCATAGTTGGTATTTAAAGTCAGAGAGAGCTGGCACTTGAGAGCTACCTGAATCACTCATCTGTGAACAAGGCTAGTGCTATCTCGTCAATTGATTATTACCATTGTGCAATGTGTCTGTAACAGGATTGCTCGAGATAGGGCTAGCCTCGTTTGCAGGTGAGTGAATCAGCTAGCTGCCAAGTGCCAGGTTAGTTCTCTCCAACTATGTGTTTAGCATCTTGCAACCAAGTAGGGTAGGTGAGGAAGTTAGTTGAAATAATGAACCCTTATACAAATACTTTAACTTGGCAATGCATGTCAGGAAGGGGCACTCATGTGGTGTCACAGATGGTCTACCCTCAATCTGTGATACGGCAGTGACATAATGTCACAAGGTGGAATAACAAGCAGTGGAGGGGGAAACATCTCAAGCAAATTTGCCAGAGGGGTCTTGTGCTGGCACACTGGTGACCAGGGTCCCTATTATTCCATCATCACCAACTAAAATTACAACTTGGTTATCCTTTATAACAGCGGCCAAGCTTCTTCTACCAGCAGTGAGTATGTGTTCTAGGCAGCTACTGCCAAGTGTATCTCTGAAATCTGCAATCACTTTAATAGATATATTGTCAACTCTTGCATCTCCGAGTTTCATAAATCATGACTTGTGCAATAGAACTAATGCAGAATCATCTCTCAAAGAGCCACCTAGCCTTGATAGAAAGAGTGAATGAGAGCTATGAGCATGAAAGGGATCCTCTGACTTGCAAAGAACACACCACCATAGCTAATTGAAGAACTTATACAACACCCTTCTACATAAGGGAACTGTGATTAAATATTTAGTTCAATTTAAATTCCCAATGAAAAACATGTCAGATGTTCACACATATAATACCAAGAATAATCAATTACTAAATCTCCCCAGAACCAGATTACATTTATCAGAGAGGGTCCCTAGTTATATGGGAGCGAAGTTTTATAATGCTTTGCCTGAAAATCTAAAATCATATGCCAATGATAATACCTTTAAAAATAGGATAAAAAATTATTTAATAACCAAAGCTTTTTACAGTATTGAATACCTAAACTTATAGATCTTTTCTATGATATTTTCGTTATACTAATTCTACTTTTAACTTCTTATCTAATTATATTGTATATACTATGTAATCACTAAATTCCTTTCTATTTATGTTTCTCATGACATGGGCCCTTATAGGATACCTCATCATCTTATGTATTGACTCATGATATGGTTCAATTGTGTATTCCACTGTATTGAACTGAATGAATAAATAAAATAAAAATAAATACTCCTGTGTTGTACAGAGCAGTACAAAGCATTGTTAAAAGAACTACAAGAGAACAAAACCAAAATGTAGAATTATTTCCAGCAGACGTCATTATTGTTGCTTTGATTACTAGCACTACTATTACCAACACCGCCGCCGCTACCGCTACTGCTAGTGCTAGTGCTGCTGCTACTACTACTACTGCTACTTGCGCTACACGTTACAGTTCCATTACAACGATTAGTCCATTCTGATATTGCAGATGGGTGCTTGAAAGAGTTTCCATGTTAACAAATCCTGTCAATCAGCACCCCTCACGTTCCCTCATAAGAAAGTGTTTTGTAGCCCTCCTTAGTTGCTATACTGATCTTCTGGGTGTGTATGCATTTCCTGAGTGTTAGTGACTTGGGGAGTTTATTGTGTATTAGAATATGATGCAATCTTTTTCAGCGTTTGGAATGTATGTTGTGTAGTCCGTTATGTAAAGTGTTTGTGGCTATTCTCTATTTGCATTGCACACACCTCAGCTGGGACAGGAACTGGCAAACCACTGCATGTGCATTTTGGCTTGGTAGTAGCTGTTGGAATGGAAATGCAATGTTACCATAGTATTTTCAATATCCACATGTTTCATTAGTTAATAGTAATAGCAGTGCTAACAACAACACTAAGAATAGCATATTTCATCACACATTCTTACATTGCCATTTTAGTTATGCTTTATTGGTATTCTCACACATGCATGTTACCTCAGCTGACAACACTCCAGCCACCAAGTCCATGTCCTGGTTGGTATTATATTTTGACAATGTTTATGTATTTGGTGTAAAAACCTGTACATTATCCTGTATATGAGTTCACCAAAAGATGCACTTCATCAACATTAATAAGAAAAACTTCAAATAAAATAAGATGTAAGTGTCTGTTTATATTTCCTTGGCATACCATAAAAGATTCATCATTTCACAATGACATTACATTGCACTTGTTTGTGCACTATGTTTTGTTAATGATTTTTGTATAATTATTTGTAAATATGTTGCCTAAAGTATGACAACATTCCTCATAACAGCTGCTGTATCCACGCCACATAGGCAGTTATCACTAAAATAAATGGTAGTTTCATCAATTTTCATTTCTAAAATATTAATAGAAATAGCTGGTGATTCCTGGCATTTTGAAATGCATTTTCAAATTCCAATGAGATTAAAGACTGACATAATACATGACCCTTTCTGGACCCTCCATGAATCAATATTAAATATCAACTCAGAGTGAAACTGACATAACCGACTGAAGTGAGTGCAGACTACTTCATCGAACAATGTTAGCTTTATATAAAGTTTAACTCAAAGTTAACATTTGAGTGACCCTCAGTTAAGGCATTTGACAGATTTTAGAAGTCAGAAAAATAACTGCAAAAAACCAACCTGTTTATGCCAATTTGCTGTATTTGGCAAGTGACCCCAAAGATTTCAAGGTATCTTGTTCTTGAAATACTTCTTATTAACTCGGGATTATTATGCACCTACTGGTGAATTTCTGGCCTGCCCATTTATCACATAATTGTTTTCTCAGTATGCTAAACTTAAAACGCTAAATATTTACTTCAACCCAGGGACCAATTTGTTATAAACCACAATCAAATGAAATAAATAACTCCTTAATTATGTTTTGGAGTAATTTTTGGAATAAATTATTAATTTCAGAAATAAATAGAAATTGATATTGTTATACACATTTTTTATAATCGCATGAGGTGTTCAGTGTGTCTGAGTTCTGCTCAGGTGGGACCACAGGGATGAAAAAACAAATGAATGAACAAACCAAAACACTTGTTCATCAGGAAATGTAACAGAAAAGTGGCTAGTCTTCTGCTAGCAGGATCAAGGATACAGTCTAGACAACTGTTGCCAACCATACGAACAACTGCTTTCATACATCATTGCCACAATGTTTAAACTTGGTATTCTCTCTTTCTTCCCATAAATGACCTATTAACACAGATTTAACATAATGCAAAAATGCCTGAAATAAATATAGCATGGAATAAGGGTGAAACTCATGAATTTGTAGAGTTCCATTGTCATCGAGGAGTCTGGAAATTGCTATACCAATATGTAATGTTTTTTGGAAGTCGTGGGAATGCTATACAGCCCTCTGCTGGAAGTTTACAGGCAGATGGATCTGGCATTTATCCATACCTGTCTGTCGAGTGCAGTGACTACAATACCAATAACAATGTTATTCATACATTAGGTATTGTAGTAAGCTGAATGGAAGATAGGATTAAAAATTAGTCCAAAGGTAAAACATATGAAATTACACAAGCAGCAGTCCAAGAAATATTGCAGAGTGTATATTGTGTGTTTCACACTTATGATATAACAGTACTTTTAGTTTAACAAACTTGTAAATTAAGTTTTTGTTGTGTACTCAATCTTTGAAACGAAGTAAAGTAATACAAAACTTTGCGTGACTTATAAGTACAGCATTAGTTTTTTTTTCCTTTAATATATGAAAATTTGTGAAGTTACTATTACTTAAGTACTCAAAGGTCAGAAGTGTTAATATAAACATATTGCCTTAGTTAGGTCAAATGAATTTCATAATTATCAAAACTTGGTTTAAATACAGTAAACTACAATATTTTGATACAAATACTTGTGACGTTTCTCAGCTTATTTGATAGCACAATGGAGGAGGCACTGGAATCTGTTAGGGACATCTTGGTTTTTGAAGCAGAAATAAGGGTACATAAAGGGATGAATTCCGAGTGTAGATCCCATCCTAAAACTGAAAGAACTAAAATGTGAATTATATAAACATGAACAATAATTTGCTATAAAATCTGACAACATTTTCAAGCCCTATGGAAGAGGACAATACCGCATTGTTATTGTAAATGGAATTACTGCCATGCAATGTACATAATGGGTATATTGGCAACCTATGCAGAAAAAAATGGAAAGCGCTAGCGATCCACATAATATGAAAGCAGGAGTATCTGTGACTTGGGTAAAATGAGTAATAAAGAAGATCAAAAAGTGTGAATCAGAAACCTAGTATTATATAAGCAGATTGACAATGATAACCTTGATTTTGAGTACTCACATTCACTTAATTTGTGTCCTCTGTAACCATTTGTTGCTAATTAATGTAAGGTTAAACAAGTAACTAAGTTTACCTTTTATGAATCAAAAGGTACACTTATACAAAAGAAAGCCAAACCTAACCGAACTTTACATAAGTCAGAGGCCTAAACATATATAAAAGTAAACTAATTCTAACCTGAACTCATATGAAACCGTAAAAAAAAAGAAATAAAGAGAGGATTAAACCTAATCTCAAGTGAATCAGAAACATAAATTTATATAGATGGTCAATCTTAATCATTGTTAAAGAAATGTACGTGAGCAAAGCCAACATGGTTTGGTAGAACCACAAGGGAATGTATTATTACAATTTGTTAACTTTTTTAGTAACATCAGTGTACATTACTTTGTTGACAATATATACATTTTCTTCAAGAATAATACTTCTAAAATTAACTCAAGTTTGTGTACTCCTACCTAATATAATGTAAATAAGGTTATTCGGCTGAATTCGTGATTTGAAATGGGAGCTAGAAAAAATCCCAAAGGTGGAAGTGTGATATATATAGTAATCTAGCAGCTTTCCGTTGAATGCCGTATACATAATCTTAAAATTTTGTTGAATCCAATACCCAGCTTGCTTGTTTATCAAAATGAAGCATTTAAAGTGTTCCAAGTTGGATGACTATACTTATTTTCAGGTATAGAGTTGATCACTCAGAAAGTAAGTTTCTGTGCCTTTGATAAATGCTCTTTATGTGTAGCTGTGTGTAGAGACTAAGTTCAAAAGTTGACTAATACTTGAAAATTTCATTTCCACAGCTGGAACTCAAACCACGGAACTTTGGTGCCCGAAGTTGTTGCCCTTAATACTTTTTTTTATTGACATTCTTCAATGTGACATCATATTGGATGGTGAAGGAATGAAAATGGGTGAAATGATGCGCAAATAAGCCCGAGGTCCATGGAGCTTCAAGGTGTGGTACATTCATCTTCTCAGGATAAGGGAAACCCTTGAAAAAAGCCTTATCTGAATAAATCACCCTAAGTGAGATTCGAACTCGTGACCTCTTGAATGTGAAGCAGACATGCTAACCATGACCCTTAAGAGTTCAGCATGTGGTTTGCCATGATACTCAGTCACACGTTAAACCTTCTCATTTGGTTTTAAGTATTGTATTAACCTCTTCAGTGATATGGATGTGAAATCACATCCATTTAAAATGACAGATGAGCGATATGGGCGTGTATACATGTCCTGTGCTTTTGTGCATTTAACCCTTATTTATCCCTTATCTAACTCGACTTATATTAATTTTCCCTTTATGAAACATTGAAGTAAAGTCTATATACTTTACTGGCTTACCTTTATATGTTCCTTGTGCAGTGTTATGCCTCAAAACAGGGATAAACACAAGGGTACATTTGCACATTCGTGAATTCCCTTCTTACGGCACACAAAACACTTTCGAGAAGGGCGGGACTTCCTTGCTGTTGGTGGTATCCTTTTAGGATAACATTTTCCTTGAAGGCTGAGGAGTGCAGGGGTTCTGGATTTTCTACCCCCAACGTGGTATTGTTCAATTAGGCTGCAAGCTATTGATAGTCGGAAGTTCAGGTAGGTCATTGCCCTGTGTGGGTTTAGAGCTCTCCAAATTACCAAACAATTGTATATGATTATATGCAGTTGGTGCAAAAATACCTTTTTATATCACTTCTCCCTTCAGCTACAAGCAGGAAAGTATATGTATGTATTTCAACACAGAAAGAAACGGAGTCTACTAAGTTACGAAACACGCGCAAGCAAAAGTTGCAAACATGCTCTATTCTGATGACTCAAGAGACCACGCATACACTAATGCTTTATTACACAGTATGCTGATGCACAAGCCACACATACAATGGGTCGACTACTGTTTCTTTCAGAGAACTTAGATACGTTCGACAGAGGAAAGCTAACTTTTCACCACAGTGAAACAAAATAGAACCATTTCAACATTTTGTAAATGCAACTCAACTTTGCTGATGACGTAGAGGTATACTGCATATAATGAGTTTTATGCCAGTTTTTGTTTCATTAAAATAACTTAATAATTACACAAAATACAGCTGTGTATATACAAAGCACTTTTAGCGCATTTAACAATTTAAATGCTAGCAGTTCTTGGCTCGCAGATGTTTTAAATGGCCATCGCTCAAGAGCTTAAACAAAGTTGATATCAGATACAGAGAAGTTATACCTCAAATGTAACTTGTAATGCTACAGGTGTGTTATAGTTAACCAATATTGGAGCTAATGTTTAGCTTACTTCCTGATGTAAGTAAGTAATAAGTAGTTCCATTCTTCAGACCTTTCACTAACTATGATTGTTAACCATGCAAATTGCCTTTAAGGTATATGCAGTGTTTGAGAGGTTAACTATTAGATGAGATGGTTTAATGCTGGTACAGGTATATCAACATGCTATTTGGAATTGTAATGTCATTGACATGAACAGGCAAAGATCCATGTTTTAATTCCCACACATGGCATTAAATTCTCTAACACAGTTTCAACTTTCCAAGAAGTAGATTTTTCATCACTAAAAGTTATTTACCTATTAAACATCGCATAATTCCCTCTCCTGATTCGTTCTTATGGGAGTGGCCTTCAAATGACTTGATAATGGACAACAATTAACGCAGCGGTGCCTGTCACCGACAATAATGACGCAGTGCTTGCCACAAAGATACTTGTATTACCGTTGTCACAACATGTCGTAAAATTGAAATGTGAAGTTGCAGACGTGTTTCTAAGTCAGTTTGTTACAAGTTATCATATTGTTAAGAAGTGTTTAAAAAAACTGGTATTTCTTGTGCCATTAATGGTTCTGACGACATGTGGAATAGTGAAAATGAAGATGTGTTATCTGAGCCAGATATAAATGAAAATAGTGATAATAGAGATGAAAGTGAGACTGCAGAATAGTC
Organism: Tenodera sinensis; assembly: GCA_030765045.1. Taxonomy (NCBI): domain Eukaryota; kingdom Metazoa; phylum Arthropoda; class Insecta; order Mantodea; family Mantidae; genus Tenodera; species Tenodera sinensis. The sequence goes on from CM060961.1 coordinate 79,041,827, forward strand.
AAAGAAAAGAAACAATGAAACAATACATTGCAGGCCCAATGAAATTATGGTTTGTATCCAGTTCATTCACAAATTACTGTATACCTACATATATAATTTTTACACAATACTACATGGTTTCCCTTCCTTTCTGAATTCCTAGAAGCACCACTCGCATATTTCCCTCCCCAGCATTTTCAAGCAAATTTTTTGAGAAAAAAAGGGGGGAAATTACGCGATAATATACAGTATATTTGTAAAATGACAGGGAATGTTGTTTGCTAATGCTCTGGATCTTGGAATTCATCCATTCTCCGTCTGGCTTCCCAGTAATGAGATGTTAATTGCGTGTGAAGATCTTCTATTTTTGGAATTGCTTGGCATATTAGTAAGTGTTCTTTATCCATAATTGAATCTGAATGTTTACAGAGGGTACACTGTGGGGTATTATATATATTTATCCTATGAAGGTGTGCAGCTAGACAGTCATGACCAGCAGTCAAGCAAAATATTGCCACTGATTTTCTTCATGGGTAATCAGGGAAAGGAAGATAATCAGGGATGTATTTCATATCTTCAAGAATGATGCTTCATTTTTTATCTACACAAACGATTTTATACTCTTTTTGTTGAAATGATTTTATTACTAATTTGTAATCTGGCGGAGCAGAAAGATAAATTATTGTTTCTTGACTTGTTTGATTTGTGTGCCTTTTTTGCTAGTATATCAGCTTGTTTATTTCCAGCCAATCCTACATGTGCTGGAATCCATTGTAGTACTATTCATTTTGCTAGATTTTGTAGTATTTTTATCAAATTATTATTTCATTTATAGCACTATCATATGAGTATTAATTTATTATTGCTTGTAGGGCAGATTTTGAATCACTGAATATGGTTGCTTTGTCAAATTGATTAATATCATTAAAAAGTTGTTTTATGCGGGTATTAACCCTTTAACGCCTTGCATGTTCCTATGATCACAGTTTACCGCTTTCCATTTAACAACGTTCCAATGCGTCGTCTGCTTGTGTAGAGTATCGCTGTGATTTATATCAGCTACAGAATGGTGTGGTATCCCTGTGTACTCATATTGTCGGCTTCTGTAAACAAACATTGTCGTTGCACAACTTTTAGTTATTGCTAGTGTTGTCACAGCTGCAAGATGTTGGTGCGCTTCAAGTAATTTTCCTATTTTGTTTACAATTAGACTTTGATCATGTGATAACTACTTTTAAAGGTCTTCGGCATGATTAGTGTTACTGTTATTATGAAACAGAACAATAGGTTACTGCATATATTTGGTCTAGACCCTTCTAAAGTGAAGCGTGATCATATGAACATGCTAGACGCATATATATGCAGTATATGACTTAGTCCATTTTCACGGTTGTGTTACCTTACACGGCTTAGACGTTGTGTTGCCATAAGAAAACTTATTATTTAGGAAACTATAAACTTGGTATACAGAATATACTTTTCCATATGTTTTTAACAGGGATATAACTCCAGGAAGCCTTGGATATTTTAGAATCAGATGAACCAATAGATGTTGACGGCATTTTTATAGAACCTCCAGATGCTAATGTCTACTCCGACGAAGATTCTGGTGAAGAGGATGGTGGTGGTGAGATTGATAATCTTACAGGGTGCCAGCTTTCTAGCCAAGCAGAAATTGTCCTCACCAACAATGAGCGTGTAGGTGGTGCAGTTGATTATGTCACTTCAGAAAACGCCAATGCTCCACCACAGAAGAAGAGCAAACATATGAAGAAAAGCTTCGTGTGGACTAAGGAAGATAATAGAGGTTCGGTTGGTATATTCCCAGAAGCTGATTATTCATCATTATCCAACAAAACACCCGTGAAATGTTTTGAACTCATGTTTGATGATGAAATAATTAAATTTATGATAGAAGAATCCAGGTAATATGCAATATTCAACAATTGTGATGATCCTAAAATAACAGCAGAGGAATTTGAAATGTTCCTCGCTGTACTTATTTTATCTGGCTACAATAATGTGCCTAGTAAAAGGTCATATTGGGAAGCATCAGAAGATCTGTGGAATATGCTTGTTGCAATTGCCATTAGAAGAGATCGCTTTCTAGAAATTTGTCGATCTATTCACTGTGCAGACAATACTCAACCTAACATGAACGACAAGATGTGGAAACTGCAACCACTTATGAATATGCTGAAGAAAAGATTCATCTCCCACTTCAGACCAGAGCAGAATATGGATTTTGATGAGTGTATGGTGGAGTATTTTGGAAGACATAGCTACAAACAGTTTATTCGTGGAAAACCTATTCGTTTCGGCTATAAGGTCTGGTGTCTAAACATCCCCTCTGGTTACTTGATAAATTTTGATATTTATCAAGGAAAAAATCCTAACGGCAATGCAGAATATGAGGAACGCTTTGGAAAGTGTGCTGCACCGATAATTGAAATCCTCAATGGTGAATGTACCAAGTAATATGGTTCACTTGCCATTTTGTTTGTATTTTGACAACCTTTTTACTGGGATGGAACTACTAGCTCATTTGAAAGCGTGTGGATATGGCGCTACAGGGACAATTAGGGAAAATAGAATCCCGAAAAACTGTCCTATCGTCCCTTCAAAAGAAATTAAGAATCAGGTACGAGGTACATACGACATGGCAAAAACTCTGACGGTATAGGTATCGTACGTTGGAGAGACATCTCTGTAGTTACTATAGCTTCTACATGTCACGGAGTTGAGCCAACTGCTTCAGTATCCAGATATTCTCAGGCAGAAAAGCGGAAAGTACGAGTCAGTTGACCTGCTGTATTTCAGGCTTACAATGCAGAAATGGGTGGAACTGATAGAATGGACCAAAATGTCTCATACTACAGAATTGGGATCCAGGGAAAGAAGTGGTGGTGGTCCCTGTTTACTTGGTTGGTAGATGTAGCGGTTCACAATTCCTGGTTACTTCTAAGAAAATCTGGAAATAACATATCTCATCTCAACTTTCGCCGGTACATTGTGCAGACATACCTGGAAAAGCACAAAACTGCACCATTAGGAAGAGGCCGACCCGCCATCTCTAGATACAGCATTCAACATTGTACTGTTAGTGATAATATTCGTCTTGATGGGAAGAACCACCTTGTAGCTCCCTGCAATCGACGACGTTGCGCTGGCAAAGAATGCACCAGCACTGTTCGCACAGAGTGTATAAAATGGAATGTTGGACTCTGTATCCCATGTTTTGTCGAGTTTCACACCCTATAAAAGACTTGAGTCTTGGACTTGCGACATAATTTGTGCTCATGTGATCATATGTTATATGTCTGCATGCATTTAATATTTATAATTCACCTTTAAAGTGCACTTCATTGTAATATATAATTGGCGCTGTAACTTTGACGTTTGTTGTGAAGTATGGCCACCTAGGCGTAAAATGCTTACACTAGCGCAAAGCGTGATGATATGGACATGGCCCATTGTGACAAAATGGTTCACTATAATGCCTCATTATTTTGTATTAGAGTTCCACAAAACTGTATGAGTTGCTGATAAAAAACTGAAAGTGAATAAAAAGATTAATATTATTTCAGCTTTAAAGGGTTAATAGCTGCTATCTCCCCATCAAAGTTTGTTGTATTTGGTCCTATAGATAAATATAAACATGCTCGGAATGTATGTTATGTTGAGCAATGACAGAAACTTAAGTGCAAAACTATAAATATTTATGGTATGCATGTTTCCTTCTCTACAGACTTGTTAATGAAATCAAGAAAAACAGCAACAGTTGTGAAATGGATCCAGAAATGGAAATCAAACAAGAGGATTGTTTCTCAGATGACTCCACCTCACAGAATGAGAGAGAACTCTTTCAGAAAGTTATTACAGTTAAGTCAAACAGTAATGCTGTGCTTCCAGATGATAATGGTTGTGACATGACCATCAAAACAGAAATTGAATCAGAGACTTCTTTTCCTGTGTTTGAAAATGTTACATGTGGGAACAACTGTGAGGTGCTCATCAAAACAAACATTGAGGATCATACTCTGGATTCAGACTTTGGTTCACAGAATGAGACAGAATTTCCTTCGGAAGATCCTTTGATTGAGAATAAGAACTATAACAGTGATCAAGAAATGGATAATAAAATAGAAATTAAAGTGGAACCTTGGTGGCTGGATACAGAGATGCCATCTGTTTGTGATGATATTAAGGTAAGTTTTATTGAAATCTACTGCAGATGGTATGTTGTTTGATTGTGTACTGAATAGCATATTTAAATTTGGTAATACAAAATAATAAACTTAAAATAATGTACAAAATGTGTACAATATTGTCATACAGTGTAAACGATTGTAGGCCATGGTGTGATGGTTCTTGAAAATTATAAGTAACTTGAAGGAGGTTTGTTGAGGTCATACCAAAAGTATTTGTGGTATTAAAGGATCTAGTGCTCAACTACACTTTAAAAGCTATTGAATTACAGTAATTATAATACAATACAAGCTTTAAACTTATGTACAGTGGCCACATATATCTCACATTTACTGCTTCTAGATGCCGATTATGCACACTTAGGTAATTAAGCCAAAATTCTGTTTTACAAAACTAACCTTTATAGTTCTATATTTTGTATCATATTTCAAAGAAACAGTTACTGAATTACAGTGTATTAAACAAAATGCATCAGCCATGGGTGTAGTCAGGAAACCTACATTAGACATGCACTGCTCTATATATGATGTGTGTGTTTGCTGTATATTTTTGGGAGATGCATTTCAAAAACAGATTTTTATCTCTATGGCCAGTTTCTTGTTGGACATGTATATCTTTATCACATGGCTGCATTTTTTGAGGTATAATATATCTTCACCCATATCATTAACAGACATATTGGACATCTACATACCGTTATATCACTTGGGCTTATTTTACATTGGACATATGTACATTTCTATCACATAGGCTTATTTTACATTGGACATCTATATACATTTCTATCACTTGGACTTCTTTTACATTGGGCATCTGTATACATTTCTATCATTTGGACTTATTTTACATTTTACTTCTGTATAAATTTCTATTGCTTAGTCATATTTTACATTGGACATCTATGTACATATATCACTTGGGCTTATTTTACATTGGACATCTATGTACATTTGTATCACTTGGGCTTCTTTTACATTGGACATCTATGCACATTTCTATCACTTGGGCTTATTTTACTTGGACATCTATGTACATAAATAACTTGGGCTTATTTTAAAGTGGACATCCACAGATATTTATATCAGTTGGGCTTATTTTACATTGGACATCTATGCACATTTCTATCACTTGGAGTTACTCTACATTGGACATCTATACATGTACATAAATAACTTGGGCTTATTTTAAATTGGACATCTACAGATATTTATATCAGTTGGGCTCATTTTACATTGGACAACTATTTAACATAGGTTTATACTTGTGACATCTCTATACACATCCATATCACTGAGGCTCATTTTAGTTTGCATGTGCACACAGATCCATATTGGGAGTGAGGTTAATGTCTCGTTCTATCTGTTTAGGATTGTAGAACCTAAAGGGAAGTAAAAATGATTAAGCCCTACTTTCAGTTAAGGATTATGAAATATTCATAGCTACACATTGTTAAAGGTTTTGCAAATATCTTTGAAAGGGCATCTTGTTGGGAAACCATGATTCAAGAATGATGGAACTGTCAACATTAGTGGAATATTTTCCACCCGGAATACAATGTCCTATGCAATATATTCTAATCTACCTGGACAAAACCTGTATTTCTGCAGGTCCATTGATGATGATGATATTATTATTATTATTATTATTATTATTATTATTATTATTATTATTATTATTATTATTATTATTGTTGTTGTTGTTGTTATTATTACAATTATTATTACTATTGCTATTGCCATTATTTATAGTAGTGGCCCTAATGACCTACTTGTCGAGGGGCCCTTAAACCCCATTACTTACTTACCTTTTAGTAGTAGTAGTGGTATTATCACCATTATCTTTATTCTTACTGCTATCATTGGCGGCGTCGTGGCCGAGCGGTTAGCGCGCTCGCCTACCACCTAGGCGGCCCGGGTTCGATCCCAGGGACCTGCATGTGGTATTCGTGGTGGACGAAGCGGCGTCAGGGCGGGTTTTCTCCGGGTACTCCGGTTTCTCCCGCCATCTCATTCCACCGGTGCTCCATCTTCATGTATCATCAGTGTCACCGCCTGCGGTGCCGTAGTAGTAAAAGCGGGCGTTAAACACTACAACAACAACTGCTATCATTATCATAGTTTCTAGGACTGAGTCTATCAGCTTTTATATTATTATGTAAATTTAATATTCCGATTTTCTTGTATACAAGCCCAGTATGTTATACGCTCAACAGCCAGGTTATTTGTAAGAAGAACCCGGTTTATTTCTTTCCTCTTCCATGTCATTTTCTCTTGGAGCATCTGCACCATTTCTGTCTTAATTTGCCAAAATACATAACTGAGTGATATGTTCTTATTATACTTTTATATAGCCAGTTCTGTTCTCTGTAAATAAAACTAGTTATCTACATGTAAACCTTTCCCCATTGCTTGGTTTTACCATGCCAGATTACATTGAAAGATCAAATGTCCATTTCCAGGCATGTGTCATCATAAAGCAGTTTGTAAACAAATGTGTTTGTTGTTATTTATTTATGCCAACAAACTTACTGTTGGTGTTTTAAAACACACAAGCCGTGTGTGGGCAATGTTTGAGAGGTAGAACTGGAACTTAAAAATTCAGTGCCACAGCTGGGACTTGAATCACAGACCTTCTGCTTACCAGGCGGCTGCTCTAACCATTGAGCTACTGTGACAATCTGCCAGAATGGCAAGGAATTCTTAGGAATTACCAGGAGAAATACGAACTGGTTTGAGAATTCAATGCCATTCTGGCAGATTGTCACAGTAGCTCAATGGTTAGAGCAGGCACCTGGTAAGCGGAAGGTCTGTAGTTCAAGTCCCAGCTGTGGCATTGAATTTTTAAGTTCCAGTTCTACCTTCAAATGTGTTTATTTTACAGATAAATATGTTATGCAGGGCATTTAACTTACACTGTATATATGATTTTGTGAAACTATATTAGAATTGTTCTGTTATAGGATGAAGACTTCCCTCCAGTAACATCTTCAAGGTAAGGTTTGTCTCTTGACTAAAGTTTCAGTTAGAAGTATCTTCCCTCTTGTGTAATATTTCCTTTTAATTCTTATCAACTCTCCTATTTATGTTGTAGTAAATGTCTCATTATTAGGGCTAGGAAGTTCATGCATTTGCATGTTTTTTCATACGGGTTAAAAATGTATGCTTTTACATTATGTGCTGAACAGAACATTACTTCCACTTACTGGTGTTTTGCTCCTCACTGTAACTTTTCTTTCTGACCTTACCTTGGTCATCTCTTGTTCTCTTCCGACCCCGATGATATTAGGGTTCCCGAGGGCTAGGAAGTCTTTATTTTTCCAACCTCTCCATTTCTCTAAAATATTAACCCCTAACATGCTGACCTGTCATGGCATGTAATACATCCTCCGATTGGCAATCAGAGGATATGGTCTGTGAATTTATTTTGATAATTCTCCCGGTCAGATCGGTGAGACCCGTAAACCAACGACAGGTGTGGTCCTCCAGACATTCTGGGGGTTGTGAGAGAGCGATGTAACTGCCAAAACATAAAAATATGGTGCTTTCTAAAAAGCGGTTACTATTATTGCTATTGCTCTCTTCAATATCAAAAAATATTGGAGGGCAAGAGGAATAATGGCTTCATTGTCAGAAATCCAGCATTAGCTAACAACAACATTATGTGCATGAATTATGGAATTTTCAGTTATTTGGGCATGATTTTATGGTGCACATAACTGCGTATTTTCTTGATTGTGATAAATGCATAATATTTCAATGTTTTAGCCCCTATCTTGCATATTTAATGATTTTTGTGGTTTTTTTATAATTTTTTTCCATCTGTATAATATTTTTCATATTGGTAGTATTGCACATGATGATACAGCTCACGAGGTGGCGAGAACTAATGTTGAGTCATGAAGTGAATCCCCTGTTTCCATCCTGTCATCATATGTATGTGCGTAGAGAATAATCAGTGCGTTATCTGAGAGGTTTATATTAACAAAGATAAAGTGCAGGTCAATGATTGCCTGCCCACCAGTTGTTGCATCATGGTCTTCAAACGTAACTGTGTTGTGAACTGGTTCCCACCAAATTAAATTGGGTGCATAAAATGTTAAAAAGCTCTTCAAGTGCCGAAAATAAAACCAACTTCGAGTGCTAGATTAATTAATTTACAGAAGGAGTTTTTGTGTAATTTAAAATCTACAGATAATAGGGTACTGTTTTGTGGAGCGTGTGAGTAAAATGTAGGAAGTAAGAAAACATTTCAAACAGTTCAGCACATAAACCAGCAAAGCATCAGGAGAATTTAATCAGAACATTTGCAAACAAAGAATTCAAAAACAGCTAGTAGAGTTTGAGAAGTTCCAGTTCTACCTCTCAAACTTTGCCCACACATGGCTTGTGTGTTTAAAAACACCAACAGTAAGTTTGTTGGCATAAATAAATAATAGCTAGTAGAGTGTTTAGGAAGTAGGGTTACTAAATTTTCCTATGACTTATGCCAAGCATTTTTAGCTGCTGATATTCCCTTCTTCAAAATTAATAGTACGACATTTAAAAACCTACATCAACCTCTTGTCAAGTACACTTGACAACACGTGCCTGAAGAAAGTACACTGCGTAAGACTTATGTAGGACATTGTTACAATAACGTATTGTCAAATATACAAAATGACTTAGCGGTTCAGTCTGTATGGTTGTCTGTTGATGAAATCCCTGATCTTGAGTGCCATTCTATTGCAAATATAATCGTGGGTGCTTTAAATAATGAACAAAGGATTACATTTTATCTTCTGATTGTGTGCGAATTGTCGGCCACTGACAATGTAACTGTGACCCAGTTTGTGATGGACTCTTTGAAATTACTACGGGCGTGTGGAATCAAATATGACCGGTTCCTTTTATTTGTTACTGATACAGGTCCTTATATAGTAAAATCAGGACAAACTCCGAAATGTATTTTTCCTAACTAAATTCATATAACTGGTCTGGCACACGCTCTTCATCACATTTCTGAGACAGTACCTGATTCTTTCCTATTGGTAGTTGTGTCCAGTACAAAGAGAATTTTTGTTAAATCTCCTAAAAGAGTTATTTAGATCAACAGTACCTAATATCCGACCTCCTCCTGCACCAGTGTTAACTCGATGGGGAACATGGGTCGATGTAGTTTTATATTTTGCTGAGCACATAGAAATAGTGGAAGAGGTTGTTAATTCATTGGACTCGAATGATAATTGAATAGAACCTGTGGAAAATATTCTGTCAGGCACTGGATTGAAAGAGGATCTTAGTTTCCTGTCTGCCCATTTTTCTTTCTTACCAACAGCTATAATGGTATTGGAAGCTGTAGGATCTCCTTTGTATGAATCACTTATTGTTTTGAAAAAGAACGTTTCCTGGTAGCATAGGACAAAAAGTGAAAGAGAGAGTGAATTATGTAATTTAAAAAAATTCTGGTTATTAATAGATGTGCGATATTCGAGACATCCTCAAAAGGAAACCATCTGTCATACCAAGAGACTTCACTCTCTCTGTGAAGCAGTTAACATCATATAAATATGCCCCAATAACATCTTGTGACGTGGAGAAGTTTGTCACGTTAGTAAAGTGTTTTGCAAGACAACAGACAATGTTTTGCAGTTGAAAAGTTGTGCAAAATGTTGGTTGTGAACTGCAATTTAGCAGTTAATTCTAGCAGCGGGACCACTTCTGCTTCAACCTCTAACGAATTAGCTAACTTCATTTATTATTTATACTAACTCGTCTTGTCTACTGCAAAGGGACATTAATTGTTTTAATTAAATAGTGCGTATTTCTTGGCATATTTTCAAGTTTTTAATAGCATATTTGCATGCATATTTCAGTGTTTTTTAGGGCATAAACTTCCGAGCTCTGCTCATTATGTTTATTAACTGACAAAATGAGGATATAAGATTTTATAACTTTTATTGAACACCTTTTATATGCTTTGTTTTCCTTGTGTTACTTTTTGAAACTTGATGGTGAAGTAATATGTATAACAAAGTTCCAATATATTTCCTCTGTTGTTCCTTTATTTCTTTGTGTTGTCCGTGTTTCTTTTGTGTGTTTATCTCCTTTTCTTAAATGGTTGGGATGGTATTTTAAGTACTATTTCTGATTTCACGTTTTAGAACTGATTTTTACTTGTGCGCAACTTACATAATAGATGTAGATCTTATTAAAACATATGGTTTATATCAGATAATTTTTCTTCTATACTTAATAATTTTGAGATATTCCATGATGTTGGTTTCAGTTTTCCAACAGCTATATTTTTCACAAATGGCAAGTTATATATAGTTTTTAATTCCTGTGTATGTAGCAAAAATGGAATTTAAAAGCTATCACATAGCAACCAGCTTGTAAAAGATTTGGGTAACACTTAAGCCTAATGTATCCCCCATACCAATTGTACCTACATATAAGGAAATATGTCATAAAACCAATTTTGTAAATGTTTATCTCAGTTAACGCAAAATAGATAGATTAGGATTCCTAAAAACAGTTTGTACAATCATGAGTAGAGACACTCATGTGAGTGTAACACATCACATCCTTCTAAAGGTTTTATTAAATCTTAGAGATTATAAGCTTCACTTATAATATTTGTTGAAAGTACTTCAAATCCAATGCGCACTACATAGTTTCACATTAATGCTAATGTATCATCAGGGTGAATAATCACAGGTTGCCATTGTAGCAACCTAAATCTCTATTTTTGAAAATGAACATCTTCCCAAACCATGAAATCTATGAGTCCATTTAATTTTTTTAATAGTTTAACCTCTGGATTTAGTTAATGATTAAATGACAAAAAATGATCTGCCATAGTTGACCTATCAATTTGTTTAGGTTTAATATTTCTAAAATGTTCCTTTATTCTGGTTTCCAAATGAAATTTGGTTTTACCAATATAATCCCTGTCACAATCCAAACAATCAAATTGATAAATGCCACATTGTTATACTTTGGAATTATATCCTTTTTAGAAAAATTCAACAAGGTTTTAATACTTAATTTCTTTTGAGGAAACAAAGTTGTATCATGTTCATAAAAAGTGTTTGTAACTGTTTTATTAACCCAAGGATGGTAAATCAACATTTTAAAAGTACAGTCTTTTATTTTCATGAGGGTACAAACTTCTTTAACAGCTTCCTGGTAATTTGAATTTCACTACCTTTTAGGTATAAAATTTATATTAAACCATTAAATACCATAGTGTTAATATGTTTGTGCTTTTGTGTTAAATTCTTCCTTATTAAGGGGTACATTTATTAGCCTATAAATTAAACTATTGAAAACAGCAAAATTGTGTGAAAGAGGGTTAAAACTATTTTTTATGTACAAGAGTATGAATAGATTTTCTATAAATGCCAAAATTTAATTTCTTGTTCTGTTTTATTATTTTTAAATTAGGCATGGTAACCAACCATTATTTTCAGTTCTCAAAATCAATTTAAATGGCTTTATCTTGTAAATTTTAAAGTTTTAAGGTCTCATTTACATAAGAGGTAGAACTGGAACTTAAAAATTCAATGCCACAACTGGGATTTGAACCACAGACCTTCCGCTTGCCGGACGGACGCTCTAACCACTGAGCTATTGTGACAAACTGCCAGAATGGCATTAAATTCTCAAGCCAGTTCGTAATTTTCCTGGTAAACCACAAAGGCAGTCCCACATCAGAAACAATTACCCCAATGGTGACCTACTATTGTAAGTACTTTATATCCCAGGATTAAATAACCTTCACATGGTAATTATTATTTATTTATGCCAACAAACTTACTGTTGGTGTTTTTTGGCATAAATAAATAATAATTCTCATTTACCTGTTTCTTAGGAACAATGGCACAAATATGATTTACATATCTGTATCAAGGTTTAAAAAGCAAAGAAAATGCTGTAGTAATTTGTATTTACAATATGTATTGCTTCCCTGCTGAGAGCTTCTGTTTTTTTGTAGTAACATCACAATCTCTTTAATTGCGCCAGTGGAGACGTACAACAATAGGAAATGACTTTTGTGCATAGTGTTCTGATTTCAAACTACAGTTTTAATTTGTTTAACCATCTTGATGAATTATCTGCCTACACTTTTCCCATATAATTACAACATTAATGGTTCTCTGTTCGTTCTGTCACAGGCTTTCTAAATATTCATTAAAAATATGTTTCCTTGCTCTTCTTAGCAAAAATATTGTCAGTTATACACTGACAGTTGTTCTCCTCTTTCTGAAGCCTGCCTGATATTCTTCCTTCTATTTTTGACCCTCTTGTAACTTAAGCCATTATTTCTGTGTACAGGCAGGGAAGTAAAAGGACTGTTAATTAGGGAAATTGAAGCTATTAACAGTGAAGCAACAAGATTCTAAAGTAAGAACAAACTAGAAACTTTGAGAATGAGTTGGAAACAACTTGAAACTCGAGTCAGTGGTTAGAAATATCACCTACAACATTACTAAGATAAGTGAAGTTTTTAGTTTCTAATTTGTTCTTACTTTAGAATTAAAAGGAATGTGTTTACTGCGCATTACATCTGAAGTATCATCACTCTGATAAAATAACCAAATCCCTGTATGTGTACTGTCAAAACACCTTGCTGTATGACATTAAGGATACCCATCTGTGAAATTTTGAAAATCTACAGTTTTCATTGGATTGATTTGAAATTTTAGCACAACAATCACTGTATACTGAGGAGTAACTGTCCTAAATTTCATACATTTAGTCAGATAAGTTGCTAACATATTAACATTTTATTATATTTTTTTTAATATTTGTATAAATGGTTCCCCATGATGTAATTTTAATTTGAAAAACTTAATAATTTTCAGTTATATCCTGCAACAGAATGTTAGCAAATTGATGAGATAAATTCTTAATCCTGTTATTAGTTTGGATAAAAATAAATTTTAAAGTTTAAATTCATAATTTTTTTCATTTAAATTTTGAAATGTAAACTTTAATATTTAATTACTCAGCAATTATTCACGTTATGAAAAAATTATCTCATCATTTCTTTTTAATGTTATTTCTAAGCAGATACACCAAATTTTATGCATAAGTACTGACAATTGCATTGTGTGGAGCATTTTAAAGAGCAAATAGTGTTAAAAATAAAAACATGGAAAAACTAAGTTTGAAGTCATAGCAAGGATAATGGAACTGTATGGATTTAAATGGACATGACCACTTACAAGCAATCAGTTACGCAGCCACGTGAGATAGTTAAAAAGGCCGTAAGGCTATAAAAAGTATATCAAAATAAAGCAGAAGGTTTAAACTATTTGATAAAACAAAAATCCATTTTTGACAATTTTTGAAATTTTTAACCTTTTTACACAGATGGGTATCCGTAAGTAATACAATAAGCCATTTACTTAAGGTGTGATTCCCAAGCAACGTAGCGTTCAAACATCTTAGTGCAAATCTGACAATATGATTCCCTAGGAAGCCTGACGATTAGGAGATCAGCTTGTCATTGTATCCGTAAAATGTATGGAAAAGGTGTTATTTCTTGCAAAATGTCTATAATGGACCTTTATAAGGAACAAGAAGAGGTCCATCTTACTTTATTGTTGCTAGCAGATGAAAATACTGTAAAGAAGAAATTTAATCCACTGTTTACAATGTCAGAACTTGCAGTTTTCAGCATCTCATACAGAAGTAAATATATATAATTTCCTTTCTTCATTTCTTTTGTGAGGTGTAGATTATTAATTAAATATTAGGAAACGTTAAATTATCAATGCTATTTGAAACATGCATGCAGCAGGGAAAAAATGTGTATAGATTACGAAGGGAAAGTGTTTAGGTGATTGTAAGTGTATGTATAACATACAAAATGCTGAATTTTTGAGGAACCATTTCTTAAGAAAATATGGGTAAACAAGGGATGGTAGATTAAGCAGTAGACCAGAATTCTGCTGAATTCACAATGTTATCCACAATTAACAACTATTGTAGCAAATTTCATTTGAATCATTTATTTATGCCAACAAACTTACTGTTGGTGTTTTTAAACACACAAGCCGTGTGTGGACTATGTTTGAGAGGTAGAACTGGAGCTTAAAAATTCAATGCCACAGCTGGGATTTGAACCACAGACCTTCCGCTTACCAGGCGGGTGCTCTACTATTGAGCTATTGTGACAAACTGCCAGAATGGCATTGAATTCTCAAACCAGTTCGTATTACCCATTGGGGTGATTGTCTCTGATGTGAGACTGCCTTTGTGGTTTATCAGGAAAAACTGATTTGAGAATTCAATGCCATTCTGGCAGTTTGTCACAGTAGCTCAATGGTAGAGCACCCGCCTGCTAAGCGGAAGGTCTGTGCTTCAAATGCCAGCTGTGGCATTGAATGTTTAAGTTCCAGTTCTACCTTTCATTTGAATTACTGAAATTGATAGTCATGGTAAATATAGACTTTGTTCAGAATACACTTGCATTCTATTTGGCTTATTACAAATGAATCTGAGTTAGCGTAATTTGTATTACTATATGTTTCTAGTTATTGGAGATATATTTGTATGTCAGAAAGAGCCAAAGTGAAAGATGGGGACATCATGGTAAATATAGACTTTGTTCAGAATACACCTGCATTATAAATGAATCTGTTGTTGTTGTTAGCTAATGCTGGATTTCTGACAATGAAGTCATTAATCCTCTTGCTCTCCAATATTTTTCACTGATGGAAATATTGAAGAGACTTAGCAGTAAATGTAACCGCTTTTTAGAGAGCACCATATTTTTATGTTTTGGCAGTCACATCGCTCTCTCACAACCCCCAGAATGTCTGGAGGACCACACCTGTCGTTGGTTTACGGGTCTCACCGACCTGACCAGGAGAATTATCAAAATAAATTCACCGACCATATCCTCTGATTACCAATCAGAGGACGTATTACATGCCATGACAGGTCAGCATGTTAGGGGTTAAGGTTTTATTGAGAAATTAGAGAAATGGAGAGGTTGGAAAAATAAAGACTCCCTAGCCCTCGGGAACCCTAATAGCATCGGGGTCAGAAGAGAACAAGAGATAACCAAGGTAAGGTCAGATAGAAAAGTTACAGTGAGGAGCAAAACACCAGTAAGTGGAAGTAATGTTCTGCTCTGCTTGGGTACCTTGTGGTTGCCATTCACATATCCCCTAGACGGAGACCCCTGAATACAAATGAATCTGAGTTAGTTTAATTTGTATTACTATATGTTTCTTGTTATTGGAGATATATTTGTATGTCAGAAAGAGCCAAAGTGAAACATGGGGACAGAGGCATGTTATGCTTGCACTAAAAATACCCTTAGAGCTGTCAAATTGAGTTTCCTCAGCTTGTTGAGTTACTCCGGCCTCAACATTTGAGTTCTTGTTTGATACATAAACTTCTCTTTCAATCAGTACAATTCTTTATTTCCTGTACTTTTGCAATCAGTATTGGCCTTCAGTCTGCTTTTCATGTGTTCTACATTTTTAGCAATTTTCTGCTTACTGAGTATTATAAATATTAAACTGTGAGGGTATATATTTTATATCTCACGCAATTTTTTGTTCCTGACATCTGCCATAATTCTGATCTTTATAGTATGTATGATATGAATTTCGTAAATCCACAAACGTCGGCTGAAGCTCAGTGTTTGGTCGCATTCCATTCCTAATACGTAGCAAGCGTTGACTAAGAACAGAGATATCTCTTAGAATGTGAACAAATCAGCTTACTAATCAACAGGAAGAAACTTATAAACATTTTCCATAAAACATATATATATATATACCCTACATGACCTGCACTTTTAAATGCTCCAATGAAACAAGTGATTTCAGCTGGATGGAGTGATTACCAGATACTTCAAACCAAATAGTGATGTTCTACGCAGGTGTTCACTAGATCTTCATTCACACAACACATTATACAGGCAGAGAGTACTTCTTCCTCAGCAACAGGTTTAGTTTTCTGTTTCTATGCTTTTCGTGTATTGTCAGGGTAGTTGTCACAATCAGACTGACATTTACCTCTCAGTCAAGAAGTGCGATCTACAAATATTTACTGGCACTGGACAAAATATAGCTCATGATTTATATTGTTTAACTTATTACTCATTCATTTACTTATGTTGTACTTCGTTTTCTTGCTACCAATTACCTTGATATGGTTGTGAGATGATTGGTACAAAAACAATACTTTCATCCTGTAATACTGCATTTACAGTGCTCTGCATGGCTATTGGTTCTGTATTCTTTCCTCTTGTTATAACAATTAAAGCACCAGCATGGAAACCTGTGCAACAAAACTTTGTCTAATCTCCTCATGAGCAACAGATTACAATTTATGTAAATTCTCCCTTTAAAGGCATATGAGATGTTCATATGGAAGGCTTCAGAAATAAAGTAGGATATTAGGGTGTGATTTTTTAATATTAAAACACACTCAAACTAAACCCCTAGCGCAACAGCCCATGAAGAGCCAAGGCTTGCCGCACGACCACAGCATTTCCCTTCGTCTGCCACTACAGGCATCATTGGTGAGGTGCAGTACTGGAGGGTGGGGCATGATCAGTGTCCCGAGCCCTCAAGGTAAGTTATATGGCCACCTCGACCTGGACACGCTACTTCTCCATCAAATAGCTCATCAAATGGTCCTCCAGGGACCTAATGAGGCTGAGTGCACCCTGTGCCAGACCTCTCAGATGGGATAAAATCCCCATGGTGGCTCCAGAAATTGACCCCGGGTCCTCCGCCCATACAATCCTAAAATCAGAGCACCCATGGAATAATTTGTCAAGGGGAAATAAGACGGGCTCAAGGTGAAATACCACCTGTATGTATGAATTTGCGACTATATTTTTTATGACATCATGTAAAATACTTGTTGTTTAATACAGCTAGCTTGCTTTCCACACTATGCTCTGAGTGAGAGTGTTGGAATATTAAAGTATGGTCACTTTATTCCAAATTAAAAAGGCAAAATATGTAATATGTAATATTAAAAGCTTCTCTTTTCAGACAGGTAAGGCAAAGGGAGATTTAATAGACAAAAGTGACACTTTATGTAGTGAACGTCAATATAGTTATTACAAAAAGTCAGAGACATGGATTTACGAATTTTTATGTGAAATCATGTTCACAACCATAATGGTAAAGCTATTTTGTATAATCACAAACACCATGACTATTTTGCTAAAAGCTTTATAGAACAAAAACATCTGAAAATTTGGAAGTTTATTAAATACATTGTATCAGTTGGTTACTTTTGTCATTAATTTCTACCCTAAAGTTCTCCCTGGTGTGAGTTTTGTAATTGTTACAGCTATTTGATCAAGTTGTATAAGTAACTTATCACCAGACATATTGTTATATTCTCTGTTAGTGTTAGATATGGAACTGTTCACTGAACATAATGGGTATAACATAATTATTTAATCAAGTTATATCAGTAACTATCAACAGACACGTCTTATTCCCTGTTAGTGTTAAATATGGCACTGTTCCCTGAACATAATATAAGGCAGTTATTTGATCAGGTTCTATCAGTATCACCAGAAACATTTAAATATTCCTTATTATTTTTAGAAAATTACTGTGATCATAATGAAGTGTGAAGTTTATTAGTTCTGAATGAAGTTAACGAAGTCCAACTGATGGACCAACAAATTCTTACTACACACAGATGTGTGAGACAGAAAGGAAAGGATAGTTCTTGGTTCATATGGGACAGCTTTTAGTAGTGCGTTTGTTAATACAGTGATGGTGAGAAGCTGTACGTGTCAACAGAGACAGTTTGTGATACATGTTGGAGTCAGTCTTGAAGCGAAGCAGTTTTAGTGCATGTTGAGTGACTTGTAAACTGTTAATATCACTCACACACTGCCACGACTAATCAGGTATATTTTAACTTGTTTCACTGTGAGTTGCAATTCACTTAGCGCCTTTAAATATTCTATGTCACTCATAATCACACCAATATTTGTATACTTCATCTTTATGTAATGTCTTCTGATTCTTGCATGTAATTGCTTGTTCTTTGCAAGTCAGTTCTCACTTTAAATTCTGCTACATAAGTTCAGAGCTACGTGTATGTGTGGACATTGATGGCAGAATTACCTAGAAAACATAACTGGAATGAGTTAAGTTTACATGAAAAATACTTTAAGCAATTATAATAATGTGACAATATGTGAACTGTAAGCAAATCAGTGTTTTTTCAAACAAATTCCTTAATCTCATAATCTACATCTGTTCACCAGGTTCCCTACAACTGTAGAAAGGGGCTTGACGTGCCCAGGGTCCTGATCCATTCACTGCCATTTCACCCCCTCCACCCTGTTAAATGTGACATGAGCAGTTGCTTTTGTTACTATTCATAATCCTCTTGATCTTCTAGGGTTATTTGATTATTAATTCATAAGATTTTAGATTTATTAACGATCTAACCAGCAGGAATCTTTTCTGTCTCGTGGTCCTTCCCCAGGGTTTGAATAACTCAAAATTGCTACTATCATGTGTTATTCAACAACAGCCTGTTGTAATTATTATTTATTTATGCCAACAAACTTACTGTTGGTGTTGTTTCTGATGTGAGACTGCCTTTGTGGTTTACCAGGAGAAATACGAACTGGCTTGAGAATTTAATGCCATTCTGGCAGTTTGTCACAATAGCTCAGTGGTTAGAGCGTCCGCCCGGTAAGCGGAAGGTCTGTGGTTCAAATCCCAGTTCTGGCATTGAATTTTTAAGTTCCAGTTCTACCTCTTAAACTTTGCCCACACACGGCTTGTGTGTTTAAAAACACCAACAGTAAGTTTGTTGGCATAAATAAATAATAATTACCATGTGAAGGTTATTTAATCCTGGGATATAAAGTACTTACAATAGTAACTCACCATTGGGGTAATTGTTTCTGATGTGAGACTGCCTTTGTGGTTTACCAGGAGAAATACGAACTGGCTTGAGAATTTAATGCCATTCTGGCAGTTTGTCACAATAGCTCAGTGGGTAGAGCGTCCGCCCGGTAAGCGGAAGGTCTGTGGCTCAAATCCCAGTTGTGGCATTGAATTTTTAAGTTCCAGTTCTACCTCTTAAAGCCTGTTATAGTTTAAAGCCCATTGCCATACTCCCATTGCCAATGCTTTGACAGACTGACTTGTCACCTAGTGTTTCTCCATTGTATTGTGCCACTCCTGCACCAGCAAATACATCTTCAACCATGCAAATGGTAGTTTCAAAACTGTTCATTAGCGCTAGCAATCCTGTTATCAGACATAGTTCCCGACGTAAACATAGGGCTAGCAGTTGCACATCCTCAAAGAAGTGCTGATCTCCCGCAGTGACCCACAAGGTATCCTCCATCTTCCAGTTATTAGAGCAGTCACAGGGGATGGGGAATTATGCTATCATTGGTCCAAAGTTAGTCAAAATAGAAAATCAAATTAACACAGTGCATTAAATTGTTGTACCATGAAAATAGTCAAGTGGAATGTTAAGGAGTTTTGGATACGTGATCTGGACATACACCATTTAGTTTCCCACGATTGCCCTATATCATCTATCTGCTAGAAGCTCATTTTCAGCCTAATCATGGTTCACCCCTTCATGATTTTTCAGTATGTAGACATGACTCTGCAGCTGATTGGTAAGCAAGCGGTGGTGCATTATATTTCTATTGCTTGCATACCACTTAACACACATCTGTATACTAGAGCACTATACGTACAGCTGCTGGGCCACAGTTTCTCTATTTGCAATGACAACCTTTGGGCTCTTTTGGTACGGATACTGAAATTAATTAGAAAACTTAGGCCATGATAATGGAAGTGTATAATATTCTGAGGTTAAGTTTTGCCTGTCGTTGGTAATTGTGAATATTAAAAGGACAGACTAAAGTTTCCTGAATCATTCATCCACATCATCAGTGTTACTTTGTTTATTATGATCCCAATCGTTGCGGACACTAGGTGACTTTTTATCCTATTTTATTACCTACTATTGAAGCAAAACAAGTTTCTTGAGAGACATCTGGCAGAGTTTGAAAATTCATTACATGGTTCTATTTTTCAAAAGGGAATGGCTTTTTTTTTTACGCCATTTAATTGTTTTAATAATTTAACTCATGCATTTGTTTCATGATTAAATGACCAAAAATGATCTCCATTAGCTGATCTATTAATCTGTTTATATTTAATATTTCTAAAATGTTCCTTTATTCTAGTCTGCAAATAACGTTTACTTTCAACAATGTAAACTTTGTCACAATACAAATATCTAAATTGATAATTGCCTTATTTGTTATAATTTAAAGTTTAGAAAAGTGAGCAAACTTTTAATACAAATTATTCATTAGTAGGAAACAAAATTATTCTACATTGTTTAAAGATTGTCCTCTATTAGTTTACTAACCCAGGGAGGGTAAGTAAGCTTTTTGAAAGCACAATTATCTTTTATTTTCTTGAGGGTAGAAAATTATTTTACGCTCTTTTGACATTCAAATTTCTGGTTCTTTCTGTGTGCAAAATCTGTATTATATTTATTTACTAATACAGTGTTGATAAAGTATTTACATTCTCTGATAAATTTTTCCTAATTACGTGATGTATTCATTAATGTACAAGAGCAAATTTATCAGGAAATGATTATGTGGGTGAATCATTGTTCAGCGCTGCTTTGAATGGAACATCTGGAAGGAGATTTTCCGCTAGAGCATGGCGCCAAAGTCCAATAATTATTTTCTATCTATGTGGGTAAGGTTTAGAAATTTCATTTTTGTGGAAAAATATATGGGAGTTACTTTTTTATGTGTGAAATTCAATTTATTATTATTATTTATTTATGCCAACAAACTTACTGTTGGTGTTTTCAAACACACAAGCTGTGTGTGGGCAAAGTTTGAGAGGTAGAACTGGAACTTAAAATTTCAATGCCAGAACTGGGATTTGAACCACAGACCTTCCGCTTTGCAGGAGGCTGCTCTACCACTAAGCTATTGTGACAAACTGCCAGAATGGCACTAAATTCTCAAACCAGTTCGTATTTCTCCTGGTAAACCACAAAGGCAGTCTCACATCAGAGACAAATTACCCCAATGGTGACTTACTATTGTAAGTACTTTATATCCCAGGATTAAATAACCTTCAGATGGTAATTATTATTTATTTATGCCAACAAACTTACTGTTGGTATTTTCAAACACAAGCTGTGTGTGGGTAAAGTTTGAGAGGTACAACTGGAACTTAAAAATTCAATGCCACAACTGGGATTTGAACCACAGACCTTCCGCTTACCAGGCGGCTGCTCTACCACTGAGCTATTGTGACAAACTGCGAGAATGGCACTAAATTCTCAAACCAGTTCGTATTTCTCCTGGTAAACCACAAAGGCAGTCTCACATCAGAGACAAACTACCCCAATGGTGACTTACTACTATTGTAAGTACTTTATATCCCAGGATTAAATAACCTTCAGATGGTAATTATTATTTATTTATGCCAACAAACTTACTGTTGGTGTTTTTAAACACACACGGCTTGTGTGTGCTCACATAATCGGCTGAGAGGGACAGTGCGTTGACCACATTCCACCGTCCAGTGCTACACCCCACTCATAACACCTGTAGGAGACCCAATGGTTTGGCGACAGGATGGGCTGTTATGCTATGGGCTTAGGTTACATTGAATTATTTACCTTCTGTATGATTCTCTCTTATTTTCCATAATTTACAGGCTTACATCTCTCTTTATTCTGTGGCATGCCTTATCATTATGCAAAGAGGACATATATTGACCTGTTCTTTCACTCAAGTAGTTGTGAATTCTCTTTTATGATCTATAACGTTATCTATGTTATGTTTCTGCTTTCTGAGGAGTGATTGGAATTCTAATTTCTCTTCTTCCTCAATTCATTTTGTTAGCTGTCCAGTATTCCTGTGTAGCTTTTACTTACACTTATATATAGTGCACTTTATCTCCATATAGATTTCAGGACTATTTATTCCTCTCTTCTCAATAAGAGTAAGCCTATAATTTTGAAAGCATATTGAAGTAAGAAAAGAAAATTGCAGGTTAGATTGTTACTTCCTTTGATATCAGGGAAACAGAAAGTGCCAATATACATAGAATAATGAAAATGCAATAACTAGTTACATGATGATTCCAGAATACCTAATTTGCACAAACATAAGATGATTACACTCTTAGGCAAGAAAATATTTTGAAATAGACAGACTCGGTACTCACATTTACTACAATGTTTAAAATTAGTAATCCCATATAACTTGTAATTAAACGCATAATAGCTTCATAGTAAAGTACTTCTAACTCTCTTTCATGAACTCATTCTATCTCTCATCTGTATGTGGAAAATGAACATGCGCATTATCTTCCACTTGTTATTGTTTCTATCACTGTGATGTAGTAATTACTGAATGTGTTATTTTTATATTTCAGTTTATACAAACGAGATGCTTCCAGTTATACATCAGATTTATTCTCCAGTGAAGACTTAGGAAACGACAGAAGTTTCAATATGAGCAAGGATGGTCCAGAATGTGAAAGGGATAGAAAATGCAAAAGTCAGAAAAGTGTAGTTCCTGATATATCTTTGCAATGTTTGAAAAAACACAAATTACTTCACAGGGGCATAAAGCCACACAAGTGTAGCATTTGTACCAAGGCTTTTACCTATTTATCAGATTTGAAACGACATGAATTGATTCATGATGGTATAAAACCATACAAGTGTAACATTTGCAGTAAGGCTTTTACTCAGTTGTCAAATTTGAATAAACACAAATTGACTCATGAGAACATTAAGTCACACAAGTGTAACATTTGTAACAAAGCTTTTACTCAGTTATCAAGTTTGAAAAATCATAAACTGATTCATCAGGCCATTAAACCACATAAATGTAACATTTGTAACAAGGCTTTTACTGAGCTGTCAAACTTGAAAAGACACAAATTGGGTCATCAGGACATAAAGCCACACAGATGTAACATTTGCAACAAGGCTTTTGCTCAGTTGTCAAATATGAAAAGACACAAATTGAGTCATCGCGACATAAAACCAATACAAATGTAACATTAGTGACAAGGCTTTTACTCAGTTATCTTATTTGAAAACACACCAATTGGTTCACAAGGATAAATATCCACAATAGTGTAATATTTGTGAGTAGGATACTCTCAGCTGTTAAGTTCTAGAGTCTCCAAACAGTTCTTGATGACAAAGTCTATAATGATACAAAGTATTGTATGTTACAACCAGTATTCAACAAAGGCAAAGAACTACAAAACATAGGCATTGTCTGATGAGTAATTTATCTATAGCACTTAAAAGTGCTGCAGTTGGAATTCAAGAAGTTAGGCCCTATTATGAAACATTAAGAACCTATCCTGTTTTCAATCATAATATTAAAAGATGAGAACTTTTAGTGTCTTCTTGTACTTTAGTTCCCGTCCAAAATAATATTGATGTGAAAGAAGAAAGGGAGAAAGAGAACAAGCTGTTGGTTTGAAAAACCAATTAGAATAATTTAAATTCAGATTTTAAATGGTGTTGCAATCAAATATTCTAGAATTTACTAATTTAGGATCTCTAATTATGAATCCAGAAAATGCAGAGCTTGGTAAAGTGCGTTCAGAAGGTAGCTGATAATTTATGTTATAATTATTTTGAAGTACCAATGTTATCAGCTACAACTTTGGCAAAGAAATGGGGTATTTCACAACAACTTGAGAGTAAAAGGGTTCAAAAAGTGACAATATCTTTTATAAATTATGTCAGGATGAGCACCTAATAGACCAAAATATGTATTTTGAATCATTATTTTTGTTTTTATTGTAGCCCAGTTGAAAAGAAGATTTGAGGCTATGTTTACCATATCTTCAAAATAAGTATTCAAAAATGTCTATATTCTGGTTCTGAGAAAGAGATTTGCAATGCAATAGTTCTTCAAAATGAATATGAGGAAAATGTATCCACGGAATTCCTAGATAATGAGATTAGTCAAAAACGCTGTGAAAGGAGAAATAGCCTCACTAACTTCTGTACCTTACTTAACAAAACTAATAGTATTAAAGAATTCAGTCGTAGCTGCTAGCATTCCAGACTTATACACAGTAGCTCACCCCTGTTTCTACCCCACATCCAAGAGGTCGCAAAATCGAAGCTTGGTTAAGGTGAGTTATCCAGACAATGCATGTTGCAGACGTTTTCCCTTATCCTGAGAAGACATGTGCCAGTAACTTAACTTCATTCATTCACTGTCCAATGCGATGTAATGTTGAAAGAACTTAATAAAAAATAAATATGACAGTCTACAGGAATTTAGTTCTTGTTCATCTTCGAATAGAAGTACCTTGTATTTGAAATCCAAAGTTCTCTATTAAAGTGATATTTCTATTAATTTGTATATGAATTCATTCATGAATGGAGAAGAGCATACTCTGTATAATTTCTTATTTTGTCAATTGAACATGTGTAAACTATATTTGATTGGATAGGAGGGGAAGTGCAACAAATGGATTGCTTTTGGGGTTAGGTGATTAAGTTAAAAAGGTTGTGGCTCAAGATGCATTCAATAAATTCAATATTAATACTACACAATTATTTATTACCAGCCAAGTAAACAAGTTTATGAATAACAATCGAAAAACAAAAGATTAACTAAAAGTATACATAGAGTCCTTGATGTATAAAATGGTATAGACCTCAGTACTCCTCCACGAGTGTTCAACTAGAGTACTTCTTGTTGAAACGAACACGTCCAGAGCGAGTTACCACAGATCGAGGTGATGTACTCTGGTGAATAGGGTCTGTCACTTTTGGTTGTAGTGCAGTAGGATTTGTTGGGGTGGTCATTGTTGTGGAGTCGTCAGGGTCAGCAACGATGGCAGGTTTCAGCCGATCTATCGAAACGGTTGTTCGCATGCCACGGATTGCAATGTCAAAGGTCTTGTTATGACGATTTATTACTTTGAAGGGGCCATCATATGGAGATTGTAGAGGCCTACAAACTGCATCGTGTCGTAGAAACACATGTGAACAATTTTCAAGGTCACGAAAAATAAGTCTTTCGGGTACTGTGAGGCTTTGGTGAAATAGGACGGAGTTGCTTGAACCTATCTCGCAGATCCCTGACGAAATCTGATGCTTCGATGGTGTCACTGACAGTAACTCTGCAGCAGTTGCACAGATGTCTTCTTTGTATGCAGTGCGAATGCCCAAGAGAACTATAGGCAAATCTTCGGTCCATCGGTATGAAGCGTGACATTTGATAGCAGTTTTAAACTGGCGATGAAATCGTTCCACTATTCCGTTGGCGGCTGGATGGAAGGCTGTTGTTCGGATACATGTTCCTGTGAGCATTGTTAGAGCTTTGAAAAGGTGAGACTCAAACTGACGACCTTAATCAGATGTGAGTCGTTGAGGAACGCCGAAACGAGCAATCCACCCACTAAAGAAAGCTCTTGCCACTGTTGCTGCTGTGATATCCGCGATTGGATATGCTTCAGGCCAACGTGAAAAACGGTCGATGACCATTAGGCAACATGTGAAGCCATTGGATGGAGGCAGTGGACCAACAATGTCAATATGTACATGCCCGAATCGTTGATTAGGTGGAGTGAAGGATCCAAGTGGAGCAGTGACATGCCTTGTAAGTTTGTTACGCTGGCAGGCTATGCAGTTACGCACAAATACTCTACAATCACGATCAATCTCAGGCCAAACAAAGGATTTCTTAACCAGGTGAATCGTAGCTTCACACCGGGGTGCGACAAACTATGAAGATGCAATAGCTTGCTGTCGGAATTTCTTCGTCACGAATGAGTAAGCGTGAGATGTTGAGACATCACATACGACATGAACTGTAGAATTTGGAATTAGTATTTTCTTCAGAACCAAACTAGTGCCGAATTGAATGAGAGTTTGAATTTCGTCGTCAGTTTCCTCTAAACATGCCACGGCTTGAAAGTCAATTTCTTCAGCAATCGATGCAATTCGAGACAGTGTATCAGCTGGGCTATTGCTTTCGCCTTGGATATGGCGAATGTCGGTCGTGAACTGGGCAATGTAATCCAGATGACGTGACTGGCGAGGTGATGCTTTCTCTGGCTTCTGCTTCAAAGCGAATGTCAGAGGTTTATAATCCGTAAATAAGATGAACTGTCTTCCTTCTAGCACGTGCCTGAACCTCTTAACGGAGGCATAAGCGGCTAGAAGTTCACGATCATAGGCAGATCACTTGTGATGGAGAGAGTTTCTGGCTTTAAAATGCCAATGGTTGCCAGTTACCGTCTACAAGTTGCTGAACTGAAGCTCCAATTGCTGTCGATGATGCATCTACCATTAAAGAAAGAGGTGCATCTGAGCAGGGATGTGCAAGGAGTGCAGCATTTGCAACATAGTTCTTCATGTTGTGGAAAGTTTGTTCAGTTTCTTCATTCCACTGGAGCTCGCTGGTAGGTTTCGGATTTCCTTGTAAACAGCTGTTCAATGGTGCAGCGATGCTGGCAGCATGAGGGATGAAGCGTCGATAAAAATTAACAAGTCCCAAAAATCTACGCAGGTCTCGGATAGATGATGGTTTTGGAACATTTTCGATTGCTTCAGCTCTGTAAGTGGTCGTATTCCGCTTGAATTGACTGAGTAACCCAAGAATTGCACTTCTTTAGCTACGAACACACTCTTTGCAGTGTTAATCACCACTCCGTATATACGGAGTTGACTGAATAGTTGACGCAAGTGGTCCAGATGTTCGGTTTCGCCTCGAGATGCGACCAGGATATCGTCAATGAAGACATAGCAGAAATCAAGATTCCATAATACTTCATCCATGAAGCGTTGAAAATTTTGAGCAGCATTACAAAGCCCATATGGCATGCGAGTGAACTCGAATAGTCAGAATGGGGTTGTGACGGCTGTCTTCGGAACGTCCTCTTCCGCAATAGGTATCTGATGGAAAGCACGAACAAGATCAATTGTTGAGAATATATGACGTCCATGGAGATTCACGGCGAAGTCTTCAATGTGTGGGACCGGATAACAATCTGGAACTGTTCGAGCATTTAGTTAACGGTAGTCACCACAAGGTCTCCGCTAATTGTTTTTCTTAGGAACAATATGGAGGGGGGATGATCAACAGCTCGTAGATGGTCGACATATTCCGTGGATCATCATAAATTCAAATTCTCGTTTGACTATTATGAACTTGTCAGATGGTAGCCGCCGTGGTCTCGATCGGGTTGGTTGGCCAAGAGTGGTAACAATATGATGTAGCGTAGAATGCACACTCTGCGTGGCACTTGAAGTTGGGCGTGTTATCTCGATGAATTCCTTAAGCAGCTGATGATAAGATGAATCACCAAATATAGTGCGAATCGACGGACAAGTGAAACAACGAATGTGCCCGTTGCTTGTCAACTTAGTATTTGAGTCAATCAGATGTTTGTGACGTAGGTCTGGAAGGATTCCATAGTTAGCCAGAAAATCAGCTCCAATGATAGGGTGAATCACATTAGCTACAATGAAACGCCACGTGAATTCACGACGTAGAGAAAGATCGAGTTTCAGGATTATATGGCCGTAAGTCGTAATAGCTGCTCCGTTTGCTGCGAAAAGTTGATACTCTTCTGCGCGGTGACGAGGAAGGCGGGCTACAGGAAAGACAGAAATATCAGCTCCTGTGTCTACGAGAAAGTCCACTTTAGATGTTTGGTCGGTAATGAAAAGACGGCGGTTCACATGATTGGGCCAGTTGCCATCGTTACTGATTCCCGGAACTGTTTCCCTGGTTGCATGGCGGACTACATTTCTGAGCCTTAGATCCGAATTTTCTGTGATACCAACAAATATCTGTACTAGTTGAATTCGGTCTAGGAGAACGATGGCAATGTGAAGAACGATGCCGGAAAGGCGAACGGCTGGAGTGAGAATTTCGTGTCGCCATTTTGTTTACCAACTTTGTCACCTCATTGATTTGGAGCTATAAAAAAGCAATAGTTGCAATGGCGCTGTTGCCATTATCGTGAAATTCGGTGTTGATGGGTATAGCTCTAGCAATCTATCGGCAATTGTGGCCAATGCATCGAGGTTGCCTTCTGAGATGGTTAGAACTTTCTCAACATCAGACGGTAGGCGGGACATCCGGATACTTTTTAACATGTCTTCTGCCATTGTCGTACCGGCTAATGTTTTCAGACGGCGGAGAAATTGGAATGGAGTACGGCCACTAAGTTCTTCAGTTCGAAGCAGTTTTTCGAGTCTTTTTGCCTCAGATTGTGACAAGCGTTCTTTTAATGCTTTTTTAATCGTGCCATATTTGTCAGTGGCTCGCGGTGGCGATAAAATGTCCTGTAATTCTGTGGCTAATTTTTCCGTTAAACTAACCACCACATGACTATATTTTGTATTGTCGGCTGTTACGTTGGCGAGAATAAGTTGACTTTCGAGTTGAGCGAACCAGAGCACGAGATTTTCGGTCCAAAAGGGTGGTAGCTTGACCGAAATATGGTTTATCACTGCTTGATCGTCAGTCGCTATGAGATTTTGGTTAGGTACAGAAACTATAATAACAATGGAGAGGGAAAGCTGGCGTATATTGTGTAGATATCGTGATTCGTTCAATATAAAAATATATTGAATGCCTACTACAGAATCACGTCGGCGTCACCAATTTGTGGCTCAAGATGCATTCAATAAATTCAATATTAATACTACACAATTATTTATTACCAGCCAAGTAAACAAGTTTATGAATAACAATCGAAAAACGAAAGATTAACTAAAAGTATACATAGTCTTTGATGTATAAAATGGTATAGACCTCAAGGTAAATGACCGTTTGCAACTTAAATAATCTAACTCAGAATCAATTTCTGGTTTAATAATTGTTAGGAAAACATTTCATGGACTCCGGCACTCCGGGTTCTGAACTGCTGTCATGTTTGCTTAATCCTGCAATAAGTCTGAATAAACATTCTATGTTGAGTCTTTTATTTTACTTGTAGGTTTGCATTGAAGAACTGATCTCATAGTTTGCCTTTTATTATTGCTGTGGTATGATAGGGGACAGTTGTGTGATTACTCTAAATTTAGAATTTTAAATTTTGTATTACGTAAGAGACATTGTTTGTACCTATGACTCTATACAATGTACCGGCAACAAACGAGTAAAAATCTTGTCTTACTTCACTAAATACATTAGTGGTAACTCTGATGGCAAAGCCAAGCATATGTGCTTCTAGAAAACATCCTCATTGTGTATGGCAATTTCATTTGTAAAGTAAAATGGCAGTTTTATTACTTTTTATGGTATAGATAACATCAATTTGGATTAGTATTTATTTTGTAAAAATCTCAAAACTGTATCTAAGTGCTCATGTACATTTTGATAATGGCCCTCCATTAGTGCAACAAACTACCAATTTGTATGTAAAATAATGTTAGGTGTATTTCTTTGCTTTGTCTCACTTCTGTGTGAGAAGTCAGACATAACATGAGAATCTCTATATTGTCAAAAGCCAAAATTGACTCTCTTGAACTAGTGTCTGTTTCTCATCCTGAGCATGATATAGGTATCTTAAGTGATTGTCACAATGTGCTTGTGTTCTATTCTCCTGAATTGAAGAGGGAACATAATATAATCTGATAATGTTTTGTCACACTAGCCGCGTGTGTGCAGTCAGTTACAAGGGAGGATCAAACTTCAAACATTTAATGTCACTTGCTGGTATGATGTGTTGCAAATCAGCTTCTTTGTGTGGCAAATGGAGATTGCAATGTTAACAACTCCCTCCCAGAAAGATGATATCCACATCTTACCATCCCTTATGAGCATTCGTTTGTGTTCCAATGATGGGTGTTTACTGGAGATTGCATTTGTTATAAAAGACAAAACAGAAGATAAAATAAGCAGGTCAAACACGGCCCCCATGTCCTAGAGACAAAGTAACTGGAAAACACGTTCTACTGCACTTAAAGTATCTGTCAGTGTCTCAGCCGTGGACAGGATAACCCTGCCGGTTCCAAAGTGCGCTTTAAGGGCTAAAAGGGACGAAAGAAGCAAGGAAGCTGGCGTCATCAACTTTGAAATGGACAGCAACCCCAGATCGACGGGAGTCTGATCCGAGCCACGGGGAAAATCGTTATTTCACTTTTGGGAATGCCGCCGGTAAAGTGACATCTAATACCCGAAGGAGAGAGCAAAAGCGGACACCTGAAGAGAGTAAGGCTAGGCAGATTGAGTACTTGAGGAACAAAGAAATCGTAAGAAGAATGGGGTAAAAGAAGAACGACCCGGCAGGCACGCGTAAAAATTCACAGACTAACATTGCGCCGATAAGAGGGCCGAGGTCAGCAGTCTCATCACAGAGGCTGATAACTGGGCTGGATGTAAAAGGCAATACTCAATCCGATGTGCCAATGATGTGTAGGATTGAGGCGATTTAAAATCACCGATCGAGCAGACGAGAACGCAATACAACCGTAATAAAGTTGTGATCGAATGAGTACAATCTGCCCAGGATGTGCCATTTAAAACGCGAAAAAACTAAATGCAGACATGGCCTTTAAACAGGAGATATTGGAAGACCAAATAAGTGTTCTGTAAAACTGATTCCTAACATTTTCATCCCGTCTGGAAAAGGAAGTGCATATGGGCCGAGATGTACAGAAGGCGGGAGAAAGGACTGCCAGCGCTAGAAGATGACACAAATGGTTATTTTTCGTTGGAGAATTTCATTGCCGTTTGTCAAACTCCAAAAGGAGAGCCGGTCAAGACCATAGAGACAGCGTTCTGTTAGAGAAGTCCGCCGAGAACTACAGAAAATGGCGAAAACATAAAGCCGGATGGAACGCACTCCACAATGAGATTGATTATAACAAATAGTGTGACGCTGAGTACGGAGCACAGCGGTACTCCGTTCTCTTGAGTAAAAACACTGGAGAAAACTGAGTCCACCCCTACGCGAAGGACCCCTGCATACATTCAGGAATAAAAATCTGATGTGCTACACTGACATAACATTATTTACTCTTGTGCTAATTATTCTTACAAATTCTTATTCCCTTATTTCCTTCATGTTGGTGGAGACAAACATTTGCATAATTTATCTTACTGCTGATCATATATATATCCAGGGGAATACAGTACGCTTTGAGAGATAGTCAAATGTTTTAAAGCGTTCAACTTCCGTTCTCTTTGCACGTCCGGAAGAATAAAAAGTAAATAATGACCTTCCATTTGACGAAAGTTGAAGTACTGCAAAACTGACACAAATAACAAGGAATATCTATCGAAATCGTTTATTGTACAGACACATCCATACAGACTTAACTCGTGTTTTAACGAGATCTACATTTTCGTGCAGTAAGACTTGGTCTATCTCTTACAGTTTACCAACTATGCAGAAGTCGTCCAGAGTAAACAGGATTACATAGGTCAAAGCCAGAAAATTCAAAAAGTACAATTAATTTATCATAAAATGTCTTAAACGCATGGCAATTTATTTAAGGTCTTTAGAGCCATTTTTGGGGAAATAAAAAATTTAGAAAAATTGTCCATGTAAAGGTAGTGTGTGGTGGGGGAATTTTCTTCAAAATCTTCATAATGAATGCTTGAAAAATACTAAACTTACATTCCCAAGCTTTGGTTTTTAGCCAACTGTTCGTTTTTGAGTTGCGTAGTTCCTTGACGACCCACACAGGCCTTTTTCTAAAACTGCTTTCTTTTGGACTCAGGGGGCCTCAAAACATTTCTGGTGAAATCTCCTCATCGAAACTCTGGGTCGAATTTTGCACTTCCTCCACTTACTATGCATAGTAGAGAAAGTAAAAACGGGTAGTTGAGGCGAAATCTCCATTTATGGAAGGTGCAAAGAGTGCCATACGTATCAAGTTTCATACTCCTTCTCTAGGTGAAAGGCAGTAACGTTTGTCTTTTCCTCAGAAAAACATACATGACGTGCGTGCATAGTCTAAGTAGTCGACCGTTCAACGGAAGCGACGAATATCGCATTGAACACTAGACAGCGTATTCCGAGATTCTAGCCCTGTCACTCGTCCGTTGATCATTCGCCCCAACATTGCAAACTGTAAATGGCGCGAGACATCGGGCGGTTATTGGAAAGGAGATCGCTATCGTTGCCAGGTTTTCAAGTTAGGACATGCTAGCCGGGTGGAAAACAGTGGTGCGCGAGATTCGGTTATCTCTGTGAGAGAAAGTTTATCAGCCGAAGTCAGGTGTTGCGCTATTAAAATGTGAACACTACCCGGTCAAGGTCCAAAAGATGGAATCACCGTTACCGTTCGAAGACATCATGATATTCAACCAAGTACTTGATGCGGAAAAGTTCCTGGTGGTAATACGATGAGTTGGAAACACAAAGCAATACACCAGAGCCCCAAAAACATCTCTAGGACTTCTAGCGATTTCTACGGCGTCTACGCCACGAGGTTCGTCTCCAACTGCGTGAGCACAGAGTGCGCGCGCGGGAGGACACGATGACTCGTTTGAACCTACAGGATGGCGACGTGTGGAAGATCGCTAGGAGACTCAGGAACCGAGGTGGGTTACATACCTCCCCTATCCTAGGCACCCAAGGCCTGGCCTATGAACCCCAAGCCAAAGTAAATGTGCTGAATACTTGGAGAGGACTACGCGGCCGAGAGATGATCCGCAGGACCTATACTTCTCCCACCGTGTCCGTTGGGAGGTACGCCAATACCTTCGACGACCTCCTGAGGAGGCGGATCGCCTTCCTTTAGTAAAATCCAGTGAACTCCAGGGCACATTCCGGCGTCTCAACCCCAAAAGGACGCGGGACCTGACGGGCTAACGCCTGCCATGCTCCGCCATCTTCCATTCAAGGCCGTGCTCTTTCTCACAAAGGTTTTCAGTGTGTGTCCCGCCCATAGTCACTTCCCACGCGAGTGGAAAGAGCCGCGGGTGATCTGCATGTTGAAACCAAAGACCCGGTACATCCCGCAAACTACCGCTCCACAAGCCTCCGGTCTGTACTCTCGAAAGTACTTGAGAGGTTGATACTTGTCCACTTGTCTCCCATACTAGGGAACATTCAAGAATCCCTCCCCACCAGTTTGAGGAGGCCTTCTCTACGACCTGGCATACGGGTCTCCTCTGGAAACTTACCCAACTGGAGCTATCCACACGACTAATACATTTACTACCGTCGTACCTAAAACATAGATCCTTTGTGGTCTCAGTTACGGGAAACACACGCAGGCCAATCAGAGGCGGAGTACCCGAAGGTTGTGTACTGTCCCCCGCGCTCTTCAGCGTCTACGTGGCCGACTTACCAACCAAGCAGCACGTCAACATAGCCCAGTATGCTGACGACGTGCTGTTATACTGTACAAACAAACATCCCGCAGAACCTTCCTCCCCATAGAGAGACACCTCCGCCTCATCCAAGAGTGGTGCAGGCATTGGCGATTGTCCATCAACCCGGAAAAAAACTCATGCCATACTTTTCAGCAAATACTGTTTTCCCGCCAACTTTCCCACATTTACATACTTTCGAAGAAGGATAGAAAGGGTGGATACCATCTCCTACCTTGGAGTGAAGCTAGATAAGGGCCTTATTTTCGGGAACTCATCAAAGACCTGTCGCATCGGGCCACCGGGGCAACTGCCTCGCTGTATCTCATGTTGCGGTCGGGGATGTCCATTCCCTTGAAGCTACCAGATTTTCGGGCTCTAATTATCCCAATCCTCCTGCACGCCTATGAAATCTGGGGCATGGTCGCAGATTCCCATTTCCTGCGTCTGCAG
Organism: Tenodera sinensis; assembly: GCA_030765045.1. NCBI lineage: Eukaryota > Metazoa > Arthropoda > Insecta > Mantodea > Mantidae > Tenodera > Tenodera sinensis. Next base: position 79,075,802 of record CM060961.1, read on the forward strand.
CGTATACAGAAAAGAGAACTTCGGATAATCTATTCTGTATGCCGCAGATTCCCCTCGAGACTACTGCACGAGGCCTCGTCTCTTACGTATGTGGAGGACGAAATTAGGTGCCGGGCAACCAAATTTTACGACCAGATTCCACAACATCGGAGCGCCCTGGTTAGGTCTCTTGGTGACTGTAACCCCAGAGAACGCACGCGTGTGCGACACGCACACTGAAAAGCAGCCACTGAGAAGCATAGATTTGCTACCTCCTTACCACCTACAACCCAAACTTCCCCCTTCACCCTGCAAAACCCCACATCCGGTCATAAAGTGGTTAAGCCCTAAAAGGGTAGGTACACGAATGACGCACCTCGGGCTGTTCTCAGCGTGCCAACAGCTCGACCGACCGAATTTTAAACACCTTATATACTGCAAAGATAAAGTCGAACTAAGCGGCTAGGTGCTGTGCAGATAAACATACCGTACAGGGGAACCTGTAGGACCTGTTCTCGAATGCTAACCGTGATTTCTCATTCTGATGAAGGCCATGGAGTCTACAATGGCCAAAGCTCAATTTTTTAAACCTAACACGGCTGATCACCCGTGAAACCTTTAGATGTTAAATTATTTTTTATGCCAACCAACTTACTGCCAGTGTTCTTAAATACACAAGCCATGTGTGGGCAATGTTTGAGAGGTAGAATCAGGACTGAGAAAACAGTCAAACCGGTCTTATAAATCATCCAGCCATAGCCAGACTCAGCTTAATGGCTTGATTTGGTGATCTGTTTCAATAACAAATGAATCATCAGTCACATTCGGAATCATTGTTTTCATATTGAAATGAAGCCATGGGCATAATTTCATTAGCTGTACATGACATGTAAAAGTGGAAATAAATAAGTTTACAGAAATAGGTTTCCTATGCAAATAAGGTAAATTATAGTTTCATAATGCGCACACATAAAATACAGCAGCAGAATAAAAGTAAACATGTAAGTAATATCGGTCTTAAGGGCTATGAATCATCAACAATAGTGATGACAATGCCCAGATTAAGTGATAGAGAACTCAACACAGGACAGCATTCCCACAGATAAATATCAACTGACAAATAACTAAACAGATATCACCATAAAATAGACCAGTGCTGTCAACCTATCTCAACATGGTAACATAGACACCTCTATAGACAGCTATTACAATTTAAGAGTCAAACAAAATATGTAGGTACTTTACAAGATGAAGCAGTCTGGTGTTCAGGAAACAATGCACTAATCATGTGCCACATTATTTTCGTTTATCTGACACTTCAAATTAATCAGACCTTGCATTTATAGAAGACATGACAGTAACTTAATAGTGGACCATTGACAATCAAGTATATACTCATTTGTCTATGCTACTCACTGTCTGACTCACAACAGCACAGCTGTCAGTATCAGTAATAAACGCTTTAACAATTTAGCACACTAAGCTGCAAAGCTTTGCTGTGAGATTCAAGTTCCTGAGCCATCAAGTGTAGGCGAGAGATTGAGGGTCCTAAGCTGCTAAGCGTAGCCAAGAGATTGAGAGCTCTGTGTCACAGAGCATAGCCAAGGGATAGTTTTTGGCTGCAACTGTGAAACTATGGCAAAGTGTAGTCACAGGATCTTTAACTAAACCCCAAACTAGCAGATTTTACTCTCTTCCTTTGGTTAACATTCTCATTGCACTTCGTAATGTAATATCGTTAATATTAGTCACATTTATTACAGATGAACTTCATTGGTCAAATATTAAATCTTCACCATTACTAAGGAAGTTAAATTCCATACAGAAACCAATTTAGACATATAATCTCTCATAGTATTTCTCGTCACAAAAGGAATATCACAAAAAGATCTGTATTGTACACACAGACCTGATTCTGCAGTTAAGAGCATCACATACAGGAATAAACAAACAAAAATAAACAAAGAATAGGTTGACCTTCAATTCTGACTGAGTTTGGAGAAGCCTAAAACAAGTAGTTATATCAATACTTATTTGAGTGCTGTACAGGACTACAAAACAGAAGTGAAGAGTAAAAATTATGAGCCATAGTAGCTTTATAAGTGACGACTCCTTGTTTTGAGTAAAAATTATGAGCCATAGTAGCTTTATAAGTGATGACTTCTTGTTTTGTGGGAATGAAACTGTGCCGTGCTCTTGTTGAGCATCAACTTCATTTTATGGATTAATGTGTATGTGTATGCAACTGTTAGTCTTCAAAATTGCTTGGTCAATCACCACTAAGTTTAACACATATGTGTATTTTTTACTGGAGGAGACTTTTATGCCGTCCATTTTACCCAGCATCATGCTACATTCATAGTTTTCTCTACTTGCTTTTCTGTTACTCAGTACATACACATATCCTTATCTACTCGCCCTTCAATATACAGTTCATACAATTTTCTGTTATTGAAATAGAAATGCAATGTATTACATTCACAGTTTTCTCTACTCCCTCTTTAATATTGTATATCGTACTATTTATACATATAAAATGGATGTAGGTAGGTGTAAGAATTTGATAAACTGTAACACCAGTTGACTGATAACCCTGAAAATTGACACTTAAAAGTGTTCTTTCCTGGAGATTTATATGTTGTCCATTTTATTATGCAACATTTTACATTCACATGGCTTTTTCTACTAACTTTTATGAACCTCAATCACAGTTTTTTCTCTACTCACCCTTTAACATATAATACAATTTTCTACATGTTTGAAGTACAACTGCAATTATTGCATTCTCACAATTTTGTCAACTCACTTTTCTTTCGTAAACACATTCATATCGTCTTCTCCATATGCTCCTCAACATATAGGTGGTGATGCTGGCGGTGGCGGCGGTGGCGGTGGCGGTGGCGGTGGTGGTGGTGGCCTAGGTATAGAATGGAGTTTGGTAGGTGTGAAGCTGATAAACTGCAACACCAGTTGACTGATCACCATGAAAATTGGCACATTAAAGTGTTTCATGGTAGTTTTAATACAACTAATTTCACTATGCTATATATTACACTTACATGATTTTCCCTACCCGCTTTGTTTAACAAAACACATTCACTTGTAGTTCTATTCTGGCCCTTCAGCATACAATTCATACAATCACTATGAATATTGGCACATCAAAGTGTTTTATCATGGAGGTATTTATGCCATCCATTTTGCTATGCAATGCACATATTACATTCACATACCTTTTTCTACTCTTCTACGTAACACATATACATGTTCTTTACACACCGTTCAACATACAATTCCTACAATTTTGATGATTGAAATAGAAATTCAGTGTGTTACATTCACATGGTTTTCTCTAATCGCTTCTGTTTTATGTAACACATTAATTCATATAGTTTTGTAAGATTGAAATTAAATGCAACAAATTGCATTTACACTGTTTTCTCCAATCATTGTTCTTTTATGAAACACAATCACACCTATTTCTCTACTGCCCCTTCTACAAAGAATTCATACAACTTCGTAATTGAAAAAGAAGTGCCTCGATGCCTTATATTTACATAGCTTCTTCTACTTGCCTTTTTTCCTATAATATTCAAACTTAACGAGTTTTTATGCCTAAGAATAGCATAAAATCAGTAAAATATCAATTTTAACATTGTAATCCTTTCAAGGATTCCTATTAGAATAATATAATTTAGGGTATTTGATATTTAATAATACACATTAGATGCAGATTAAAATAACTGTAAGTAATGAAGCTATGGATCTTTGAATATTAAAAATGCCATTCTAAACATATTACACGAAATTGAGGAGCGTTTTTTCAAAACTCGTTAGATGCAACATTTTACGAAATTGAGTTATATATAGTATCGGCATAATTTTCACCTTCTGCATCGTTCTGTGAAATCAGATTTTGAAAAATTCTATTCTTGTCCTGCGTAGAAGGTAGGGAATATCAGCAGTTGTTTCATAACTCGATAGATGCACTTGCTCAGTTAAAGCAAAGGTCGATAGATGCAATTTAATGATTTTATAATCCAAAGTGTAACAACCTCAGTTCTATGAAACGCATTTTGGCATTGACTGACATCTCACTGTTGCGATTCTTGGAATTCTCAATCATTTCTGCAAGCTTTGTACACTGCTGCTTCGTTGGCAATAACTGTGAACTCAGGTTGTGCGCTTGGATTTCACATTCATTTCTGCAGGCTTTTTGTTCCATTTATATCCCGTCTTTAACTGCAGAGGTCATATCGGCGACCTTGGCTACTGACAATGGTTTTACTCGTTTTACAGTGGGTTTTTCGGTTTTTGGGGGGTTTTATACGTTGAATTCACACACACACACACACACACACACACACACACACACACAGATTCACAGTTTCATTCATACATTCGTACTTCCAAACTCAGGGATGGATGAAGAATAATCTTGGCTGGAGAAAAATTCCTAACCCCCTGCCGAGAATCGAACCCGGGACCCCTTGCACAGCAGGCAAGTGCTTCTACAAGCTTCGTTATACTTACATAACATTTTTATTCTTAGTTGAGACACTGCACTGTACTATGCACAATGGACAGGAGCTCAGGTTGTGAAACTGTACCAGTTGTAGAATGCGCGGGAGGTAGGAATTGCAAAAACAAGGAAAGGAAATCAAAATGCAAGTCAAGGAAAGCTCATACTCCAGCAATTAAATGTTCACGTGGTCTCGAGTGCACTCCAGTAAAACCTAAAACTAAACCTTCTAAGGAATCACAGGGGTGTCAAAGGTTATCTCTCCTGGCTAGAAAATTTCACTTATCTGGGAATGCGCCAAAGGAAACCAGAGGAGGTGACAGAACAGGAATGTTACACAAGGGCATTACTGCTGCTATAAAGCAAGACATTAAGAAGTACAGATGTAGAGAAAGCCACTATGGAAGAGCAAAATCAAGGACAGGATATTTACCTCCGGAACATAATATCAGAAAAATGTGGACCAACTTTTGCAACGAAAGATTAGGAAATCTGGTCATTGTCAAAATATAAATACATATTTTACAACTTCTTTTTTAAAATCTTTCATTCCGTACACCACATACTGACACATGCTCAATGAGACTGATGAAGTTTAAGACAGAGGCAGATGTGGAAAAGAGAAACGAACTAAGAACCATACACAAGCACTAATAAAGGTTAAAACTTACTTATCATACTGTTTGAAATTTCTTTGTGTGTATTCAATATGTTTGTTACATAAATGAAACAAAATATATTGTTATTGTGAATGTAGCAGTACTTAGTTTCTAAGTTTATATATAATAAAATAATCCTTGTAAACATTAATGTGTTGGTCCTATAGTGCAGTATATATTATAAAAAGGTGAAAATAAATAAAAAAAATAATAAATGCATAAATAAAAACAACAAAAACAATAAATGACAAAAATAACGAAAGTTTATGTCTTAATTTCTCGCTCACAGAGAAAAGTTTATTAGCATCTATCGGTTTTTGAAAAAACTCCGCATTTCAAATCCCAAATTTGCACCTGTTAAACCGGGCTATCTGTTTCTTTTCACATTCAATGAAACAGTATCAGGAACGAGAATTGAATGATTAATACATTTGCTGTGCTAACCTATTAGTATTGCCAATAAACAGAAAAAACCGTTTTTCTCAGAAACGCATTTTGTGCATCTATAGAGTTTGGAAAAAACGCTGCTCAATTACCATCATTACTTTGTACTACTTTATGTTGCCTGTTGAAATGTAATGTAGTTTCAATTATCTGGAAGCAAACTTATGGATGTTACTAATGTGTTTCTTGCTCCACAGACTTGCTACTCAGGTTTAAGAACAGAACTGTTCAAACACAGCAACTATTGTAAAATGGATAGCAAAGAAGAAGTCAAAGAGGAGTCTTCTTTCCTGGAATTCTGTTCAGAGAATCAGAGAGAATTTTTTATCAAAGACCTTGTGAAGATGGTTAAGATTGAAACTGTTACAACTAGCAGTGATGTCAAACCAGAACTTGAAGATTCCACGTGTTCACAGAATAAAGAATATGATCTGCAGAGATATAACGAAACCGTCAAAGATAGTGAAATTGAAACCAAGATAGATATTAAGGAAGAGCATTGGTGGTTAGAAAGAGAAGGTTCATGTATTAAAGATGATATTAAAATAAGTTTGTACAAGAAAGTGCAACACTTTTGCTTATTTTTCTTATAAATACTGTACAACATTAATTATTAAAGATCTGTTACAATATAAGTTAACTCACAATGTATATTTTGTACTGATACTTGCTAGTGTAATATATGCTATGTAACTATTTCATAAAGTTGGGCAAACCTTATTGCTTGAAGGCAACATGGGGCAATATGGGGGTACGCTTTAATTTTATTATATTCATCAATAACTAGTAACACCGTTCCGTCACATCCATCCACCCATTTACTTATTTACTATCGTAGAGGTTACAAAATCCTATTAGGTGTTGTCAATATGCTATGAATCTTATAACATGGACTTTGTTCAATACTTGAATCAAAATGATAACAATATTGGAGATTAATGAAAATACAAAATAACGGTATCTCATGAACTTGTGAAATAACCAATCTTGTTTTCTTCCCACATATTTCAATTTCAATCATTGTGGACTTACAGCAACAAACTTTATAGTTCCTGGACAAAAATTATCGTGCAACAGCTTTTTTAGGGGCACCTTGAACTCACAGATGATAATGAAGATTTTTCACAGAACACTTCTTTATTTGTAGTAGCAGCAGTGCAAGAATTAAAACACACAGGATCCCGTATCTTGTCGGATATGTCAGAATACTTTTTGTTAATTGCCATGCAAATTAGATTTTTATTTTGCTGTGTTCAATGAAAAAACTGAAGCTATTAATGATGAAGCAATACAAAACAACAAATATATGGAGGCCACAAGCTTCGCTTATTCTTGCATTTGGCATAAGTTGTTGATAATTAAATACAGACCGTGGTTTCGTGATAAATTTGTGAAATAATTAAATACAGACCGTGGTTTCGTGATAAATCTGTGAAATCCTCGGTGGTGCTCTTGTTTAAATAAGTCACCATTGTTAAGGGCGCAAAGTTATTTTTCATTAGGCATTACTGCCCTCCGAAGGTATAACAAATTTGTTAACAGAATCGGCAGTATTTCAACATTACTTATGCTGTCCTTATTTTTAAATAAAACCAATGGCTTTACCCTATCCATTAATTCTCTGGGTGGGCTTGTCTTAATTGATTAAACTCTGGATCTATTTCATAATTAAATTATCAATTATGATCTGCCGCAGGGGATCAATATGTTCATATTCAATATTTCTAAAATGTTTTATTTTGGATTCCAATTAATATTTTTTTTCACCAACGACAATGGCAACCGGCAGTAAAGCAGCACTTAATATTTCCGTTCCCAATAGCCAGGCAACGAGAACAACATACCAGAAGTTGGAGATCTATATTTTGCTTTGGGATTTCATTTGTTCCTAACTGACAAATGATGGTTTCTAACTAGAGATTTCATGTCACGGTCGCCTTTTGAATTAACGTCCTCCAACAATGCGTCATATCGGACGAATGAATGAATGAAATGAAATAGGTGAAATGACATTCGTCTTCTCAGGGTAGGGAAAACCTCGGAAAAAACCTTACCCGCATAACTTACCCCAAGGGAGATTCGAAATCGCGACCTCTTGAACGTGAGGCAGACATGCTAACCATCACGCTACGGGCAAGGTCGCCTTGATTCATTTCTACAGATCCATATACACAATATGAATCTAACTTGCCGTGCCTGGTAACGGGAAGGAGAAAGTTGAAACTTGGCCAAGCCTTTTCCCATAGCAGGGGAACGGGAAAACTTCACTTCGGCTGTGAGCACTCTCATTTGAATGCATGTATTTCAAGTGTCTTGTTCTGGTTATCGATATCGTCATCGGCGCTTCTGAACCAGACTGTTTTTAAACGGTGTATGATTTTATGTAAGGTTAAACTGAAGATCAGCATTTATAAAACAACGGAAATCCTTAGTTTAAATTTTTTGTATAGCGTCGGCCCTTATGGTGTATAAAAATTAGCAGATTGCTGCATTAACGGTAGGCCATCAGTCAAAAAGAGCATAAGCACATGGATGCAGTTTCGAGATTCTGAATAAAGGATAGGTATAACAATGTAAACTGACGCTGTCTATAACAAAAGAAGTACAAATGTAACTGTGCTACCGTATTTCATTGCACAATTGTCACAGTTTTTATATTTAGCTCACGAAGTAAAAATACACAATTCGACCATTTTGTGAAAAATAAATTTTTATAAATCTGACCGTCTTAACTGCCAACGACTAGCGCAGCATAGTGTAGGACCTCGTACTCGTGGTCTCTGGCCCGCTTCGGGCATGGGTGTTTGTATGTATGTGACAATAAATGGAACAACCAGAAAAGCAACTAAAAACGAAAAAAAAAAATCAGAGGGGTAGAAGAGATTGAAGTATGGCCAAGTTACGCTTTTCCTAGTTGAAATAAGAGGAAAAGGGAAGGAGGGGAAACAAAAGTGATGACACAGCAATGTAAAAAGTACTGCAGCAAATGAAAGCAAAAGCAGAAATGAAAAATAGCGGCTTTTGAGTTAAGACTCATATATTATTTACAAAAACATTTACAATATTGTACTTTTTAACTTAAATCTATATTATCAAACTACTGCACAAGGCTACAATTTGGCTTGGACAAAAGTTTAAATATGTAAACAATAAGAGGTAATTTTAGAGGTGTGAACATTTGGTTTACATAAATACTTGTTACAATAATTACAGAAACAGTTATAATCAGTTGAAGAATAGGGCAGTTATTGACTTGGTGCATACTAGCCAAATGGTTCCATCTCCTACTGTCCATCTGCACATCTCTTTGTCATGTATGCTTTATGTACTTGAACCAAACAGACTGACGAACATTACAATGAGGGATATATTACAATATGCTGCATAACCTGTACACACACACTCCCTCTCTCTCGAACCTGACAAGTGACAGTGGCGGCAAGTAAGTTTCCAACAATTCTCAAGACATCTGGAATGTTAATGCAGAATTATGTGATGAAGTGCTAAGTTGCTTGTCCATAAATGAAGGTACAACCATTGCTTGATTGTGATAATTAAGCGGTGAAATACAGTAATTTGTTTTGTAAATGAAATTGTCATATAATGAAATGAATGTTCTCCAGGAGCATATATTCTTGGCTTTCCCAACAGTATAACCATTAATGTATTTAGTGAAATAAACCATAAGCTTTTACAAATTTTCTTTATTCCCACACTGTATAACACCATTTTTATTATAGTCACTAACAATGCCCTCTTGTGTAATACACAGCTTAAAATTCTAAATTCAATGTTAATTACCTTATCAACTATTTAGTTTCATTTGATTTGATTTTCTTTTCCTGCAACAAAATTAATTCCACAGCAACAATAAGAAGTGACCAACAAGATCTATTCTTCAGTGCAAACCTATATGTGAAATAAAGCTTTAAACATTACTCAAAAATTACCATTTTCATAAGACTCAACAAGGAATGTTTATCCTGTTCTTTCTTTTTTTCTTCTTTTTGTACAAATAACCAAACAAAACAGTGTGAGAAATATAGTGCTCTTGTTCATAAAACTATTTTTTCACAATATAAAACGAGAAATTAATTCTGAGATAAGTTCCACACAATAAGAAACTATGCAGATATTTGCCTTTATTGTGAAGTTAAAAGCAAATTAATGCAAGGTTTGCACTAATAGAGGCCTTTGATACCACAAAGCAAACTCTTATACAAGAGGAACAAACAGTGAAATGCTTCATCATTACTCCTTTGTCATTGTAAATTATTTACTGGAATTTGACCAATGAGAGTACTGCAATCAGAAAATTATGCTACTGTGTCCCTGTGCAGCTGTTTGTGTCTTTTCAAACTTAGCAAGTGATTAAAGCCCTTGTTACAAATCTTACACTTGTGTGGCTTTATGTTCTGATGAACCAATTTGTGCGTTTTAAAATTTGACAAGTGAGTAAAAGCTTTGTTACAAATGTTACACTTATGTGGCTTTATGCCTTCATGAATTAATTTGTGTGTTTTCAAAGTAGATAGTGTAGTAAAAGCCTTGTTACAAATGTCACACTTGTGTGGCTTTATGCCTTCATGAATCAGTTTGTGTCGTTTCAAACCCGATGACTGAGTAAAGTCCTTGTTACAAATGTTACACTTGTGAGGCTTTATGCCTTCGTGAATCAAATTGTGTCTTTTCAAATGTAATAACTGAGTAAAAGTCTTGTTACAAGTGTTACACTTGTGTGGCTTTATGCCTTCATGAGCCAGTTTGTGTGTTTCGAACTTAAACAAGTGAGTAAAAGCTTTATTACAAATATTGCACTCGTATGGCTTTACGTCCTGATGAGTCAATTTATGTCTTTTCAAATATGATAACGTGGTATAAGCATTGTTACAGATGTTACACTTGTGTGGCTTTATGCCTTCATGAATTAAGTTGTGTGTTTTCAAAGTTGACAGCGTAGTAAAAGCCTGGTTACAAATGTTACACCTGTGTGGCTTTATGCCTTCATGAATCAGTTTGTGCCTCTTCAAATCTGATGATTGAATAAAGTCCTTGTAACAAATGTTACACTTGTAAGGCTTTATGCCTTCATGAATCAAATTGTGTCGTTTCAAATGTAATAACTGTGTAAAAGCCTTGTTACAAGTGTTACACTTGTGTGGCTTTAACCCCTCATGAATCAACCTGTGTTTTTTCAAATTTGATAAGCTAGTAAAATCCTTGTTACAAATGTTACACTTATGTGTCCGTTTTGCATCATCAATCAATTTGTGAGTTTTCGGAGATGACAACTGATTCAAGCCCTTGTCGCGAATGTCACACTTATTTGGTACTTTATTATCAAGAACCAATCTGTGGCTTTTTAAATGGGGCGGATATATAAGACAACTCTCGGAAATGTCACATTCATAGAACTTTCTGTGGTCATGGCTCAAGATTGACTTGCAGTTTTCCTGTTTATTTGTGTTGCTCTGCTGAAGCAACTTACTTTGTTTTGCAGAAGCCATGCTGACAAGTTTTCCATCATGAAATGTTTCTGAGCATATATTTCTTTCCACTGAAGTAACATCAGTAACATTTTCCTGACATCTTCTGCTACTTCCAGATTCAGGACTATTCTTGTTCATATTGAAACATATGTTATTTCCTAAGTGTTCACTGCAGATTAAATTTGATCTGTAACTGGGAACATCATGGCATAAACTGAAATATAAAACAGCATAATTACCAGAGCACAGGGATGAAAAGATAAGTGGAAATACCAGTTCATTGGAATGCTTTAGGAAAGAAATGTATTAGTTACAGGAAGAAACAGATTCTAAAAATTATATTAATACCAAAAGTTTTAAATTTAGGAACAAGGGTGCCAAATAAAGCGAAACAAAAGGTGGATATCCCAAAGAGTTTGTGATGCAAATGTAAAAGAGAAGGGAGAAATAAAATGAGTGAGTGTGTAGGGTTTAAGGTCCCATCAATAGCTCGGTCATTACAGCCCCAAGTCAAAAGATAAAAACAGGGAGTCTCACCACGTGTTAAGATTCGCTGTTAAATTGTTAAAACAGATAAAGGTAAAGCAGTTAATGGTGAGAAACTGACTGTACAACAGTAAGTCGTTAAAAGTTTGAAAAGGGGCAAAACATCCCAAAAGTTTAAAAAAGCCATGAAATAAGATAAAAGTTTAACTTGCTTTCTAACAATGGTGACACACTACAGCAATGCATTGCCCCAGCGAGTGGCTGACAAGGATGAAAGATTTGACTATATCACACCGAACTGCCTTGCAACGCAGAGAGAACATCACGGTATTGGCTTGACCCATGTTCATTCATGTTTTGTAGCCACTCAAATGCAGAATCACTGCAATGCAGTACAAATGTTATACTATTCTATAGTTTTCTTTCAGATTTCCCAACGACCATCAACCAGAGCTTATTAACACAAATCCCACCATTACTGTTAAAGTTTAGAGGACAAGGAGCAATTTCTAAGGCCTCTTTAATCTTCCTAGGTCACCGGTTTTCTCTGGTCACAACCCTAGTTTGATAAAACATTATTGTATATTTTGTATTGTGAGCATGCAGCGCAACAGCCAATTTCTCCATGTCATTCTGTTTGCATCTGCTCCTGCAATCATTCATTCACCATGCGACCCATCTCCCCTGCAATGATTTGCAGGGTATTTCATGAACATCTGGATTATTAGGCATCTTTCACATTTACCAGAAAATTTTGTGCCTTGTATGCCAGCTTCATATCAGCTTGTTTTAATAATTTTCCTATTCGGTGTGTCACTACTTCTAATTCTAAGAAAGGGCAAATTTTAGGAAATTAATTTTTCCTGGAGAAATGTCCTTGGGTAGATCAACATCTTCTCTGTTTAGAATTTAGTATACACTATAAAATGTTGAATAGACAGAATTTCTCTAACACATTTTGCAATGTACTTAATATACTTGTAGAAGTTTTTCCATGCACAGCACATAATTTTTCAATAGCATCTCCCATGACAGCAATAGAATCTTGCATAAGTAGTCCTGACATTTCTAAACATGTGACGCTTTCTGGAAGCCACCTGAAGTTGCTCCTGATGTAGGCAGTCACTAAATGCACCCTGGGAAATGCACCACTTTTTGGATCAAAAGCTTCTTTTCTTTTTTCAAGCAGAGGAAAAATCACTTTATGGACTTACCCGAATCAAAAGAATCCGCAACAGTCTTTCTATCATCTACATAGAATCTATAGAAATTAACTTCTATCCATGTTCTCCATTCCTTTAATACTGCTTCCATGGCAGTGGTATCTTTAGTAATTTCTGCTTGTAAGAGAGCACTCAAGATTTTAGATAAAACTTTTTGGTTGCTGATATTATCCTATTCACTTGTGGAAATTGAGCTCTATTACCTTTGGCAACACGTAGCAGTTCATGAACCCAGCTGGTAAAATGGAGCACATTGAGATAAAACACCTTCAGAGCATTTGCAGCTTTAAGCATATACACTGCAGCATCTGAATACATCACGAATACTTTCTCATGTTGAACACCAGTTGCCCAAGAGTACTTTTAATCCATCATAGACAATCTTGTAATCGTTGAGACATCTGTAAAGTACAGCTCTTTACAGCAGATCAAACATGTTTTAAGGTGCTGTCCAGAATAAATAAGTAAATGCTAAAATATGTAATTTTATATTATATCACAAATATGCAAAAATATGTAACATAAAATTCAGTGATACTAACCTTAATATAGTGCTTTGTAAACATGTCACTTTTTACAGCATCTAACTTGCAAGGAAAAACATGTAATTACATACAAATCCCAGCTCTAGTTATAAATGTATAAGGGGAGCCATTAGACTGTGTCACTGTGTTACTGTGTCAGTAACTTCCAAACAGATACTACCAGATGACATCATGGCTAGTGTACAAGATGCATTAATCAGGTTCCCAGAAGACTGGGCTGATCATGTATGAGAATCCTAACACATCATAAAGTAACTCAAATGTTATCTAGAGTGGAAAAGCAAGCACTGTTTAATATTAAGCAATGAGAACATCAGACTATTCTGAAGGGAGGCAAGGGTAACCCAATGGTGGTAATGAACTCTGTGGGGGGCTACTTTAACAACTTGATCAAATTAATTGTGTTATACATGTTATGTTCAGTAAACATTTTCATATCTAACACTAACAGGGAATATGACAATGTGTCTGGTGATAGTTACCGGTACAACCTGATCAATTAATGGTGTTATACTCATTATGTTCAGTGAACAGTTCCATGTCTAACACTATATATGTTATATGATATGGGAATATGATAGTATATGTGGTGATAGTTACTTATACAAGTTAAAGAGGCATTTCCGCTATGATCACTAAGTATAAAAACAGTTCTATACATAACACTAAAAGAAAATACAATGAGCACTTAAGACAAAGGGAGTCTCTTGCACGAAGAATCAACCAGATGACTTACCTAGGTGGTTTTATGGAATAAAAGTCTTCATGTGTTTCATCCTGCAACATAATAATTCACATGAAAAACACATCACCTGCTTTAACCCTATCATTCTTATCTTAAAAATGAGGAGCAGAAACAAAATGAATACTTAAATTAAGTAAAAATTGAAGCTATTAACAGTGAAGCAACAAGATTCTAAAATAAGAACAAATTAGAAACTAAATACTTTTTGCATAATCTACAGAAAAGAAATTAATTCAGATGAAACCAAACCAAACAAGATAACTACTATTCTTCCATTAAAACACATAAAGCTTTGAGCTAGAATCATAACTGAAAAATTGAATGTCATCACCAGGAGGTGAACCATACAGGTTCCACTTCAGGTGCAACTACTCTAAGCACTAAGTTACTGTGACAAGTTGTCAGTATGACTTTGAATTCTCCAAGCGATTCATGTTTTTCCCGGTAGACCACAAAGGGAGTCTCACATGAGAGATAAATACCCCAAGGGCGACAAACTCTTAAATAATTTATGTCTCCTGATTAAATAACACTATGTATGTGGGCGATGCTTGAGAGCTAGAATCAGAACTTTAAAATTCAATGCCACACTCGGAATTTTAACCACAGACCTTCTGCTCAATTCACAGCTGCACTAAACATAGAGCTATTATGACAACAGCAGTAAGTTTCTGTGAGATCATACTGATTCTAAAAGTAAACAACATAAAAGTAATTGAAAGGGAATACAGCATTAATATGTTACATTCACTGTTTTCATTAGAAGTTAAGTACATAAATCTCTGAATTAAATATTTATTTTGAACATCTGAACCTGACAGGAAAACTGAAAGCTTTTACACTAAAAATCTAACTCAGGTGTACAGTGAATGAAGTTATGTGGATCTTTTGCAACAATTAACCTTCATATTTACAAAATCTTGCTTATCTGAGGCAACGGCAGGTAAAGTTATCAAAGATTCTGGGTATAGACGATGTCACAAAGTTACACTGACAAACTATGGGAGCTGATATTTAACATTATTTTAAACTCTTTTTATTAGGAAAGTATTTTGCTGCAGTACTTTGTTTAAGTGTTAGACAGGTAATGTCAGAGGTTGCTGCCTCCCACCTAGTATAAGTATTTAGAGCAAAATTGACAATGCAAATTAGTATTGATCGTAAGGCACACAATCTTAATTCAAGAAATGAACACAATTACATATACAAAACAAACATCTCATAGTTTATGGTTAATCACAGCTTTACTATTCAAAGCGAATGTTGGAATGCACGCCCAATGCACTGAACACAAAGAGTGCATCAGCGTGCCATATTCTGCCATACTCTCACAGACACCAGCCATTCCTCTGGTTTAAAAGTTTATTGGTCTCATTTTGAACAGCAAAGCTGTGATTAGCTGTAAACAATGAGGAGTCTGTGTCTTGTGTATCTGTTCTGTGCTTGTTCTTGGATTAAGATTGTGTGCTTTACTAAGATAAATGCAGTACTAATTTGCATTGTTGATTTTGCCAGAAATATTTAAACTGGGTGGGACGCAGTAATCTATGACATTAATTCGTCTAGTACTTAAGTGAAGCACCGCAGGAAAAAACATTCACTAACGTGTTCACAATAATGTTGTCTATCAGCTCCCACAGCTTGTCGGCCAAATTTTGGGACACCCGTATTTGGAGACCTATAGGGCAAATCATAAAATATGAACTGAAATCATTAACTTAACATTTGTGGCAAAATGTATATTAAATATGTATCTAGAAACAAACAACAGCACCTGTATATAGCACCGTAAACTCTCTGGTATAATGGTTCAGTTATTTATAACTGACTTTGAATCTTATTGTTTCATGAATTGAACTGTTACAATGTAAGGCATTTTAATCTATCTCCATAAGAACAACTATGGAATGTTATTATTTATTTATGCCAACAAACTTACTGTTGGTGTTTTTAAACACACAAGCCGTGTGTGGGCAAAGTTTAAGAGGTAGAACCGGAACTTAAAAATTCAATGCCACAACTGGGATTTGAACCACAGACCTTCCGCTTGCCGGGCGGACGCTCTACCACTGAGCTATTGTGACAAACTGCCAGAATGGCATTAAATTCTCAAGCCAGTTCGTATTTTTCCTGGTAAACCACAAAGGCAGTCTCACATCAGAGACAATTACCCCAATGGTGACTTACTATTGCAAGTACTTTATATCCCAGGATTAAATAACCTTCACATGGTAATTATTATTTATTTATGCCAACAAACTTACTGTTGGTGTTTTTAAACACACAAGCCGTGTGTGGGCAAAGTTTAAGAGGTAGAACCGGAACTTAAAAATTCAATGCCACAACTGGGATTTGAACCACAGACCTTCCGCTTGCCGGGCGGACGCTCTACCACTGAGCTATTGTGACAAACTGCCAGAATGGCATTAAATTCTCAAGCCAGTTCGTATTTTTCCTGGTAAACCACAAAGGCAGTCTCACATCAGAGACAATTACTCAGGTTATTTAATCCTGGGATATAAAGTACTTGCAATAGTAAGTCACCATTGGGGTAATTGTCTCTGATGTGAGACTGCCTTTGTGGTTTACCAGGAAAAATACGAACTGGCTTGAGAATTTAATGCCATTCTGGCAGTTTGTCACAATAGCTCAGTGGTAGAGCGTCCGCCCGGCAAGCGGAAGGTCTGTGGTTCAAATCCCAGTTGTGGCATTGAATTTTTAAGTTCCGGTTCTACCTCTTATGGAATGTTATATTTGAACTCAATTGTTTTATGTAAAGGAAGAGACAGCATGCTAAGCATGAAAATTTGTGTGAATATACCTTTGTCTCTCTAAAATTTCACACACCTTAGGAGAGAGGCACAAAAGTATGTAGTAAACTGTCAGGTGTACACTAGCTGGATTTGTGTGAGTCTACTGTACTTCCTGTACTTCAGAATGTGAGTGAAATGAACAAAGGATAGTTTAAAGTTCAATATGAGTCACAGTACAATTAAAATTTGGCAGCTATTACCTTTCTTTCTTTTGGGGGCAAAATAAACTCTTAATATTGATGTATGTCAGTGTTGCACATCTAATAATACACAGAAAATTAAGTGTAGCACCTTTTCTGCAGAACCTACCTGAATATTATTATCACATGAATCTTCTCTTTGAAAACACCAATGTTCTTCTTTAATATCTATTTTGGATACAATTTCACTTTCTTTGGTAGCTTCATTAAATCTCATTAGATGGAGATCTTCATTGTGTGAACATGTGGAATCTTCTTCAGGTTCTAGTTTGATATAATTAGTAACAGTTTTAATCTTAACTTTCTTCACAAGGTCTTTGGTATCGCTCTCATTCTCTGAACTAAAGTCCAGGAAACAAGATTCTTTGTTGATATCCATTTTACTATAGTTGTACGTGAAAGATCTGTTCTTGAATTTCAGTAGCAGCTGTGTTGAAAAAGAAACACATTATTAGTAACATCCACAAGTTTGGTTAGGGTTAATTGAAACTACACTACATTTCAACAGGCAACATAAAGTAGTACAAAGTAATGATGGTTATTTAGTGTAATATGTTAAGTATAACATTTTTAACATTCAGAGATCCATAGCTTACTTACTTATGAATATGCTAATCTGAATCTAATGTGTATTACTATAGGACAGCCTGCTTGAAATTATATTCTTCCAAAACCAATTTTATGATCTCAGACACAGAAGAACTCACAATGATGATTGTAATGTTAAAATGGATACTTTGCTAAATTCATGCCATTGTTTTGCATAAAAACTTAGGAACTTCAATTTTAATATATTACACTACACAAAATTTGCTAGATGATCAACAAGAGCACAATACAGTTTCATTCCTTCAAAACAAAGAGTCATTACTTATAAAGCTACTATGGCTAATAATTGTTACTGTTTGCTTCTGTGTTGTGGTGTTGTACAATCAGTCAAATCACTATTCTTGTAACTAATTGTTTTAGGTTGCTATCTACATTGTTTTCCCACATGAGTCAGGATTGAAGGTCAACCTATTCTTTGTTCATTTTTGTTTCTTTTTCTAAGTTATGCCTGGGTATGATGCTCTTAAGTATACAGAGCAATTTAATATTTCAGCTATTTCTTAGAATGTTTCCTATTTCAAAAGAATCTTGCTGCAATCTGTGTTTCTGTTGTCGTAATTTTCCATGCAACTAACAAAATTGTCCAGTTCAGTCCAGTTTAAAAGCCTCAAAAACACTAAATGCAGCACAAGTCCAACAGCTGAAGCAAGAAGATATAATGGGGTGCTTTTATCCTCAGATGGTTTACCAGGAAAGTATTTATCAGAGCTGAGTATTCTCGTTTCATAAACAGAAGATTGTTGTTGGCAATTTGAACATTTTTCATTAGTAACCAGATATAACATTGCTATAAACAGGATAAATTGGAATCAACCAGCTTGTTTCCATGCATGTTGGTCTGGATGTCTCAGTTGCTTGGGGGCTTGACTGACACCAAGGTCACAGGTTCAAACTTGTTCCAGACTGTTATGATCCTGGTTAATGATAGTGTCCTTCACAAACAAACTCTTTTGTCTTAGTTTGCATACAATAAATGCCCTACTGTGATATTCATCTTGTGACAAGAAATATTGTTATGAGAATTATTATTTATTTATGCCAACAAACTTACTGTTGGTGTTTTTAAACACACAAGCCGTGTGTGGGCAAAGTTTGAGAGATAGAACTGGAACTTAAAAATTCAATGCCACAACTGGGATTTGAACCACAGACCTTCCGCTTACCGGGCGGCTGCAGTTTGTCACAATAGCTCAGTGGTAGAGCAGCCACCCAGTAAGCGGAAGGTCTGTGGTTCAAATCCCAGTTGTGGCATTGAATTTTTAAGTTCCAGTTCTACCTCTCAAATTGTTATGAGAGTTTATATGCCCAAACTGGTTTCTGTAGGTCATTAAACTTAATTAGCAATGGTGAAGATATAATGGTTGACCACTGGAATCCATGTGCAACAAATGTGACTAGTATTAATGACATTACCTTGAGAATTGCCTATGAGAATACTAACCAAAGGCAGAGAATGAAATCTCGTAGGTTGGATAAACACTTTGTAAAATGGATGCAGAGCATCACCGGATCAATTCCGCTTGCTAGACCTGTCCTTCTGTTGATGGATTCTCATGCCTCTCATTTCTTTCCAGGAGCTCTGAAACTGGTTGAAGAAAATTGTATTCTTTTGCTTACTTTTCCATTAGACATGACGCATCTTCTGCAAACACTAGATGTTAGTGTTTACAAATTACTTAAATCTCCCTGGAAAACAGAACTTGATCCGCATGTGAGGAAGAATCCGGGGAAAGCAACAGGTATATATGATTTTCATTAACTAGTTAATGCACATAAATTTGCTGTTTTCAATAGTTTAATTTATAGGTTAGTAAATATACCCCTTAATTAAGATGAATTTGACATACAATATAAACACATTATTAACACTGCAGTGATTAATGGTTTTAATATAGATTTTATACATAAAAAGATAGAAAAATTTAAGCACCTATCAAAAAGCTGTTAAAAAAGTTTCAACCCTTACAAAAATAAAAGATAATTGGGCCAATAAAAAATTTACAAAGTTTTAAAGAATATGGAATAAAATTGGTCCCTCAAAATAAATTTAATATACAAAATTTACTTAATTTTTCTAAAAAAGATAAAATACCAAATTATAAAAAATCTGGCATTTATCAATTTAGCTGTTTAGACTGTGATAAGGATTATATTGGTAAAACTAAACGTCAGAAACCAGAATAAAAGAACATTTTAAAAATATTAAATATAAACAAACTGATAAATCAGCTGTGGCAGATCATTTTTGGTCATTTAATCATGAAACTAATCCAGAAGTTAAATTATTAAAACAATTAAATGGTCCTACAGATTTAATGGTTTGGGAAAAAATTGATAGCTTTGAGAATGAGTTGGAGACAACTTGAAACCCTGGGTCAGTTTGTGGAAAAAGAACGTGCAACATTACTAAGATAAGTGAAGTTGTTAGTTTCTAATTTGTTCTTACTTTAGAGTATTCAATGTGTGCTATGATAAATCTTTCTGTCCTCAAACAATTAAATCCAGGTTCAAGATGACTGGGGTTTACCCTTTTAACAGGAATGAAATTCCAGCAGGGCACCTATTCAGTTTCTGAAAAGTCTCTTTATGAAGTTAATTAGACCTTAGAGGAAGAGCAACTATTGTCCATTCTGGAGTGTGGACCATCCCTAGTGAAGAACATTCACACAAGATCACAGTCTGCACAGATGCATACCATATCCCCAACTACACAAATAGTTGCTCCTGAATTGTGTCCATTTTCTGTAAAACCACATGGAAGAAGTGCACCAAAACCACCAAAATTAATGCCAACTCTCATGATAATTTGACATGTTCCATGTGCGGTTTGGAATATGAGCATGATATGCAGAATTGCACTGGGACACAGTGGATACAGTGCTGTTTCTGTCTTCAGTGCTACCATAACAAGTGAGAGGGTCTAGGGGATGATTCTGGTCAACACGTTTACATGTGTTCCTTATGTACAAATTGTCTTTGATCTCACGGAATTAGGATACCACTCATGGAATTAGGACACCACTATCATATATTTAGGAATCCAATCACATTTAGGAACCACTGTTGAAGAATTTGTTTCTATACTTATTTGACTATTTTGTACAACCTATCAGTCCACAGTCAAATAAAAAATCTTCTAAAACCTTCAAACTATGTTCCTGAGCTAATTTTTAAATAACCTCTTTTCATTTATAAACACTGCACAACACTTACTAAAAAGCATCATGGAATTAGGTATCTTTACACTACATATAAGTAAACTCCTTTAAAATGTAAATAAATGTTTTGTTTCATGCACAAAAATACCCTGAAATATATTCTAAATGAAAAGCTAAAAACATATTGAAAAAGGAACCAGTCAAAATGACCATTGTTGGTCCTACTTTTGTAGCAAGTCAATGTTGGATCTTCTGGAGTTGAGCAACCTTAGTTATATAGCTTTATTTCAAGCATACACATCAATAACACTTACATAAGTATAATGCCACATCGCGAATGTAAATTATTGTGAATTATATATATTACAAGTTGTATAATAAACGAAAGTAGTAATTTAAATTTTTGCAATTTTGAGTCTGAGCCAAGATACTGAAACATAAACTGTGTTACTGGTTTATTTTAAGCATGTGCTTCTCTAACTCAATATACAGAGATACCCAAAACCATCTGAAAAACTGTACAGCATTTTCCCACTGTGCAGATGGAAACATGATAGCAGTGGATGCTGTACACGAGGTCACGCAAATGACTTGGTTTTTCTGCTCTGAAATTTCAGTATAGAACTGATGGTGATATCGTGTGGTTGAATTATTATCAGTGTGCTTTATTATTTAGTCCTGTACTTACTCACAAAGTGTATTATGGTTTAGCATTTGTTATCTACTGCTCAGCCATATTTATTTATGATTCGTATGTGTTAACTCAGTCAGTTTGCCAACTTAAGTGCGATTTGCAGAAGGATTTCCAGGTGTAAAGGTTCCAGGCTGTACAACAATCCAGGAACTTTACAATCAATTTCAGGCTACAGGAAGTGCTCAGGCTTAGGAATCTAAAAGACGGCATACAATTCTTACCGAAGAAACATTAGATAACATTGGTCATCATTTGGAGAATTCCCTCAAAACTTGCTGAAGTGTCTTTCGCAACAGGCAGGCATTTCTTACGGCTCTGTCCAAAGAGCTACTAAATTGCTGAAGTTAAAACCATACATACTAAGTGGGTACATGGTCTTCAACCAGGTGATCCTGTAATTAGGTGTACATTTTCTGAGGGGACTCTCAATAGTGTATACAATCGTGAAATTGACCCACACTTAATGTTTTTTCACAGATGAGGCTTGGCTTCACCTTCATGGATATGTGTGTACACAAAGCAATCCTTATTGGAGCTGCCCGCCTCGATAGTGTGATGGTTAGCG
This sequence comes from Tenodera sinensis, assembly GCA_030765045.1. Taxonomy (NCBI): domain Eukaryota; kingdom Metazoa; phylum Arthropoda; class Insecta; order Mantodea; family Mantidae; genus Tenodera; species Tenodera sinensis. The sequence continues at coordinate 79,097,933 of CM060961.1, forward strand.
TGTCTGCCTCACGTTCAAGAGGTCGCGAGTTCGAATCTCGCTTAGGGTAAGTTATCCGGGTAAGGTTTTTTTCGAGGTTTTCCCTACCCTGAGAAGACGAATGTCGGGTAACTTAAAGCTCCATGGACCTCGGGCTCATTTGACCATCATTTCACCCATTTGATTTCTTTCATTCATTCATCTGATATGACACAATGTTGGAGGACGTTAATTAAAAAAAAAAAAAAAAAAAAAAAAAAGAGAAACCTAATATTGTTCATGAAATACCACTTCATGACAAAAAAAAATTTGTTTACGGTGCACCATTAGTGGAGAAAGTGTTACAGGCCCAATTTTCTTTCAGTCAATTGTTGATGCCCGTACATGCGTCAATACAATTTTGCCCCCTTACAGACCTCATACAGCCAATCTTTTGATCAGAAAAATTGAAAGTGTGTTTCAGGACAGAATTATTTGTAAAGATTCATGGACTCCTTGGTCCCCTGTCCTAACCCCCGCAATTTCTATCCCTGGGCTAACTTAAAGCATAAAGTGTACAAGACAAAGCCACACATCCTGTGAGGATTAAAACAAAATATCTGCACGGAAATTGCCAGCATTTGTCAATGTGAACTGTGGCAAGTGATTGATAGTTTCCTACAGAGGTGTCAAAAAATGTATGGACAACGGTGGCTACTTTCAGCATCTCATTTGATAAGATTAAGTAAAGTCTTTAGAAGTAGTTTTAGAAATGTTCTATGGTTTCATCCATGCTGTTCTATGATAGTGGCAGTCGGCACCAAGGGCTTATTAGGCAAACATAGTGCAGCCAATTCAAAGTCTTTTGGATCTTTCATTAGTGATGATGATGATTATAAATCTTATATATTTAAACAAGTAATTTTTGTACATAAATATATTCTGCGTAACTTGGAAACGGCTCTAACGATTTCCATCAAATTTTGTATTTAGATAGGGTTTTGCTTTTTAAGTTCATCTATATAGGTGTGATTCCCGAAAAAAATGCGATTTTACATAAAAAATAACACTTTCTTATTCCCGCTTCTACAATGCGATTCTTCCATACATATATTCCCGGTATTTCAGAAACGGCTCTAAAGATTTGGTTAAATTTTTGTATACATGCATATTACATTCACAGTGTTTTCTCTACTCACTTTTATGTAACACATTCACATCTCTTTCTCTACACACTCTTCTATAAACAATTTTCCATAAAAAACGTGATTTTACACAAAACAAAAAAAAGAAAGAAAACATTTTTATCCCCAGTTTTAAAATAAGTCATGTCATGTTCTGTAGGTTTGAAATAGAAATGCTATTACATTCACACAGTTTCCTCCTCGCACTTTTAGGTAACACATTCACATCTCTTTCTCTATTCACTCTTCTACAAATAAGTTATACAATTTTCTCTATGTTTGCCATAGAGATGCTGCATATTACATTCACAGTGGTTTCTCTACTTAAGTACTTTTAGGTAACACATTTACATCTTTCTTTACTCACTCTTCTACAAAGAAGTCATACAATCTACAATAAAATAGAAATAGAAATGCTACATATTACATTCACACTGTTTTCTCTACTTACTTTCGGGTAACACATTCATAACTGTTTCTCTACTTACTCTTCTAGAAATAAGTCATACAATTTTCTATATGTTTGAAATAGAAATGCTGCATATTACATTCACAGTGTTTTCTCTACTTAAGTACTTTTAGGTAACACATTCACATCTCTTTCTCTATTCACTCTTCTATGAACAATTTTCCATAACAACGCGATTTTACAAAAAAAAAAAAAATGATCCTTGCTTTTAAAATAAGTCATACCTGTTCTGCACACTGTTTTCACTTTTAGATAACATTCACATCTCTTTCTACTCACTCTTTTTACAAATAAGTCATACAATTTTCAGTATGTTTAAAATAGAAATGCTGCATATTACATTCACAGTGGTTTCTCTACTTACTTTTAGGTAACACATTCGCATCTCTTTTCTACTCACTCTTCTACAAATAATTCCTATCATCTGTGTGTGTGTGTAACTGTTTGTATATATGTAACTGTTAATCTCTAAAACCGCTTAATCGATCACCGTGAAATTTGACACATATATGTATTTTTTCATGGAGAAAGTTTTTATGGTAACAATTTTACTACACAATATGTTACTTTCAAATGGTTTTCTAATCGCGTTTTATACATAGCACATTCATGTATCCTCTGTTTTCCCTTCAACATACAATTCATATCATTTTCTATGATTGAAATATACCTAAATGCAACATATTACATTCACACGATTTTCTCTACTAATTCTTTGTTTACAAGACACGATCAGTCTTACTTCACTGCTCGCCCTTCAACATATAATTTGCTATATGTTTGAAACAGAAATACAATGTATTACATTCATACTATTTTTCTCTATTCACTTTTGTTTTATGTAACAATTCACATGTTATTCCTATCGTTTATCAACTTCATACATACCAAGAGCGAGTAAACTACAAAGCCGGTTGACCGTCCCCATGAAAATTGACATATCTAAGTGTTTTCATGTCGAAGTTTCTATGGAATCCATTTTACCACGTACCGTATTACGTTCGCATGGTTTTCTCTACTACACTGGCTTTTACCTAACATACTACTCCCTCTTCCACAAACAGTCCATACATTTTTCCATATGTTTGAAATATAAGTGCAACATGTAACATTCGCACGGGTTTTCTACTCATTATTCTTTAGTAAAACACAATCACATTTCTTTTACTACTCCTGCTTCCATGAACAACAACTCATACAATTGTCTATGTGATTGAAACAGAAATGTGCAGTACATTCACATGGCTTCATCAACCAGGTATTCTTCCTGTAGTCTTTATTCTTCAACAGTGCTTTTGCTTAGTGTCGCTCCGGTGTTTTAATAAAAACATAAAGAAATAGTTAAAAAAGTAAAGTAATCACAATTGGTGTTAGGTGTGCGACGAAAAGCACCATATGGAAAAGCTGATGCAACAAATGTTAACCAAGATGGACATACTGGGGAATGAAATGAATTCTGGAATGCGGTAGAGGAAACAAATATGAAAGCCGAATTGGAAAAATGTAAACTAAGGGATAGAAAATATGGGCGGCGAAGGCGGCAGCAGTAGTAGTAGAACAAGTAGTAGTATTAGTAGAAGTAGTAGTAGAAGGCCCGCCTCGATAGCGTGATGGTTAGCGTGTCTGCCTCACGTTCAAGAGGTCGCGAGTTCGAATCTCGCTTAGGGTAAGCTATCCGGGTAAGGTTTTTTTCCGAGGTTTTCCCTACCCTGAGAAGACGAATGTCGGGTAACTTAAAGCTCCATGGACCTCGGGCTCATTTGAGCATCATTTCACCCGTTTCATTCACTCACCGTCCGATATGACGCAATGTTGGAGGACGTTAATTGAAAAAAAAAAAAAAAAAAATAGTAGTAGAAGTAGTAGTAAATCTTTGCCGCCCTTGCTTTAAACTGCAATGTAAGCAACAACACGTGTTTGAGTAACACTTCATTGGCTGATTGTACTGCACAACTTCTATGGCAGTAGTCGTGAATCAAAACATAGTGCGTTAACATCCAAAATACCATTACATTTAAAATAGCTGCAAGTATTGTTTGCAAAACCAGTTTGAAAAGCTTATAGTAACGATGAATGGATTACATTAATGTGCAAATACATTATTTTTAACAGCAATATGAAATGCACGTAAAGGAATACAATTTTGCACTTTGTTAACACTGCAGTTTAAACTAAGGCTGGCAAAGGTAGAGTAGTAGTAGTAGTAGTAGCAGGAACAGGAGCAGGGGCAGCGGCGGTGGCAGCAGCGATGGTGTACTGTTTGCAAGCCAAAGGAACCCTATCAAATGCACAGCTCTCTTTTATTCTTTCTATCATGACTAGGTTATTCTTCGAGACATATTTCCACATCAGTTCTATTGCATTGCCATGATTAATGATATTTTGATATGGAAGAATTGACATATTTATTAATGTGACTACAGATTTCAGAGATGCACGATTGGCAATAGCCGCCTAGGTCACGTACTCACTGATGGTAAAATAAGCTTGGCTGCTACAATACATGATAATCAAGTTATTTTATTTGGTAATCCTGGAAGAATATGATCCCCAAACCTCAATGTGTGCCATGACAATATCCTTCCGCCAAACTTACTTCAGATACTTCCCCGTCCACTACCATGTGAAACTATGTCACTCGCCCATCACAGCTTGAAAATGGACCATCTATGACCCCATGTGAGTGCCCCCTCTGATCCCCACCCCGTAACACGCATTGCCGAGTTAAAGTTTTTGCATAATGGTTCATTATTTCATCTAACTGCCTAAGCAAGCCATCCTACTTGGTTGGAAGATCTAAACTTAACTACAAAGTATGATATTTAATTGACTTTTCATTTACGAGGGCAATTCAAATATAAAGGGTAATTGTTGCATATCACAGAGGAAGCAGTTCAGAGCAGGGCAGTGGAATGGGGGGTTGAAGGTTTGTGTGTTAGGGAGGGGGAACTAGCTTTGTTAGCTGCTTCGCTAGGTTCTGGCGTCAGTACAGCCATGAGTGAGCAAGAGGTTCTTTCGTCTGTTGCACAACGCATTATTATCAAGTTTTTAACCAATGAAGGGATTAAACCTTTGGATATTTTAACTCGTTTAAGGGCACAGTTTAGGGACACTACACTGTCACAGAATTGAGAGTTTACTTGGGCCAGACAATATAAGGGTGGCCGAGAATTTGTGGAAAATGAAAGTCATGCTCGATGCCCAAGGTCAAATCTCACACATGACATCTGTGCCGTTCAAGAGCTTATTGAAGGTAATCACCGTTCCACTGTTGAAGAAATCGCATCAGAAGTTGGTTGATTTTCTTCATGATCGATGTACAGTGACTGCAGCTTACTATTGCCAATTGTTGAGGTCTGTAAAAGCTGCCTACCTAAGGAAAAGACGTCGTATGCCCATCAGAGATGTCATCCTTCTCCAAGACAACACTACGCCTCACACCGCGAATTTGACAACGGACACAATGGCGGACATGCACTGCCAAACCCTTGAACACCCTCTTATAGTCCAGACTTGTCCCCCCCAGACTATTTTTTGTTTGCACCCATGAAAGAATCGCTTGAAGGGAAACATTTTGAGAGCAAAGACAATGTCGAGAAGCATGTGCGCAATTGGTTGGCGACGCGCCCTTAAACTTTTTTTGAAGAAGGAATGTTCAAGCTTCCGGAACGTTGGCAAAAATGTGTACAGTGTGAAGGAAGCTATATAGAGAAATGATGATGTAGTCACCTGTGTATATATTTAATCAATAAATATTTTTAACAAAATTATCGTTTATATTTGAATCACCCTCGTATATGTTTACATGCACAGTCTTTTTCTTAATTTCTTTCTTTTTTTGACTCACAGAATCTTGAAATGTGTATTTCCAGAGAAATCCTTGTATTGAATCCTTGGATGGAATACAACACTTCCTCTACTTATTGTACACAGTTAGAGAAAGTAATAACCTTAATGACGGCCACTGTATTCCATACGTACCTATGTAATTATTTATTGTAATGTTTCTCAAAGAATAACATTGAGACTAAACATTCCCTATCTTCTGCAATTTCCACATCAGAAAAAAGAATGAAAACAAACTAAATTAGTCACTGCACTTTTTACTAAATAATTCTGTAACAAAAGGAAGTGCATGGTATCAAAATTGTAATTTTCTGGAGTGTGAGCAATCTGTTCAGCTGGAACAATTCTAAGAAGGCGATTTGCTTAAGTGGCAAAGGCATAACATCAATCATTTCATAGCGATGGTCTGTATATGAAAGATGCATCACTGTCATGTCGCTATCTTTCCTAAACAAATCATCAACTGCTCAAGTTGTAGTTTCTATAATGTATCCTGCCCAGTAATCATCAGCAATTTTTATTTCTTTTATAATTGTTTTAAAGTGTAACATCCTCTTAACTTGGTAGGCATAACAGACAATGAATTAATAGGTGAAATGGTACTCAACGAGCCCAAGGTGTGTACAGCTTAAAGTTACCTGACATTTATCTCCTCACGATAAGGGAAAACCCGTAAAATGAGCATATCCGGATTCGAACTCAGGACCTCTTAATGTGACGCAAACCACAGAGCCAGCCTTTTTGGTCTTTGCAGTTACAGAACTCTTGACACATAAATTACGAATGTTCTAGCACAACCGACGTGACGTCACATCTGTGTATTATCCCACCGTTAATTACGTGTATGCCTTGCAGTTATGCAACAAAACAATGTTATATATGCGCATTACCATGAGTGAAGGTTTTCCATCGACACCAAATTATAATCGTTTAAATGATGGTATAATTGTATGCCAAGTAAGTCACGAGTTCAGAATTGTGTAACACGTAAACTAAAATTTTTAGTTAAAAATGGAATGACACAGCACACTTTAATTACCATTTCAGTAATGTCATGATAAACTATCAGTACGTACCTCACATAAATGCCGTTCTAACCTTAGCATCACACAGTAATGGAAATATTCTCAGTATCTTTCTCTTAATCAGCCTTTCTTCGCGTATTAAGACAAATGCACAAAGTGCCACGGCCGCATAGATTACACGGCTTCTTTTTAAGCTGGCTTCTGAATTTGTATACCTTCAGATAACATCTTGGCTTGTGTTGCAAATTATGTATGCTGTATTTCTTTCCAATGTCGATTTAACTTAAGATAAAACTGAATTGTTGCAGAGTTCAGGTACGTAATAGCAGACAGTGTCAACAAACTAATATATTCTTGGTAATTAATTTTCGAGTTACATAGTGGGAGTGTGTGGGAAAACACTACGTACTTCTTAACCTAATTTCATTAATATTAGTTTTATGAAACTTCATTTAGCGAGGCTGGATGTGAAAGAGTTTTGTAATCTACTATTTGTTTTATTGGTTAACATTGCGTGTCTGCTAAAACACTTGGCATCGCTATTCTTGCATATGTAGCATTTTAATCCACAAGTTGTAGTAATACACATAATTGACAATAATTCACACTCAGGGTATGGTAGTATGGTTTGAAGGTCATATGTAAAAGAAAAGTGAGTAGAGAAAGCCATGTATATGTAATGCATTTCATTGTTATTTCAATTATAAATGAATTGTATATTGAAGGATATGTGAATGTGTCACCTATCAGAAAACTGAGTAGAGAAAACCATGTGAATGTAACATGTTGCCTAGTAAAATGAACTGCATAAAATGGCCATGAAAAACACTGATATGCCAACTTTCATGGTCATCATTCAGTTGGCGTTTCAGTTTATCTACTTCAATGGTATGTTGAAGTGCACGTATATAGCAACATTTAAATGTGCTTGCAAAAGAAAAGTGAGTTGAGAATATTATGTGAATGACACATTGCATTTGTATTTTTGTCATATCCAAAGTTGTATAAATTGTATGTTGAAAGATGAATAGAGACGGAAGTGTGGTTGTGTTTCAAGAAAGTAGAGAAAAGCATGTGAATGTAATACATTGCATTTCTATTTCAATGAAAGGAAACTATGAATTGTGTCTTGAAGCGCGAATGGAGGACATGTGTATGTGTTGAGTAGAACAAAAGTGGGTATACCATATCTTAGGCTAGTTCAGTGCTGCTGTAAACAACAAGGCGGAGCTGACTCAACTCGCCACGTGTTAGACCTACAGGCAAACACATAAGTTTTGCAACACTAGCAGTATGTATAACAGCGCTAACTTCTGTACAATAAATAGTTGGTTTACACATTAACTTATTAAATCTATGAGTTGGAATATTAACAGAATCATGCAATACCATAATGGTTACCTTTAATCAGATTACTACAGAAGTTCAACTCCTGATAGAGATGCATTTTCATCTCCCGATGTATATTCGCAGTTGTTTGAACTACTACCGTTGCTGATTACAAGTCTTTCAACAGCTTCATCAGTGTCCACTATAATTAATTTCCGCCCTCGCTTTTGAAATTTCAATCCAATATCTATCAGCAACTGGTGGAGAGTACTTCGTGAAAATTTTGGCAAGTCTGTGTCAGAATTTACCACATGCAAAAGTTTATTTACAGTCAGTGGTTCATTTCTGAAAAAATCTGATGTGTTGCACTCACATGACTTTCTCTACTTTTATACTAACCATTCTTACAATCTCTTATTCCTATATCTTCTTCGTATTGGTTGAAATAAACGTTTGTAAAAATTATCTTATTGCTTACTTCCTTGTAGGTGCAAGGGGAAATTAGAATACAGTAGGCTTTGTGCGATAGTCAAATCTTTTAAAGCTTTGAGATCCCGTTCTCTTTGCACACTTAACATACAAAAAAATGAACAACGATGTTCCATTTCACGAAAGCTTTAAGTTTTCCGAAACTCACACACATAACAAGGAATATCTGTGAAATGGTTCACCATACAAGAAAATTTATTGAGACATAAATTGTGTATTTTAGCAAGATCTACATTTTTTGTTAATTTTTTGCAGTTAATCTTTGCTGCATTTGTGTGTGAAGTTAAACTATTGGGAGAGCAAAAAACCTCCAAACGGGCTTCATGGTGTTTTGCCTGTTCGCTTCCTCAGTGCTTGTTGCTGTCTGCCACTGTCATGGAGGGGTTCGGATGAAGCTTTACATTTTTAAAACTACTTCAACTTCATGAAATGAGATGCTGAGGCCGGTCACTGTCATTGCCCATACATTATTGCCAACTCTTTAGGAAACTTGCATCACTTGCCATAGTTCACATTGCTAGCAGTACTTGATCATCTGCAAATACTATGGTGTCTATATTAGTATCCTAAAATATATGAAGTTATATTGAAATTATATCATTCACACTGTAATCATATTGACCTGCCTATACTCAGGGGTCTCTGTCTAGGGGATATGTGAATAGCGACCACAAGGTACCCAAGCTGTGCAGAACATTACTTCCACTTACTGGTGTTTCGCTCCTCACTGTAACTTTTCTATCTGACCTTACCTTGGTCATCTCTTGTTCTCTTCCGACCCCGATGCTATTAGGGTTCCCGAGTGCTAGGGAGTCTTTATTTTTCCAACCTCTCCACTTCTCTAATTTCTCTATAAAATCTTAACCCCTAATATGCTGACCTGCCATGGCATGTAATACGTCCTCTGATTGGTAATCAGAGGATATGGTCGGTGAATTTATTTTGATAACTCTCCCGGTCAGGTCGGTGAGACCCGTAAACCAACGACAGGTGTGGTCCTCCAGACATTCTGGGGGTTGTGAGAGAGCGATGTGACCGCCAAAACATAAAAATATGGTGCTCTCTAAAAAGCGGTTACTATTACTGCTATTGCTCTCTTCAATATCATCAGTGAAAAATATTGTAGAGCAAGAGGATTAATGACTTCATTGTCAGAAATCCGGCATTAGCTAACAACAACATTTTTTGTACAGTATGATTTGGTCTATCTCTAACGGTTTACCAGTTATGCAAAAGTCGTCCAGAGTAAATACAACTACAGGGCTATAGCCAGAAAATTCAAGATATACATTTCGTTTGTCATAAAAATATCTCAAACATGTAATTTTAATAAAAATCGTTAGAGCCATTTTCAAGAAAATCCAAATTTTCTAAAAATGTTCCATGTAAAGGGTAGTTTAGGGTAGGGCTATTTTCTTCAAAATCTTCATGTCGCATCCTTGAAAGACATTAAACTTAAATACCAACTTTGGTTCTTAACCGACTTTTCGTTTTTGAGTTATGCTGTTCACAGACACAGACCTTTTTCTAAAAATGCTCTCTTTGGATTCAGGGGTCTTCAAAACATATATTTCGAGTGAAATCTTGACATTGAATTTTTGGGTGGAATACAATACGTCCCCTACTTACCAGTAGAGAAAGTAAAAATAATCATGAACTTTACTGCGTATAGCACTTTTCGTAAAACCACCGTATTTCTCCACCCGCTGTTTGCATTTACACGACTTTCGCGGTGTTCTTAGAGTTCCGGATGCTTGCTGTTCCATTCTAACACTATGTAAACTACTTGCGGAAACAACTAGGAAATTAACAGTTTCTTTTTCAATGTTTTTTTGTAGAAGATAATATTGTATAATACAATAACATCTTAATAAGCATTCAACTCAATACAGTCCTCGTGAGAGAGCTGCCTAGCATAGGAATGCAAAAATATAAAATAGCAGTGTCTTTTAGTAATTCTTAAGTAAAATGCAGCTTTATTTAACTAATATGGTGTGTATAATTTCACCTGTCTACTGTCTAATCTGTATGTAGTATACTATTATGTATATATCTGTTGTATATATTCCTTTCAGAACTCACGAGCCCAAACACATCTATGTGATATGTCAAGCAGAAAGATAAAATGTGGGGCTGTTTGCATTTATAAGAATGAAAATGTTTGCATACTTTTCTATCTCCGAAATTAGCTTGCGCAGAGCAGTGATCAGAAAACTACTTACAGTACTGCACCTAAAGCAGGGGTTTATCGTAAGTGTTCAAATAAAAGAACACACCCATTAACCTCACCAAGCCAATCAACAGCTTAACCGTTTTCTGTCCCAATATCTGTCTGTGTTTCTCTTCCCGCTCAGATGTTTACAGCAGGATGAAACAAAGTTGAGACAGGTGATAGAGAAAAATCATGTGAATGCTGCTTGGTAAAATTGATAGCATAAGCACATACATGAAAAAATGCATATACATGCTGAACTTCAAGGTGGTCGATCAAGTGGTTTTGGAGACTAGCGGTTAGATACATTAACACATATCCATTTTGAGTATATATAGATAATCGGTAAAATTCACTAGATCAACAAGAGCACAGAACAGTTTCATTCCCAAAAAACAGAGTCATTTATAAAGCTACTATGGCTAATAATTGTTACTCTTCACTTCAGTGTTGTGGTCCTGTACAATAACTCAAATAAGCATTAATATAACTTGAGAGGTAGAACTGGAACTTAAAAATTCAATGCCACAACTGGGATTTGAACCACAGACCTTCCGCTTACCAGGCATAAATAAATAATAATTAATATAACTACTTATTTTAAATTGAAAACTGAATGGTCTTTTTGCCTCTGTCATCTCATTATTGCACCGCACAAATTACACTGTTCAGCGGCATCAAGTTTCAAAGCCTTAAAAGCACTGAATGTAGCACAAGCACACCAGCTGAAGGAGGAACAACTAGTTAGGTTCTGCTGCTTTGTCAGGCAAATGCTTGTTTGATATCAGACTTGAGCATTCTCTTTTTATAAACAAAAGATAGTTGTTGGCAATTTGAATCTTATTCGTTAGTAAACCGTTAATAACATTGTATAAAAAGGATAAATTGGAATCAACCAGCCTCAGTTTGTATGCATGTTGGTCCAGATATCTCAGTTGGTTAGGGACTTGACAACCAACATTCAGGACACAGTTTCAAACCTCGTCCAGACCAATGGTTTTTAAACAGGCTTAAAAGTGACAGTTCCATGTCAGATTTACTAGCATGTAAAAGGACTCCTGGGGGATGAAATTCTGGCACAGTGCTGATAAGATCCTGGCTATTGATAGCGTCTTTCACAAACAAACAAAAATATTTTTTTCTTAGATTGCATACAATATGTCTCTTTGTGATATTTCTCTTGTCATGAGAGATACTGTAATGAGGAACTATATGCCTAAATTGGTAACTTAACTAGTAAAGGTGAAGATGTACCAGTTGAACACTGAAGCTAAAATCTAATAAATGTTGCAAAAATTAATGATATTACCTTAGAAATCCTCTATTATAATACTAAATAATGGAGAAAGTGAAATGTTCTAGCCGAGGACCCTCATTCTGTAGGCTACACTTGTCGACCTAGCGAGCTGAACCTCACAGCAACACTTTGACGCTTAGGTCACCAAAGTGCTAAAGTGTTTGTTAGTCTCATGTTGACAACTGTGCCATTGTGAGTCAGATTGCAAGTAAGTTGAATGAGATAGTGGATGCAGCATATACCTGGTTATAAACTGCCTACTATTAAATCATCTCACCTGTCAAGTCGACATTCCTCAGAAAGATATTTTCAGCAAGTTCATTAAACCGTTACCAGAAGAAACATCAGAAGAAGCATCGCCATCCACACCATGGAAACCCAATTATTGTCCGCTTGATAATGGAGGAAAGTTAACCTTCAAAACGCAGTGTTGTTCAGTGTTATTAATTGACTCACCTTTTAAATTAAATACTGTTACTTGTTCCAAATTAATGCTATACACTAATTCCTCATGGAACAGGATTTCCATGTCAGCACCTGTTTTCTTCCATTTGCTACAGTCTGTCCAGATCATTGTGACACTCCATATGCGCAATAGAGGAGAAAATTGGAGAAATGACTGGAGTGGTGGGGAACAAGTGTGATGTCAGAATTCGGGTAGTCACTAGCAGTGTATGATTACATATTAACAATCATTGTGCAGTCATCATGGTGAGAGCAAAAGATAAATCAATCTCCACCTCTCCTATTATGCAAATGGGACATCTCTGCTATTGGGCATCTATGCTTCAGGAGTGGGGGAGTGTCATGAACTGTACAGGCTGTGCACATCCCGGTTATTGATATATTTGGGCAAGTTATGACTAATAGTGGAAAAGAGTAGGTTTATGCAAAATTTAACACCATTTTTCTGAAAAATAAAGATGTATGACACATTTCTCTGGCCCCCCCCACCAAAATGTAAAATTATGCTATCTCTAAAAGCAGTTACTCATACTGCTAATTCTCTCCAAATATTGGAGAGCAAGAGCATTAATGACTTCACTGATAGAAATCCAGCATTGCCCAATGTCAACATATTAAGTGAGGCAAAAACCACTCCGAAGTAGTTTATGAATACGATTGCATAAAAGCACTTTTAGGAGTACATTTAGTGTTAAGCTTCTAACTAAAATTCACTTGCCATTGAGAGGTAGAATTGGAACTGAAGAATTCAGTGCCACATGCTATTGAAGTTTAATGATTAGAGCACCCACCTGGTAAGTGGAGGGTCTGTGGTTCAAATCCCAAGCTGTGGCATTGAATTTTTCAGTTCCCATCCTACCTCTCACACATTGACCACACACAGCTCGTGTGTTTAAAAACACCAACAGTAAGTATTTTGGCATAAATAAATAATAATTACCCGCCCTGTTACTTTGAAATGCAGAACCAGTCACAAATGAATGAATGTGGATATATGTCCAAGGAGCATTGTGGAACAAGTTTTGATTACTGCAGTATAAACTTAAGTTTGGCTTTTCCACTGCACCACTGCAATAGCATCAATCTTAAGGCCTGATAGCTTTTACAAAGTTTAAAAAGTGATGATTACCATAAAGTGTACAAAATAGAACATTCACATGCAATATGAAACCTAAAAGGTTTTACAAATGATACTTTTATTTGATCATGTGAGTGCAAATGAACTGTTATAACCAATATTTAAATTCAATGATACTAAGTATTGTGCACTAAAAAAAATCTTTGTAGAAGGCAACAGTGAAAGCTGTTCAATATCTCACCCAAACTAATCTTTACTTTGTTCACTGAACACCGAAATGCGCATCATTGTCAGTAATGCAGTTCCTTCTACAGGGGTATGTAGCAGCTTAAAAAGTAAAGAATATGCCATATAATCTAATAAATTATGTATTTGTAAATTTAGCAACATTTTAGCATATTATTCAAGCAACTATAATTCCTTGCATTTTGGACGGATCATTTTCATAGTTGCAAGAAGCAACAGCAATGAACTTCAGTGGGTACCTAATGGAATATTTTTAACTTTATGAAGTGGTTCTTTACCACAAGTTTTCAAACGGTCATTAACCACATTGTCAAAACTGCACGTAAAGGTGGTGAAAAATCAAAATATTTTTGTATTTCTAGTTTCATATTCTGCTTTCACTATTCCAATAGCTGTGATATTATAAATTCAGGAATTTTAAAATCTTTGATCATCTAATTTACTTGGCATTCCTACTCTACAAAGATTATAACATGCTTTAAACTTCCTGCTTGCAAATTTCTGCTTGACTGTGACATTTCCTTTGTATCAATCATTCCAAATATGTACAAGATTGGGATTGAACTTATTATTTCAACCTTTGCTTAGAAAACCTGAGGTGGTGGGTATATAAAAATCTGTTCACACATTTTAATCTTAAGAATAGGACATGATCACCCCACTATAGATACAATGAAAGAGGCCTGCAATAGATGAGGATTTACCAGTTGCAAGGAAATTAGAGTAAAATGAGTATGAGGAAAGGGTGAGGGGTTATAAAATTGCAATTATTGACAATAGTTTTATGCAGTAATAATGTTTAATTCCAAAATATATACAGATTCACTCTCTCACATAATTACCAACACCACACACACACACACACACACACACATCAATCTCTTGAACCTAGTTTTCTTTCTATTTTTAAAACCTCAAGTTTTCTCAATCTTTTCTGCAGAGCTAATGCCTCCATTTTAACTGTATGTTCTATTTCTAAACGCTTGCTTCTTCATTTGTAAAGCTTCAGCTTCTCTTCAGGCACACAGTCACAAGTTTTCTTTTTTTGCAACAAAAGGCCTCCATTCTGATTTTCAAGATACTGGTGTTGTCACACTTGCTTGTTTCTGAAAACAAGTGAGAAATTATTGGCTGCCCTCAGACTTTTTTATAACTCAGTTTTAAAAAAAAATAAAATATTTCCTTACTTGTTCTGATATAGCACATCTGGTGTTTCGTCTTGGAATAGAACCTCCAAATATTCTATTTCCTCCATCATATTAACTGCAGTGCTTGTGCTCGGACTATTAACTGCAGTACTACAATTCTCTGTATCATTTTCATCTGCACAAAAAGTAGCAAACTGATCAAATTTATAATAAACAATAACTTAATCCATCCTTAAATTCAACATATTAATACTGTGATGATGCAGAGTAAAAATAGTGCATTTTATAAACATTTGCCTTCATCAGGTTTAGCCAATTTCATACACTAAAGGTTTAATACATAACAAAGGAAGCAAAATGCTTCTCTCTGAGGTGTGAAAAGAAGTATTGCTAGTAATATTCTTTCATCACACAAATGGGATATAAATACAAAGTATCTCCTTAACAGCAAATATATGTACTTCTGATGAATGTAGGTAGCATAACATAAGTTAAATCATGTATTTCATTGCATAATCACACTTTTAATGCTCTCTTCAGTAATAATGTTTAATTCCAAAATATATACAGACTCACTCTCTCACATAATTACCAACACCACACACACACACATATCAATCTCTTAAACCTAGTTTTCTTTCTATTTTTAAAACCTCAAGTTTTCTCAATCTCTGTACAGCAGAAGTACACGGTGCAATCATTATGTGAAAATAAATTATTTAAGATGGTTGAATTAACTTTTAGCGACTAATGTACAGCAACAGGAGTAGAGTGAGTTGAGTGTAGTGAAGCATGGCTATGTTATTCTCTTCATAGTTGAAAAGAGACGAGGAAGGAGGGGAAACAAAAGAGATGCTGACACGCCATGCAATTGCAAACTACAGTATTAAATGCGACTCATCTATTATTTACAAAAGCATTTACAATAGTGTTGAACTGCATGCACTTTTTAACTGGAGTCAGTATTTTTGGACTGCTGAACAATGCCATAATTTGGCCAACTCCCTTTCTACAGCTGACTACCATGCGTTCTGTGAATGAAATCACTCTTAGTTTAAAACCTGCTGTATAAGTTGTGTATTTCCATATACATACTGGTGCTTACTTGTTAGAATAGCTGTAGAAACAAACAATTGTACACAATTAAGTAACATAGGCATTGACTTGGTGCATGTTGACCAAATGTTTCACATCCCTTGATGCCTATCACTTAATCACATCTGCTAAGTCCCATGCTTTAGATACTCAAACCAATTATATTCATTGATGGGCATGACAATTTTTTTGGAAAAACCAAAGAAATGTGAATTAAAAATACAGTACCCTTGGGGTAAAGGTTCCGCACAAGAAAGTATGTATCTCATAACTCAAAGTAATCTTTACTTTCTGCACTGGTGGTGGGAGAAACTTATGTTGAGGATTCCAGGGTACATGTATAGTAAACTCAATAAGTAGTTGGCAACCATTGGCTTCTGGCGATCATTGTTTCAGCTATGCTTCCCATTGCTTTGCCCTGCTTATAAAACGTATCCCTTGGCTACACTTTGTGTTTTAAGTCCTCAATATCCCAGCTACAAAAGGAGCTGAGACCGCTTTAATACAGTTTAACAAAAGGAGCTGAGGCCGCTTTAATACAGTTTAACAAAAGGAGCTGAGACCGCTTTAATACAGTTTAACAAAAGGAGCTGAGACCGCTTTAATACAGTTTAACAAAAGGAGCTGAGGCCGCTTTAATACAGTTTAACAAAAGGAGCTGAGACCGCTTTAATACAGTTTAACAAAAGGAGCTGAGACCGCTATTATACAGTTTCACAAAAGGAGCTAAGGCCGCTTTAATACAGTTTAACAAAAGGAGCTGAGACCGCTATTATACAGTTTAACAAAAGGAGCTAAGGCCGCTTTAATACAGTTTAACAAAAGGAGCTGAGACCGCTATTATACAGTTTCACAAAAGGAGCTAAGGCCGCTTTAATACAGTTTAACAAAAGGAGCTGAGACCGCTATTATACAGTTTCACAAAAGGAGCTAAGGCCGCTTTAATACAGTTTAACAAAAGGAGCTGAGACCGCTATTATACAGTTTAACAAAAGGAGCTGAGGCCGCTTTAATACAGTTTAACAAAAGGAGCTGAGACCGCTTTAATACAGTTTAACAAAAGGAGCTGAGGCCGCTTTAATACAGTTTAACAAAAGGAGCTGAGACCGCTTTAATACAGTTTAACAAAAGGAGCTGAGACCGCTTTAATACAGTTTAACAAAAGGAGCTGAGGCCGCTTTAATACAGTTTAACAAAAGGAGCTGAGACCGCTTTAATACAGTTTAACAAAAGGAGCTAAGGCCGCTTTAATACAGTTTCACAAAAGGAGCTGAGACCGCTATTATACAGTTTCACAAAAGGAGCTGAGGCCGCTTTAATACAGTTTAACAAAAGGAGCTGAGACCGCTTTAATACAGTTTAACAAAAGGAGCTGAGGCCGCTTTAATACAGTTTAACAAAAGGAGCTGAGACCGCTTTAATACAGTTTAACAAAAGGAGCTGAGGCCGCTTTAATACAGTTTAACAAAAGGAGCTAAGGCCGCTTTAATACAGTTTCACAAAAGGAGCTGAGACCGCTATTATACAGTTTAACAAAAGGAGCTGAGGCCGCTTTAATACAGTTTAACAAAAGGAGCTGAGACCGCTTTAATACAGTTTAACAAAAGGAGCTGAGACCGCTTTAATACAGTTTAACAAAAGGAGCTGAGGCCGCTTTAATACAGTTTAACAAAAGGAGCTGAGACCGCTTTAATACAGTTTAACAAAAGGAGCTGAGGCCGCTTTAATACAGTTTAACAAAAGGAGCTAAGGCCGCTTTAATACAGTTTCACAAAAGGAGCTGAGACCGCTATTATACAGTTTAACAAAAGGAGCTGAGGCCGCTTTAATACAGTTTAACAAAAGGAGCTGAGACCGCTTTAATACAGTTTAACAAAAGGAGCTGAGACCGCTTTAATACAGTTTAACAAAAGTAGCTGAGACCGCTTTAATACAGTTTAACAAAAGGAGCTGAGGCCGCTTTAATACAGTTTAACAAAAGGAGCTGAGGCCGCTTTAATACAGTTTAACAAAAGGAGCTGAGACCGCTATTATACAGTTTAACAAAAGGAGCTGAGACCGCTTTAATACAGTTTCACAAAAGGAGCTGAGACCGCTTTAATACAGTTTAACAAAAGGAGCTGAGACCGCTATTATACAGTTTCACAAAAGGAGCTGAGACCGCTTTAATACAGTTTAACAAAAGGAGCTGAGGCCGCTTTAATACAGTTTCACAAAAGGAGCTGAGACCGCTTTAATACAGTTTAACAAAAGGAGCTGAGGCCGCTTTAATACAGTTTCACAAAAGGAGCTGAGACCGCTTTAATACAGTTTCACAAAAGGAGCTGAGGCCGCTTTAATACAGTTTAACAAAAGGAGCTGAGACCGCTATTATACAGTTTCACAAAAGGAGCTGAGGCCGCTTTAATACAGTTTCACAAAAGGAGCTGAGGCCGCTTTAATACAGTTTAACAAAAGGAGCTGAGGCCGCTTTAATACAGTTTAACAAAAGGAGCTGAGGCCGCTTTAATACAGTTTCACAAAAGGAGCTGAGACCGCTTTAATACAGTTTCACAAAAGGAGCTGAGGCCGCTTTAATACAGTTTCACAAAAGGAGCTGAGACCGCTTTAATACAGTTTAACAAAAGGAGCTGAGGCCGCTTTAATACAGTTTCACAAAAGGAGCTGAGACCGCTTTAATACAGTTTCACAAAAGGAGCTGAGGCCGCTTTAATACAGTTTAACAAAAGGAGCTGAGGCCGCTTTAATACAGTTTCACAAAAGGAGCTGAGCCCGCTTTAATACAGTTTAACAAAAGGAGCTGAGGCCGCTTTAATACAGTTTCACAAAAGGAGCTGAGGCCGCTTTAATACAGTTTAACAAAAGGAGCTGAGACCGCTTTAATACAGTTTCACAAAAGGAGCTCAGACCGCTTTAATACAGTTTAACAAAAGGAGCTGAGGCCGCTTTAATACAGTTTCACAAAAGGAGCTGAGGCCGCTTTAATACAGTTTCACAAAAGGAGCTGAGGCCGCTTTAATACAGTTTAACAAAAGGAGCTGAGGCCGCTTTAATACAGTTTCACAAAAGGAGCTGAGGCCGCTTTAATACAGTTTAACAAAAGGAGCTGAGACCGCTTTAATACAGTTTCACAAAAGGAGCTGAGACCGCTTTAATACAGTTTAACAAAAGGAGCTGAGGCCGCTTTAATACAGTTTCACAAAAGGAGCTGAGGCCGCTTTAATACAGTGTAACAAAAGGAGCTGAGGCCGCTTTAATACAGTTTAACAAAAGGAGCTGAGGCCGCTTTAATACAGTTTAACAAAAGGAGCTGAGGCCGCTTTAATACAGTTTAACAAAAGGAGCTGAGACCGATATTATACAGTTTCACAAAAGGAGCTGAGGCCGCTTTAATACAGTTTCACAAAAGGAGCTGAGACCGCTTTAATACAGTTTAACAAAAGGAGCTGAGGCCGCTTTAATACAGTTTCACAAAAGGAGCTGAGACCGCTTTAATACAGTTTCACAAAAGGAGCTGAGGCCGCTTTAATACAGTTTAACAAAAGGAGCTGAGACTGCTATTATACAAATTCACAAAAGGAGCTGAGACCGCTATTATACAGTTTCACAAAAGGAGCTGAGGCCGCTTTAACAGTTTCACAAAAGGAGCTGAGGCCGCTTTAATACAGTTTAACAAAAGGAGCTGAGGCCGCTTTAATACAGTTTAACAAAAGGAGCTGAGGCCGCTTTAATACAGTTTAACAAAAGGAGCTGAGACCGCTATTATACAGTTTAACAAAAGGAGCTGAGACCGCTATTATACAGTTTCACAAAAGGAGCTGAGACCGCTATTATACAGTTTCACAAAAGGAGCTGAGGCCGCTTTAATACAGTTTCACAAAAGGAGCTGAGGCCGCTTTAATACAGTTTAACAAAAGGAGCTGAGGCCGCTTTAATACAGTTTAACAAAAGGAGCTGAGGCCGCTTTAATACAGTTTAACAAAAGGTGCTGAGACCGCTATTATACAGTTTAACAAAAGGAGCTGAGACCGCTTTAATACAGTTTAACAAAAGGAGCTGAGACCGCTATTATACAGTTTCACAAAAGGAGCTGAGACCGCTATTATACAGTTTAACAAAAGGAGCTGAGGCCGCTTTAATACAGTTTAACAAAAGGAGCTGAGACCGCTATTATACAGTTTAACAAAAGGAGCTGAGACCGCTTTAATACGGTTTAACAAAAGGAGCTGAGACCGCTATTATACAGTTTCACAAGAGGAGCTGAGACCGCTTTAATACAGTTTAACAAAAGGAGCTGCGACCGCTATTATACAGTTTAACAAAAGGAGCTGAGACCGCTTTAATACAGTTTAACCAACGGAGCTGAGACCGCTTTAATAAATTTTAACAAAAGGAGCTGAGGCCGCTTTAATACAGTTTCACAAAAGGAGCTGAGACCGCTTTAATACAGTTTCACAAAAGGAGCTGAGGCCGCTTTAATACAGTTTAACAAAAGGAGCTGAGGCCGCTTTAATACAGTTTCACAAAAGGAGCTGAGCCCGCTTTAATACAGTTTAACAAAAGGAGCTGAGGCCGCTTTAATACAGTTTCACAAAAGGAGCTGAGGCCGCTTTAATACAGTTTAACAAAAGGAGCTGAGACCGCTTTAATACAGTTTCACAAAAGGAGCTGAGACCGCTTTAATACAGTTTAACAAAAGCAGCTGAGGCCGCTTTAATACAGTTTCACAAAAGGAGCTGAGGCCGCTTTAATACAGTTTAACAAAAGGAGCTGAGGCCGCTTTAATACAGTTTCACAAAAGGAGCTGAGGCCGCTTTAATACAGTTTAACAAAAGGAGCTGAGGCCGCTATTATACAGTTTCACAAAAGGAGCTAAGGCCGCTTTAATACAGTTTAACAAAAGGAACTGAGACCGCTATTATACAGTTTCACAAAAGGAGCTAAGGCCGCTTTAATACAGTTTAACAAAAGGAGCTGAGACCGCTATTATACAGTTTCACAAAAGGAGCTAAGGCCGCTTTAATACAGTTTAACAAAAGGAGCTGAGGCCGCTACAGGATAACAAAAGAGTTGGGGCCGCTATTATACAGGTTAACTAAAGAAACTGAGGCCGCTATAATACAGGATAACAAAAGGAGCTGAGACCGCTATTATATAGGAAGACAGGAGAAGTTGGGATCGCTGTAACACAGGATAACAAAAGGAGCTGAGACCGCTATTATACAGTTTCACAAAAGGAGCTGAGGCCGCTTTAATACAGTTTCACAAAAGGAGCTAAGGCCGCTTTAATACAGTTTAACAAAAGGAGCTGCGACCGCTATTATACAGTTTCACAAAAGGAGCTAAGGCCGCTTTAATACAGTTTAACAAAAGGAGCTGAGACCGCTATTATACAGTTTCACAAAAGGAGCTAAGGCCGCTTTAATACAGTTTAACAAAAGGAGCATAGACCGCTATTATACAGTTTCACAAAAGAAGCTAAGGCCGCTTTAATACAGTTTAACAAAAGGAGCTGAGACCGCTATTATACAGTTTCACAAAAGGAGCTAAGGCCGCTTTAATACAGTTTAACAAAAGGAGCTGAGACCGCTATTATACAGTTTCACAAAAGGAGCTGAGACCGCTATTATACAGTTTCACAAAAGGAGCTAAGGCCGCTTTAATACAGTTTAACAAAAGGAGCTGAGACCGCTTTAATACAGTTTCACAAAAGGAGCTGAGACCGCTTTAATACAGTTTAACAAAAGGAGCTGAGACCGCTTTAATACAGTTTAACAAAAGGAGCTGAGACCGCTTTTATACAGTTTCACAAAAGGAGCTGAGGCCGCTTTAATACAGTTTAACAAAAGGAGCTGAGACCGCTTTAATACAGTTTAACAAAAGGAGCTGAGACCGCTTTAATACAGTTTAACAAAAGGAGCTGAGGCCGCTTTAATACAGTTTAACAAAAGGAGCTGAGACCGCTTTAATACAGTTTAACAAAAGGAGCTAAGGCCGCTTTAATACAGTTTCACAAAAGGAGCTGAGACCGCTATTATACAGTTTAACAAAAGGAGCTGAGGCCGCTTTAATACAGTTTAACAAAAGGAGCTGAGAGCGCTTTAATACAGTTTAACAAAAGGAGCTGAGACCGCTTTAATACAGTTTAACAAAAGGAGCTGAGACCGCTTTAATACAGTTTAACAAAAGGAGCTGAGGCCGCTTTAATACAGTTTAACAAAAGGAGCTGAGGCCGCTTTAATACAGTTTAACAAAAGGAGCTGAGACCGCTATTTTTCAGTTTAACAAAAGGAGCTGAGACCGCTTTAATACAGTTTAACAAAAGGAGCTGAGGCCGCTTTAATACAGTTTAACAAAAGGAGCTGAGGCCGCTTTAATACAGTTTCACAAAAGGAGCTGAGGCCGCTATTATACAGTTTCACAAAAGGAGCTGAGGCCGCTTTAATACAGTTTAACAAAAGGAGCTGAGGCCGCTTTAATACAGTTTAACAAAAGGAGCTGAGGCCGCTTTAATACAGTTTCACAAAAGGAGCTGAGGCCGCTTTAATACAGTTTCACAAAAGGAGCTGAGACCGCTTTAATACAGTTTCACAAAAGGAGCTGAGGCCGCTTTAATACAGTTTCACAAAAGGAGCTGAGACCGCTTTAATACAGTTTAACAAAAGGAGCTGAGGCCGCTTTAATACAGTTTCACAAAAGGAGCTGAGACCGCTTTAATACAGTTTCACAAAAGGAGCTGAGGCCGCTTTAATACAGTTTAACAAAAGGAGCTGAGGCCGCTTTAATACAGTTTCACAAAAGGAGCTGAGCCCGCTTTAATACAGTTTAACAAAAGGAGCTGAGGCCGCTTTAATACAGTTTCACAAAAGGAGCTGAGGCCGCTTTAATACAGTTTAACAAAAGGAGCTGAGACCGCTTTAATACAGTTTCACAAAAGGAGCTGAGACCGCTTTAATACAGTTTAACAAAAGGAGCTGAGGCCGCTTTAATACAGTTTCACAAAAGGAGCTGAGGCCGCTTTAATACAGTTTAACAAAAGGAGCTGAGGCCGCTTTAATACAGTTTCACAAAAGGAGCTGAGGCCGCTTTAATACAGTTTAACAAAAGGAGCTGAGGCCGCTTTAATACAGTTTCACAAAAGGAGCTGAGGCCGCTTTAATACAGTTTAACAAAAGGAGCTGAGACCGCTTTAATACAGTTTCACAAAAGGAGCTGAGACCGCTTTAATACAGTTTAACAAAAGGAGCTGAGGCCGCTTTAATACAGTTTCACAAAAGGAGCTGAGGCCGCTTTAATACAGTGTAACAAAAGGAGCTGAGGCCGCTTTAATACAGTTTAACAAAAGGAGCTGAGGCCGCTTTAATACAGTTTAACAAAAGGAGCTGAGGCCGCTTTAATACAGTTTAACAAAAGGAGCTGAGACCGATATTATACAGTTTCACAAAAGGAGCTGAGGCCGCTTTAATACAGTCTCACAAAAGGAGCTGAGACCGCTTTAATACAGTTTAACAAAAGGAGCTGAGGCCGCTTTAATACAGTTTCACAAAAGGAGCTGAGACCGCTTTAATACAGTTTCACAAAAGGAGCTGAGGCCGCTTTAATACAGTTTAACAAAAGGAGCTGAGACTGCTATTATACAAATTCACAAAAGGAGCTGAGACCGCTATTATACAGTTTCACAAAAGGAGCTGAGGCCGCTTTAATACAGTTTAACAAAAGGAGCTGAGACCGCTATTATACAGTTTCACAAAAGGAGCTGAGGCCGCTTTAATACAGTCTCACAAAAGGAGCTGAGACCGCTTTAATACAGTTTAACAAAAGGAGCTGAGGCCGCTTTAATACAGTTTCACAAAAGGAGCTGAGACCGCTTTAATACAGTTTCACAAAAGGAGCTGAGGCCGCTTTAATACAGTTTAACAAAAGGAGCTGAGACTGCTATTATACAAATTCACAAAAGGAGCTGAGACCGCTATTATACAGTTTCACAAAAGGAGCTGAGGCCGCTTTAATACAGTTTAACAAAAGGAGCTGAGACCGATATTATACAGTTTCACAAAAGGAGCTGAGGCCGCTTTAATACAGTCTCACAAAAGGAGCTGAGACCGCTTTAATACAGTTTAACAAAAGGAGCTGAGGCCGCTTTAATACAGTTTAACAAAAGGAGCTGAGACCGCTATTATACAGTTTAACAAAAGGAGCTGAGACCGCTTTAATACAGTTTAACAAAAGGAGCTGAGACCGCTATTATACAGTTTCACAAAAGGAGCTGAGACCGCTATTATACAGTTTAACAAAAGGAGCTGAGGCCGCTTTAATACAGTTTAACAAAAGGAGCTGAGACCGCTATTATACAGTTTAACAAAAGGAGCTGAGACCGCTTTAATACGGTTTAACAAAAGGAGCTGAGACCGCTATTATACAGTTTCACAAGAGGAGCAGAGACCGCTTTAATACAGTTTAACAAAAGGAGCTGCGACCGCTATTATACAGTTTAACAAAAGGAGCTGAGACCGCTTTAATACAGTTTAACAAAAGGAGCTGAGACCGCTTTAATACAGTTTAACAAAAGGAGCTGAGGCCGCTTTAATACAGTTTCACAAAAGGAGCTGAGACCGCTTTAATACAGTTTCACAAAAGGAGCTGAGGCCGCTTTAATACAGTTTAACAAAAGGAGCTGAGGCCGCTTTAATACAGTTTCACAAAAGGAGCTGAGCCCGCTTTAATACAGTTTAACAAAAGGAGCTGAGGCCGCTTTAATACAGTTTCACAAAAGGAGCTGAGGCCGCTTTAATACAGTTTAACAAAAGCAGCTGAGACCGCTTTAATACAGTTTAACAAAAGGAGCTGAGACCGCTTTAATACAGTTTAACAAAAGGAGCTGAGGCCGCTTTAATACAGTTTAACAAAAGGAGCTGAGACCGCTTTAATACAGTTTAACAAAAGGAGCTGAGACCGCTATTATACAGTTTCACAAAAGCAGCTAAGGCCGCTTTAATACAGTTTAACAAAAGGAGCTGAGACCGCTATTATACAGTTTAACAAAAGGAGCTAAGGCCGCTTTAATACAGTTTAACAAAAGGAGCTGAGACCGCTATTATACAGTTTCACAAAAGGAGCTAAGGCCGCTTTAATATAGTTTAACAAAAGGAGCTGAGACCGCTATTATACAGTTTCACAAAAGGAGCTAAGGCCGCTTTAATACAGTTTAACAAAAGGAGCTGAGACCGCTTTAATACAGTTTCACAAAAGGAGCTGAGGCCGCTTTAATACAGTTTAACAAAAGGAGCTGAGACCGCTTTAATACAGTTTCACAAAAGGAGCTGAGACCGCTTTAATACAGTTTAACAAAAGGAGCTGAGGCCGCTTTAATACAGTTTCACAAAAGGAGCTGAGGCCGCTTTAATACAGTTTAACAAAAGGAGCTGAGACCGCTTTAATACAGTTTAACAAAAGGAGCTGAGGCCGCTTTAATACAGTTTCACAAAAGGAGCTGAGACCGCTTTAATACAGTTTAACAAAAGGAGCTGAGGCCGCTTTAATACAGTTTCACAAAAGGAGCTGAGACCGCTTTAATACAGTTTCACAAAAGGAGCTGAGGCCGCTTTAATACAGTTTAACAAAAGGAGCTGAGACTGCTATTATACAAATTCACAAAAGGAGCTGAGACCGCTATTATACAGTTTCACAAAAGGAGCTGAGGCCGCTTTAATACAGTTTCACAAAAGGAGCTGAGGCCGCTTTAATACAGTTTAACAAAAGGAGCTGAGGCCGCTTTAATACAGTTTAACAAAAGGAGCTGAGGCCGCTTTAATACAGTTTAACAAAAGGAGCTGAGACCGCTATTATACAGTTTAACAAAAGGAGCTGAGACCGCTTTAATACAGTTTAACAAAAGGAGCTGAGACCGCTATTATACAGTTTCACAAAAGGAGCTGAGACCGCTATTATACAGTTTAACAAAAGGAGCTGAGGCCGCTTTAATACAGTTTAACAAAAGGAGCTGAGACCGCTATTATACAGTTTAACAAAAGGAGCTGAGACCGCTTTAATACGGTTTAACAAAAGGAGCTGAGACCGCTATTATACAGTTTCACAAGAGGAGCTGACACCGCTTTAATACAGTTTAACAAAAGGAGCTGCGACCGCTATTATACAGTTTAACAAAAGGAGCTGAGACCGCTTTAATACAGTTTAACAAAAGGAGCTGAGACCGCTTTAATACAGTTTAACAAAAGGAGCTGAGGCCGCTTTAATACAGTTTCACAAAAGGAGCTGAGACCGCTTTAATACAGTTTCACAAAAGGAGCTGAGGCCGCTTTAATACAGTTTAACAAAAGGAGCTGAGGCCGCTTTAATACAGTTTCACAAAAGGAGCTGAGCCCGCTTTAATACAGTTTAACAAAAGGAGCTGAGGCCGCTTTAATACAGTTTCACAAAAGGAGCTGAGGCCGCTTTAATACAGTTTAACAAAAGGAGCTGAGACCGCTTTAATACAGTTTAACAAAAGGAGCTGAGACCGCTTTAATACAGTTTAACAAAAGGAGCTGAGGCCGCTTTAATACAGTTTAACAAAAGGAGCTGAGACCGCTTTAATACAGTTTAACAAAAGGAGCTGAGACCGCTATTATACAGTTTCACAAAAGCAGCTAAGGCCGCTTTAATACAGTTTAACAAAAGGAGCTGAGACCGCTATTATACAGTTTAACAAAAGGAGCTAAGGCCGCTTTAATACAGTTTAACAAAAGGAGCTGAGACCGCTATTATACAGTTTCACAAAAGGAGCTAAGGCCGCTTTAATACAGTTTAACAAAAGGAGCTGAGACCGCTATTATACAGTTTCACAAAAGGAGCTAAGGCCGCTTTAATACAGTTTAACAAAAGGAGCTGAGACCGCTTTAATACAGTTTCACAAAAGGAGCTGAGGCCGCTTTAATACAGTTGAACAAAAGGAGCTGAGACCGCTTTAATACAGTTTCACAAAAGGAGCTGAGGCCGCTTTAATACAGTTTAACAAAAGGAGCTGAGACCGCTTTAATACAGTTTCACAAAAGGAGCTGAGGCCGCTTTCATACAGTTTCACAAAAGGAGCTGAGGCCGCTTTAATACAGTTTAACAAAAGGAGCTGAGGCCGCTTTAATACAGTTTAACAAAAGGAGCTGAGACCGCTATTATACAGTTTAACAAAAGGAGCTGAGACCGCTTTAATACAGTTTAACAAAAGGAGCTGAGACCGCTATTATACAGTTTCACAAAAGGAGCTGAGACCGCTATTATACAGTTTAACAAAAGGAGCTGAGGCCGCTATTATACAGTTTAACAAAAGGAGCTGAGACCGCTTTAATACGGTTTAACAAAAGGAGCTGAGACCGCTATTATACAGTTTCACAAGAGGAGCAGAGACCGCTTTAATACAGTTTAACAAAAGGAGCTGAGACCGCTATTATACAGTTTCACAAAAGGAGCTAAGGCCGCTTTAATACAGTTTAACAAAAGGAGCTGAGACCGCTTTAATACAGTTTCACAAAAGGAGCTGAGGCCGCTTTAATACAGTTTCACAAAAGGAGCTGAGGCCGCTTTAATACAGTTTAACAAAAGGAGCTGAGGCCGCTTTAATACAGTTTAACAAAAGGAGCTGAGACCGCTATTATACAGTTTAACAAAAGGAGCTGAGACCGCTTTAATACAGTTTAACAAAAGGAGCTGAGACCGCTATTATACAGTTTAACAAAAGGAGCTGAGGCCGCTTTAATACAGTTTAACAAAAGGAGCTGAGACCGCTATTATACAGTTTAACAAAAGGAGCTGAGACCGCTTTAATACGGTTTAACAAAAGGAGCTGAGACCGCTATTATACAGTTTCACAAGAGGAGCAGAGACCGCTTTAATACAGTTTAACAAAAGGAGCTGCGACCGCTATTATACAGTTTAACAAAAGGAGCTGAGACCGCTTTAATACAGTTTAACAAAAGGAGCTGAGACCGCTTTAATACAGTTTAACAAAAGGAGCTGAGGCCGCTTTAATACAGTTTCACAAAAGGAGCTGAGACCGCTTTAATACAGTTTCACAAAAGGAGCTGAGGCCGCTTTAATACAGTTTAACAAAAGGAGCTGAGGCCGCTTTAATACAGTTTCACAAAAGGAGCTGAGCCCGCTTTAATACAGTTTAACAAAAGGAGCTGAGGCCGCTTTAATACAGTTTCACAAAAGGAGCTGAGGCCGCTTTAATACAGTTTAACAAAAGGAGCTGAGACCGCTTTAATACAGTTTAACAAAAGGAGCTGAGACCGCTTTAATACAGTTTAACAAAAGGAGCTGAGGCCGCTTTAATACAGTTTAACAAAAGGAGCTGAGACCGCTTTAATACAGTTTAACAAAAGGAGCTGAGACCGCTATTATACAGTTTCACAAAAGCAGCTAAGGCCGCTTTAATACAGTTTAACAAAAGGAGCTGAGACCGCTATTATACAGTTTAACAAAAGGAGCTAAGGCCGCTTTAATACAGTTTAACAAAAGGAGCTGAGACCGCTATTATACAGTTTCACAAAAGGAGCTAAGGCCGCTTTAATACAGTTTAACAAAAGGAGCTGAGACCGCTATTATACAGTTTCACAAAAGGAGCTAAGGCCGCTTTAATACAGTTTAACAAAAGGAGCTGAGACCGCTTTAATACAGTTTCACAAAAGGAGCTGAGGCCGCTTTAATACAGTTTAACAAAAGGAGCTGAGACCGCTTTAATACAGTTTCACAAAAGGAGCTGAGACCGCTTTAATACAGTTTAACAAAAGGAGCTGAGGCCGCTTTAATACAGTTTCACAAAAGGAGCTGAGGCCGCTTTAATACAGTTTAACAAAAGGAGCTGAGACCGCTTTAATACAGTTTAACAAAAGGAGCTGAGGCCGCTTTAATACAGTTTCACAAAAGGAGCTGAGACCGCTTTAATACAGTTTAACAAAAGGAGCTGAGGCCGCTTTAATACAGTTTCACAAAAGGAGCTGAGACCGCTTTAATACAGTTTCACAAAAGGAGCTGAGGCCGCTTTAATACAGTTTAACAAAAGGAGCTGAGACTGCTATTATACAAATTCACAAAAGGAGCTGAGACCGCTATTATACAGTTTCACAAAAGGAGCTGAGGCCGCTTTAATACAGTTTCACAAAAGGAGCTGAGGCCGCTTTAATACAGTTTAACAAAAGGAGCTGAGGCCGCTTTAATACAGTTTAACAAAAGGAGCTGAGGCCGCTTTAATACAGTTTAACAAAAGGAGCTGAGACCGCTATTATACAGTTTAACAAAAGGAGCTGAGACCGCTTTAATACAGTTTAACAAAAGGAGCTGAGACCGCTATTATACAGTTTCACAAAAGGAGCTGAGACCGCTATTATACAGTTTAACAAAAGGAGCTGAGGCCGCTTTAATACAGTTTAACAAAAGGAGCTGAGACCGCTATTATACAGTTTAACAAAAGGAGCTGAGACCGCTTTAATACGGTTTAACAAAAGGAGCTGAGACCGCTATTATACAGTTTCACAAGAGGAGCTGACACCGCTTTAATACAGTTTAACAAAAGGAGCTGCGACCGCTATTATACAGTTTAACAAAAGGAGCTGAGACCGCTTTAATACAGTTTAACAAAAGGAGCTGAGACCGCTTTAATACAGTTTAACAAAAGGAGCTGAGGCCGCTTTAATACAGTTTCACAAAAGGAGCTGAGACCGCTTTAATACAGTTTCACAAAAGGAGCTGAGGCCGCTTTAATACAGTTTAACAAAAGGAGCTGAGGCCGCTTTAATACAGTTTCACAAAAGGAGCTGAGCCCGCTTTAATACAGTTTAACAAAAGGAGCTGAGGCCGCTTTAATACAGTTTCACAAAAGGAGCTGAGGCCGCTTTAATACAGTTTAACAAAAGGAGCTGAGACCGCTTTAATACAGTTTAACAAAAGGAGCTGAGACCGCTTTAATACAGTTTAACAAAAGGAGCTGAGGCCGCTTTAATACAGTTTAACAAAAGGAGCTGAGACCGCTTTAATACAGTTTAACAAAAGGAGCTGAGACCGCTATTATACAGTTTCACAAAAGCAGCTAAGGCCGCTTTAATACAGTTTAACAAAAGGAGCTGAGACCGCTATTATACAGTTTAACAAAAGGAGCTAAGGCCGCTTTAATACAGTTTAACAAAAGGAGCTGAGACCGCTATTATACAGTTTCACAAAAGGAGCTAAGGCCGCTTTAATACAGTTTAACAAAAGGAGCTGAGACCGCTATTATACAGTTTCACAAAAGGAGCTAAGGCCGCTTTAATACAGTTTAACAAAAGGAGCTGAGACCGCTTTAATACAGTTTCACAAAAGGAGCTGAGGCCGCTTTAATACAGTTTAACAAAAGGAGCTGAGACCGCTTTAATACAGTTTCACAAAAGGAGCTGAGACCGCTTTAATACAGTTTAACAAAAGGAGCTGAGGCCGCTTTAATACAGTTTCACAAAAGGAGCTGAGGCCGCTTTAATACAGTTTAACAAAAGGAGCTGAGGCCGCTATTATACAGTTTCACAAAAGGAGCTAAGGCCGCTTTAATACAGTTTAACAAAAGGAACTGAGACCGCTATTATACAGTTTCACAAAAGGAGCTAAGGCCGCTTTAATACAGTTTAACAAAAGGAGCTGAGACCGCTTTAATACAGTTTCACAAAAGGAGCTGAGACCGCTTTAATACAGTTTAACAAAAGGAGCTGAGGCCGCTTTAATACAGTTTAACAAAAGGAGCTGAGGCCGCTTTAATACAGTTTAACAAAAGGAGCTGAGGCCGCTTTAATACAGTTTAACAAAAGGAGCTGAGACCGATATTATACAGTTTCACAAAAGGAGCTGAGGCCGCTTTAATACAGTTTCACAAAAGGAGCTGAGACCGCTTTAATACAGTTTATGAAAAGGAGCTGAGGCCCCTTTAATACAGTTTCACAAAAGGAGCTGAGACCGCTTTAATACAGTTTAACAAAAGGAGCTGAGGCCGCTTTAATACAGTTTAACAAAAGGAGCTGAGACCGCTTTAATACAGTTTAACAAAAGGAGCTGAGGCCGCTTTAATACAGTTTCACAAAAGGAGCTGAGACCGCTTTAATACAGTTTAACAAAAGGAGCTGAGGCCGCTTTAATACAGTTTCACAAAAGGAGCTGAGACCGCTTTAATACAGTTTCACAAAAGGAGCTGAGGCCGCTTTAATACAGTTTAACAAAAGGAGCTGAGACTGCTATTATACAAATTCACAAAAGGAGCTGAGACCGCTATTATACAGTTTCACAAAAGGAGCTGAGGCCGCTTTAATACAGTTTCACAAAAGGAGCTGAGGCCGCTTTAATACAGTTTAACAAAAGGAGCTGAGGCCGCTTTAATACAGTTTAACAAAAGGAGCTGAGGCCGCTTTAATACAGTTTAACAAAAGGAGCTGAGACCGCTATTATACAGTTTAACAAAAGGAGCTGAGACCGCTTTAATACAGTTTAACAAAAGGAGCTGAGACCGCTATTATACAGTTTCACAAAAGGAGCTGAGACCGCTATTATAAAGTTTAACAAAAGGAGCTGAGGCCGCTTTAATATAGTTTAACAAAAGGAGCTGAGACCGCTATTATACAGTTTAACAAAAGGAGCTGAGACCGCTTTAATACGGTTTAACAAAAGGAGCTGAGACCGCTATTATACAGTTTCACAAGAGGAGCTGAGACCGCTTTAATACAGTTTAACAAAAGGAGCTGCGACCGCTATTATACAGTTTCACAAAAGGAGCTGAGACCGCTTTAATACAGTTTCACAAAAGGAGCTGAGGCCGCTTTAATACAGTTTAACAAAAGGAGCTGAGGCCGCTTTAATACAGTTTCACAAAAGGAGCTGAGCCCGCTTTAATACAGTTTAACAAAAGGAGCTGAGGCCGCTTTAATACAGTTTCACAAAAGGAGCTGAGGCCGCTTTAATACAGTTTAACAAAAGGAGCTGAGACCGCTTTAATACAGTTTCACAAAAGGAGCTGAGACCGCTTTAATACAGTTTAACAAAAGGAGCTGAGGCCGCTTTAATACAGTTTCACAAAAGGAGCTGAGGCCGCTTTAATACAGTTTAACAAAAGGAGCTGAGGCCGCTTTAATACAGTTTCACAAAAGGAGCTGAGGCCGCTTTAATACAGTTTAACAAAAGGAGCTGAGGCCGCTATTATACAGTTTCACAAAAGGAGCTAAGGCCGCTTTAATACAGTTTAACAAAAGGAACTGAGACCGCTATTATACAGTTTCACAAAAGGAGCTAAGGCCGCTTTAATAGTTTAACAAAAGGAGCTGAGACCGCTATTATACAGTTTCACAAAAGGAGCTAAGGCCGCTTTAATACAGTTTAACAAAAGGAGCTGAGGCCGCTACAGGATAACAAAAGAGTTGGGGCCGCTATTATACAGGTTAACTAAAGGAACTGAGGCCGCTATAATACAGGATAACAAAAGGAGCTGAGACCGCTATTATATAGGAAGACAGGAGAAGTCTGGATCGCTGTAACACAGGATAACAAAAGGAGCTGAGACCGCTATTATACAGTTTCACAAAAGGAGCTGAGGCCGCTTTAATACAGTTTCACAAAAGGAGCTAAGGCCGCTTTAATACAGTTTAACAAAAGGAGCTGAGACCGCTATTATACAGTTTCACAAAAGGAGCTAAGGCCGCTTTAATACAGTTTAACAAAAGGAGCTGAGACCGCTATTATACAGTTTCACAAAAGGAGCTAAGGCCGCTTTAATACAGTTTAACAAAAGGAGCATAGACCGCTATTATACAGTTTCACAAAAGGAGCTAAGGCCGCTTTAATACAGTTTAACAAAAGGAGCTGAGACCGCTATTATACAGTTTCACAAAAGGAGCTAAGGCCGCTTTAATACAGTTTAACAAAAGGAGCTGAGACCGCTATTATACAGTTTCACAAAAGGAGCTGAGACCGCTATTATACAGTTTCACAAAAGGAGCTAAGGCCGCTTTAATACAGTTTAACAAAAGGAGCTGAGACCGCTTTAATACAGTTTCACAAAAGGAGCTGTGACCGCTTTAATACAGTTTAACAAAAGGAGCTGAGACCGCTTTAATACAGTTTAACAAAAGGAGCTGAGACCGCTTTTATACAGTTTCACAAAAGGAGCTGAGGCCGCTTTAATACAGTTTAACAAAAGGAGCTGAGACCGCTTTAATACAGTTTAACAAAAGGAGCTGAGACCGCTTTAATACAGTTTAACAAAAGGAGCTGAGGCCGCTTTAATACAGTTTAACAAAAGGAGCTGAGACCGCTTTAATACAGTTTAACAAAAGGAGCTAAGGCCGCTTTAATACAGTTTCACAAAAGGAGCTGAGACCGCTATTATACAGTTTAACAAAAGGAGCTGAGGCCGCTTTAATACAGTTTAACAAAAGGAGCTGAGAGCGCTTTAATACAGTTTAACAAAAGGAGCTGAGACCGCTTTAATACAGTTTAACAAAAGGAGCTGAGACCGCTTTAATACAGTTTAACAAAAGGAGCTGAGGCCGCTTTAATACAGTTTAACAAAAGGAGCTGAGGGCGCTTTAATACAGTTTAACAAAAGGAGCTGAGACCGCTATTTTTCAGTTTAACAAAAGGAGCTGAGACCGCTTTAATACAGTTTAACAAAAGGAGCTGAGGCCGCTTTAATACAGTTTAACAAAAGGAGCTGAGGCCGCTCTAATACAGTTTCACAAAAGGAGCTGAGACCGCTTTAATACAGTTTAACAAAAGGAGCTGAGACCGCTTTAATACAGTTTAACAAAAGGAGCTGAGACCGCTTTAATACAGTTTAACAAAAGGAGCTGAGACCGCTTTAATACAGTTTAACAAAAGGAGCTGAGGCCGCTTTAATACAGTTTCACAAAAGGAGCTGAGACCGCTTTAATACAGTTTAACAAAAGGAGCTGAGACCGCTTTAATACAGTTTAACAAAAGGAGCTGAGCCCGCTTTAATACAGTTTCACAAAAGGAGCTGAGACCGCTTTAATACAGTTTAACAAAAGGAGCTGAGGCCGCTTTAATACAGTTTCACAAAAGGAGCTGAGACCGCTTTAATACAGTTTAACAAAAGGAGCTGAGGCCGCTTTAATACAGTTTCACAAAAGGAGATGAGACCGCTTTAATACAGTTTAACAAAAGGAGCTGAGGCCGCTTTAATACAGTTTAACAAAAGGAGCTGAGACCGCTATTATACAGTTTCAGAAAAGGAGCTGAGACCGCTTTAATACAGTTTAACAAAAGGAGCTGAGGCCGCTTTAATACAGTTTCACAAAAGGAGCTGAGACCGCTTTAATACAGTTTAACAAAAGGAGCTGAGGCCGCTTTAATACAGTTTAACAAAAGGAGCTGAGACCGCTATTATACAGTTTCACAAAAGGAGCTGAGGCCGCTTTAATACAGTTTCACAAAAGGAGCTGAGGCCGCTTTAATACAGTTTAACAAAAGGAGCTGAGGCCGCTTTAATACAGTTTAACAAAAGGAGCTGAGGCCAGTTTAATACAGTTTAACAAAAGGAGCTGAGGCCAGTTTAATACAGTTTCACAAAAGGAGCTGAGGCCACTTTAATACAGTTTCACAAAAGGAGCTGAGACCGCTTTAATACAGTTTATCAAAAGGAGCTGAGACCGCTATTATACAGTTTCACAAAAGGAGCTGAGGCCGCTTTAATACAGTTTCACAGAAGGAGCTGAGACCGCTTTAATACAGTTTAACAAAAGGAGCTGAGGCCGCTTTAATACAGTTTCACAAAAGGAGCTGAGACCGCTTTAATACAGTTTAACAAAAGGAGCTGAGACCGCTATTATACAGTTTCACAAAAGGAGCTGAGGCCGCTATTATACAGTTTCACAAAAGGAGCTGAGGCCGCTTTAATACAGTTTCACAAAAGGAGCTGAGACCGCTTTAATACAGTTTAACAAAAGGAGCTGGGGCCGCTTTAATACACTTTCACAAAAGGAGCTGAGACCGCTTTAATACAGTTTCACAAAAGGAGCTGAGGCCGCTTTAATACAGTTTAACAAAAGGAGCAGAGACCGCTATTATACAGTTTCGCAAAAGGAGCTGAGGCCGCTTTAATACAGTTTCACAAAAGGAGCTGAGGCCGCTTTAATACAGTTTCACAAAAGGAGCTGAGGCCGCTTTAATACAGTTTCACAAAAGGAGCTGAGACCGCTTTAATACAGTTTAACAAAAGGAGCTGAGGCCGCTTTAATACAGTTTCACAAAAGGAGCTGAGACCGCTTTAATACAGTTTCACAAAAGGAGCTGAGACCGCTTTAATACAGTTTAACAAAAGGAGCTGAGACCGCTTTAATACAGTTTAACAAAAGGAGCTGAGACCGCTATTATACAGTTTCACAAAAGGAGCTGAGGCCGCTTTAATACAGTTTCACAAAAGGAGCTGAGACCGCTTTAATACAGTTTAACAAAAGGAGCTGAGGCCGCTTTAATACAGTTTCACAAAAGGAGCTGAGACCGCTTTAATACAGTTTCACAAAAGGAGCTGAGGCCGCTTTAATACAGTTTAACAAAAGGAGCTGAGACCGCTTTAATACAGTTTCACAAAAGGAGCTGAGGCCGCTTTAATACAGTTTCACAAAAGGAGCTGAGACCGCTTTAATATAGTTTAACAAAAGGAGCTGAGGCCGCTTTAATACAGTTTCACAAAAGGAGCTGAGACCGCTTTAATACAGTTTCACAAAAGGAGCTGAGGCCGCTTTAATACAGTTTAACAAAAGGAGCTGAGACCGCTATTATACAGTTTCACAAAAGGAGCTGAGGCCGCTTTAATACAGTTTAACAAAAGGAGCTGAGAACGCTTTAATACGGTTTAACAAAAGGAGCTGAGACCGCTATTATACAGTTTCACAAAAGGAGCTGAGACCGCTTTAATACAGTTTAACAAAAGGAGCTGAGACCGCTATTATACAGTTTAACAAAAGGAGCTGAGACCGCTTTAATACAGTTTAACAAAAGGAGCTGAGACCGCTATTATACAGTTTCACAAAAGGAGCTGAGACCGCTTTAATACAGTTTAACAAAAGGAGCTGAGGCCGCTTTAATACAGTTTCACAAAAGGAGCTGAGACCGCTTTAATACAGTTTCACAAAAGGAGCTGAGGCCGCTTTAATACAGTTTAACAAAAGGAGCTGAGACTGCTATTATACAAATTCACAAAAGGAGCTGAGACCGCTATTATACAGTTTCACAAAAGGAGCTGAGGCCGCTTTAATACAGTTTCACAAAAGGAGCTGAGGCCGCTTTAATACAGTTTAACAAAAGGAGCTGAGGCCGCTTTAATACAGTTTAACAAAAGGAGCTGAGGCCGCTTTAATACAGTTTAACAAAAGGAGCTGAGACCGCTATTATACAGTTTAACAAAAGGAGCTGAGACCGCTTTAATACAGTTTAACAAAAGGAGCTGAGACCGCTATTATACAGTTTCACAAAAGGAGCTGAGACCGCTATTATACAGTTTAACAAAAGGAGCTGAGGCCGCTTTAATACAGTTTAACAAAAGGAGCTGAGACCGCTATTATACAGTTTAACAAAAGGAGCTGAGACCTCTTTAATACGGTTTAACAAAAGGAGCTGAGACCGCTATTATACAGTTTCACAAGAGGAGCTGAGACCGCTTTAATACAGTTTAACAAAAGGAGCTGCGACCGCTATTATACAGTTTAACAAAAGGAGCTGAGACCGCTTTAATACAGTTTAACAAAAGGAGCTGAGACCGCTTTAATAAATTTTAACAAAAGGAGCTGAGGCCGCTTTAATACAGTTTCACAAAAGGAGCTGAGACCGCTTTAATACAGTTTCACAAAAGGAGCTGAGGCCGCTTTAATACAGTTTAACAAAAGGAGCTGAGGCCGCTTTAATACAGTTTCACAAAAGGAGCTGAGCCCGCTTTAATACAGTTTAACAAAAGGAGCTGAGGCCGCTTTAATACAGTTTCACAAAAGGAGCTGAGGCCGCTTTAATACAGTTTAACAAAAGGAGCTGAGACCGCTTTAATACAGTTTCACAAAAGGAGCTGAGACCGCTTTAATACAGTTTAACAAAAGGAGCTGAGGCCGCTTTAATACAGTTTCACAAAAGGAGCTAAGGCCGCTTTAATACAGTTTAACAAAAGGAGCTGAGGCCGCTACAGGATAACAAAAGAGTTGGGGCCGCTATTATACAGGTTAACTAAAGGAACTGAGGCCGCTATAATACAGGATAACAAAAGGAGCTGAGACCGCTATTATATAGGAAGACAGGAGAAGTTGGGATCGCTGTAACACAGGATAACAAAAGGAGCTGAGACCGCTATTATACAGTTTCACAAAAGGAGCTGAGGCCGCTTTAATACAGTTTCACAAAAGGAGCTAAGGCCGCTTTAATACAGTTTAACAAAAGGAGCTGAGACCGCTATTATACAGTTTCACAAAAGGAGCTAAGGCCGCTTTAATACAGTTTAACAAAAGGAGCTGAGACCGCTATTATACAGTTTCACAAAAGGAGCTAAGGCCGCTTTAATACAGTTTAACAAAAGGAGCATAGACCGCTATTATACAGTTTCACAAAAGGAGCTAAGGCCGCTTTAATACAGTTTAACAAAAGGAGCTGAGACCGCTATTATACAGTTTCACAAAAGGAGCTAAGGCCGCTTTAATACAGTTTAACAAAAGGAGCTGAGACCGCTATTATACAGTTTCACAAAAGGAGCTGAGACCGCTATTATACAGTTTCACAAAAGGAGCTAAGGCCGCTTTAATACAGTTTCACAAAAGGAGCTGAGACCGCTTTAATACAGTTTAACAAAAGGAGCTGAGACCGCTTTAATACAGTTTAACAAAAGGAGCTGAGACCGCTTTAATACAGTTTAACAAAAGGAGCTGAGACCGCTTTAATACAGTTTAACAAAAGGAGCTGAGGCCGCTTTAATACAGTTTAACAAAAGGAGCTGAGACCGCTTTAATACAGTTTAACAAAAGGAGCTAAGGCCGCTTTAATACAGTTTCACAAAAGGAGCTGAGACCGCTATTATACAGTTTAACAAAAGGAGCTGAGGCCGCTTTAATACAGTTTAACAAAAGGAGCTGAGAGCGCTTTAATACAGTTTAACAAAAGGAGCTGAGACCGCTTTAATACAGTTTAACAAAAGGAGCTGAGACCGCTTTAATACAGTTTAACAAAAGGAGCTGAGGCCGCTTTAATACAGTTTAACAAAAGGAGCTGAGGCCGCTTTAATACAGTTTAACAAAAGGAGCTGAGACCGCTATTTTTCAGTTTAACAAAAGGAGCTGAGACCGCTTTAATACAGTTTAACAAAAGGAGCTGAGGCCGCTTTAATACAGTTTAACAAAAGGAGCTGAGGCCGCTTTAATACAGTTTCACAAAAGGAGCTGAGACCGCTTTAATACAGTTTAACAAAAGGAGCTGAGACCGCTTTAATACAGTTTAACAAAAGGAGCTGAGACCGCTTTAATACAGTTTAACAAAAGGAGCTGAGACCGCTTTAATACAGTTTAACAAAAGGAGCTGAGGCCGCTTTAATACAGTTTCACAAAAGGAGCTGAGACCGCTTTAATACAGTTTAACAAAAGGAGCTGAGACCGCTTTAATACAGTTTAACAAAAGGAGCTGAGCCCGCTTTAATACAGTTTCACAAAAGGAGCTGAGACCGCTTTAATACAGTTTAACAAAAGGAGCTGAGGCCGCTTTAATACAGTTTCACAAAAGGAGCTGAGACCGCTTTAATACAGTTTAACAAAAGGAGCTGAGGCCGCTTTAATACAGTTTCACAAAAGGAGATGAGACCGCTTTAATACAGTTTAACAAAAGGAGCTGAGGCCGCTTTAATACAGTTTAACAAAAGGAGCTGAGACCGCTATTATACAGTTTCACAAAAGGAGCTGAGACCGCTTTAATACAGTTTAACAAAAGGAGCTGAGGCCGCTTTAATACAGTTTCACAAAAGGAGCTGAGACCGCTTTAATACAGTTTAACAAAAGGAGCTGAGGCCGCTTTAATACAGTTTAACAAAAGGAGCTGAGACCGCTATTATACAGTTTCACAAAAGGAGCTGAGGCCGCTTTAATACAGTTTCACAAAAGGAGCTGAGGCCGCTTTAATACAGTTTAACAAAAGGAGCTGAGGCCGCTTTAATACAGTTTAACAAAAGGAGCTGAGGCCAGTTTAATACAGTTTAACAAAAGGAGCTGAGGCCAGTTTAATACAGTTTCACAAAAGGAGCTGAGGCCACTTTAATACAGTTTCACAAAAGGAGCTGAGACCGCTTTAATACAGTTTATCAAAAGGAGCTGAGACCGCTATTATACAGTTTCACAAAAGGAGCTGAGGCCGCTTTAATACAGTTTCACAGAAGGAGCTGAGACCGCTTTAATACAGTTTAACAAAAGGAGCTGAGGCCGCTTTAATACAGTTTCACAAAAGGAGCTGAGACCGCTTTAATACAGTTTAACAAAAGGAGCTGAGACCGCTATTATACAGTTTCACAAAAGGAGCTGAGGCCGCTATTATACAGTTTCACAAAAGGAGCTGAGGCCGCTTTAATACAGTTTCACA
Organism: Tenodera sinensis; assembly: GCA_030765045.1. Taxonomy (NCBI): domain Eukaryota; kingdom Metazoa; phylum Arthropoda; class Insecta; order Mantodea; family Mantidae; genus Tenodera; species Tenodera sinensis. The sequence continues at coordinate 79,137,387 of CM060961.1, forward strand.
AAAGGAGCTGAGACCGCTTTAATACAGTTTAACAAAAGGAGCTGGGGCCGCTTTAATACACTTTCACAAAAGGAGCTGAGACCGCTTTAATACAGTTTCACAAAAGGAGCTGAGGCCGCTTTAATACAGTTTAACAAAAGGAGCAGAGACCGCTATTATACAGTTTCGCAAAAGGAGCTGAGGCCGCTTTAATACAGTTTCACAAAAGGAGCTGAGGCCGCTTTAATACAGTTTCACAAAAGGAGCTGAGGCCGCTTTAATACAGTTTCACAAAAGGAGCTGAGACCGCTTTAATACAGTTTAACAAAAGGAGCTGAGGCCGCTTTAATACAGTTTCACAAAAGGAGCTGAGACCGCTTTAATACAGTTTCACAAAAGGAGCTGAGACCGCTTTAATACAGTTTAACAAAAGGAGCTGAGACCGCTTTAATACAGTTTAACAAAAGGAGCTGAGACCGCTATTATACAGTTTCACAAAAGGAGCTGAGGCCGCTTTAATACAGTTTCACAAAAGGAGCTGAGACCGCTTTAATACAGTTTAACAAAAGGAGCTGAGGCCGCTTTAATACAGTTTCACAAAAGGAGCTGAGACCGCTTTAATACAGTTTCACAAAAGGAGCTGAGGCCGCTTTAATACAGTTTAACAAAAGGAGCTGAGACCGCTTTAATACAGTTTCACAAAAGGAGCTGAGGCCGCTTTAATACAGTTTCACAAAAGGAGCTGAGACCGCTTTAATACAGTTTAACAAAAGGAGCTGAGGCCGCTTTAATACAGTTTCACAAAAGGAGCTGAGACCGCTTTAATACAGTTTCACAAAAGGAGCTGAGGCCGCTTTAATACAGTTTAACAAAAGGAGCTGAGACCGCTATTATACAGTTTCACAAAAGGAGCCGAGGCCGCTTTAATACAGTTTAACAAAAGGAGCTGAGACCGCTTTAATACGGTTTAACAAAAGGAGCTGAGACCGCTATTATACAGTTTCACAAAAGGAGCTGAGACCGCTTTAATACAGTTTAACAAAAGGAGCTGAGACCGCTATTATACAGTTTAACAAAAGGAGCTGAGACCGCTTTAATACAGTTTAACAAAAGGAGCTGAGACCGCTATTATACAGTTTCACAAAAGGAGCTGAGACCGCTATTATACAGTTTCACAAAAGGAGCTGAGGCCGCTTTAATACAGTTTCACAAAAGGAGCTGAGGCCGCTTTAATACAGTTTAACAAAAGGAGCTGAGACCGCTATTATACAGTTTCACAAAAGGAGCTGAGGCCGCTTTAATACAGTTTCACAAAAGGAGCTGAGACCGCTTTAATACAGTTTAACAAAACGAGCTGAGGCCGCTTTAATACAGTTTCACAAAAGGAGCTGAGGCCGCTTTAATATAGTTTCACAAAAGGAGCTGAGGCCGCTTTAATACAGTTTCACAAAAGGAGCTGAGGCCGCTTTAATACAGTTTCACAAAAGGAGCTGAGACCGCTTTAATACAGTTTAACAAAAGGAGCTGAGGCCGCTTTAATACAGTTTAACAAAAGGAGCTGAGACCGCTATTATACAGTTTAACAAAAGGAGCTGAGACCGCTTTAATACAGTTTAACAAAAGGAGCTGAGACCGCTATTATACAGTTTCACAAAAGCAGCTAAGGCCGCTTTAATACAGTTTAACAAAAGGAGCTGAGACCGCTATTATACAGTTTCACAAAAGGAGCTGAGGCCGCTATTATACAGTTTCACAAAAGGAGCTGAGGCCGCTTTAATACAGTTTCACAAAAGGAGCTGAGACCGCTTTAATACAGTTTAACAAAAGGAGCTGGGGCCGCTTTAATACACTTTCACAAAAGGAGCTGAGACCGCTTTAATACAGTTTCACAAAAGGAGCTGAGGCCGCTTTAATACAGTTTAACAAAAGGAGCAGAGACCGCTATTATACAGTTTCGCAAAAGGAGCTGAGGCCGCTTTAATACAGTTTCACAAAAGGAGCTGAGGCCGCTTTAATACAGTTTCACAAAAGGAGCTGAGGCCGCTTTAATACAGTTTCACAAAAGGAGCTGAGACCGCTTTAATACAGTTTAACAAAAGGAGCTGAGGCCGCTTTAATACAGTTTCACAAAAGGAGCTGAGACCGCTTTAATACAGTTTCACAAAAGGAGCTGAGACCGCTTTAATACAGTTTAACAAAAGGAGCTGAGACCGCTTTAATACAGTTTAACAAAAGGAGCTGAGACCGCTATTATACAGTTTCACAAAAGGAGCTGAGGCCGCTTTAATACAGTTTCACAAAAGGAGCTGAGACCGCTTTAATACAGTTTAACAAAAGGAGCTGAGGCCGCTTTAATACAGTTTCACAAAAGGAGCTGAGACCGCTTTAATACAGTTTCACAAAAGGAGCTGAGGCCGCTTTAATACAGTTTAACAAAAGGAGCTGAGACCGCTATTATACAGTTTCACAAAAGGAGCTGAGGCCGCTTTAATACAGTTTAACAAAAGGAGCTGAGACCGCTTTAATACGGTTTAACAAAAGGAGCTGAGACCGCTATTATACAGTTTCACAAAAGGAGCTGAGACCGCTTTAATACAGTTTAACAAAAGGAGCTGAGACCGCTATTATACAGTTTAACAAAAGGAGCTGAGACCGCTTTAATACAGTTTAACAAAAGGAGCTGAGACCGCTATTATACAGTTTCACAAAAGGAGCTGAGACCGCTATTATACAGTTTCACAAAAGGAGCTGAGGCCGCTTTAATACAGTTTCACAAAAGGAGCTGAGGCCGCTTTAATACAGTTTAACAAAAGGAGCTGAGACCGCTATTATACAGTTTCACAAAAGGAGCTGAGGCCGCTTTAATACAGTTTCACAAAAGGAGCTGAGACCGCTTTAATACAGTTTAACAAAAGGAGCTGAGGCCGCTTTAATACAGTTTCACAAAAGGAGCTGAGGCCGCTTTAATACAGTTTCACAAAAGGAGCTGAGGCCGCTTTAATACAGTTTCACAAAGGGAGCTGAGGCCGCTTTAATACAGTTTCACAAAAGGAGCTGAGACCGCTTTAATACAGTTTAACAAAAGGAGCTGAGGCCGCTTTAATACAGTTTCACAAAAGGAGCTGAGACCGCTTTAATACAGTTTCACAAAAGGAGCTGAGACCGCTTTAATACAGTTTAACAAAAGGAGCTGAGACCGCTTTAATACAGTTTAACAAAAGGAGCTGAGGCCGCTTTAATACAGTTAAAAAAAAGAGCTTAGGCCGCTTTAATACAGTTTAACAAAAGGAGCTGAGACCGCTATTATACAGTTTAACAAAAGGAGCTGAGGCCGCTTTAATACAGTTTAACAAAAGGAGCTGAGACCGCTTTAATACAGTTTAACAAAAGGAGCTGAGGCCGCTTTAATACAGTTTCACAAAAGGAGCTGAGACCGCTTTAATACAGTTTAACAAAAGGAGCTGAGGCCGCTTTAATACAGTTTCACAAAAGGAGCTGAGACCGCTTTAATACAGTTTAACAAAAGGAGCTGAGACCGCTTTAATACAGTTTAACAAAAGGAGCTGAGGCCGCTTTAATACAGTTTCACAAAAGGAGCTGAGACCGCTTTAATACAGTTTAACAAAAGGAGCTGAGGCCGCTTTAATACAGTTTCACAAAAGGAGCTGAGACCGCTTAATTACAGTTTAACAAAAGGAGCTGAGGCCGCTTTAATACAGTTTCACAAAAGGAGCTGAGACCGCTATTATACAGTTTCACAAAAGGAGCTGAGACCGCTTTAATACAGTTTAACAAAAGGAGCTGAGACCGCTATTATACAGTTTAACAAAAGGAGCTGAGACCGCTATTATACAGTTTCACAAAAGGAGCTGAGACCGCTATTATACAGTTTCACAAAAGGAGCTGAGGCCGCTTTAATACAGTTTCACAAAAGGAGCTGAGGCCGCTTTAATACAGTTTAACAAAAGGAGCTGAGGCCGCTTTAATACAGTTTAACAAAAGGAGCTGAGGCCGCTTTAATACAGTTTAACAAAAGGAGCTGAGGCCGCTTTAATACAGTTTAACAAAAGGAGCTGAGACCGCTTTAATACAGTTTAACAAAAGGAGCTGAGGCCGCTTTAATACAGTTTCACAAAAGGAGCTGAGACCGCTTTAATACAGTTTAACAAAAGGAGCTGAGGCCGCTTTAATACAGTTTAACAAAAGGAGCTGAGGCCGCTTTAATACAGTTTCACAAAAGGAGCTGAGACCGCTTTAATACAGTTTAACAAAAGGAGCTGAGACCGCTATTATACAGTTTCACAAAAGGAGCTGAGGCCGCTTTAATACAGTTTCACAAAAGGAGCTGAGACCGCTTTAATACAGTTTAACAAAAGGAGCTGAGGCCGCTTTAATACAGTTTCACAAAAGGAGCTGAGACCGCTTTAATACAGTTTCACAAAAGGAGCTGAGGCCGCTTTAATACAGTTTAACAAAAGGAGCTGAGACCGCTATTATACAGTTTCACAAAAGGAGCTGAGACCGCTATTATACAGTTTCACAAAAGGAGCTGAGGCCGCTTTAATACAGTTTCACAAAAGGAGCTGAGGCCGCTTTAATACAGTTTAACAAAAGGAGCTGAGGCCGCTTTAATACAGTTTAACAAAAGGAGCTGAGGCCGCTTTAATACAGTTTCACAAAACGAGCTGAGACCGCTTTAATACAGTTTAACAAAAGGAGCTGAGGCCGCTTTAATACAGTTTCACAAAAGGAGCTGAGACCGCTTAATTACAGTTTAACAAAAGGAGCTGAGGCCGCTGTAATACAGTTTCACAAAAGGGGCTGAGACCGCTATTATACAGTTTCACAAAAGGAGCTGAGACCGCTTTAATACAGTTTAACAAAAGGAGCTGAGACCGCTATTATACAGTTTAACAAAAGGAGCTGAGACCGCTATTATACAGTTTCACAAAAGGAGCTGAGACCGCTATTATACAGTTTCACAAAAGGAGCTGAGGCCGCTTTAATACAGTTTCACAAAAGGAGCTGAGGCCGCTTTAATACAGTTTAACAAAAGGAGCTGAGGCCGCTTTAATACAGTTTAACAAAAGGAGCTGAGGCCGCTTTAATACAGTTTAACAAAAGGAGCTGAGGCCGCTTTAATACAGTTTAACAAAAGGAGCTGAGACCGCTATTATACAGTTTCACAAAAGGAGCTGAGGCCGCTTTAATACAGTTTAACAAAAGGAGCTGAGACCGCTTTAATACGGTTTAACAAAAGGAGCTGAGACCGCTATTATACAGTTTCACAAAAGGAGCTGAGACCGCTTTAATACAGTTTAACAAAAGGAGCTGAGACCGCTATTATACAGTTTAACAAAAGGAGCTGAGACCGCTTTAATACAGTTTAACAAAAGGAGCTGAGACCGCTATTAAACAGTTTCACAAAAGGAGCTGAGACCGCTATTATACAGTTTCACAAAAGGAGCTGAGGCCGCTTTAATACAGTTTCACAAAAGGAGCTGAGACCGCTTTAATACAGTTTAACAAAAGGAGCTGAGACCGCTTTAATACAGTTTAACAAAAGGAGCTGAGGCCGCTTTAATACAGTTAAAAAAAAGAGCTTAGGCCGCTTTAATACAGTTTAACAAAAGGAGCTGAGACCGCTATTATACAGTTTAACAAAAGGAGCTGAGGCCGCTTTAATACAGTTTAACAAAAGGAGCTGAGACCGCTTTAATACAGTTTAACAAAAGGAGCTGAGGCCGCTTTAATACAGTTTCACAAAAGGAGCTGAGACCGCTTTAATACAGTTTAACAAAAGGAGCTGAGGCCGCTTTAATACAGTTTCACAAAAGGAGCTGAGACCGCTTTAATACAGTTTAACAAAAGGAGCTGAGACCGCTTTAATACAGTTTAACAAAAGGAGCTGAGGCCGCTTTAATACAGTTTCACAAAAGGAGCTGAGACCGCTTTAATACAGTTTAACAAAAGGAGCTGAGGCCGCTTTAATACAGTTTCACAAAAGGAGCTGAGACCGCTTAATTACAGTTTAACAAAAGGAGCTGAGGCCGCTTTAATACAGTTTCACAAAAGGAGCTGAGACCGCTATTATACAGTTTCACAAAAGGAGCTGAGACCGCTTTAATACAGTTTAACAAAAGGAGCTGAGACCGCTATTATACAGTTTAACAAAAGGAGCTGAGACCGCTATTATACAGTTTCACAAAAGGAGCTGAGGCCGCTTTAATACAGTTTCACAAAAGGAGCTGAGGCCGCTTTAATACAGTTTAACAAAAGGAGCTGAGGCCGCTTTAATACAGTTTAACAAAAGGAGCTGAGGCCGCTTTAATACAGTTTAACAAAAGGAGCTGAGACCGCTATTATACAGTTTAACAAAAGGAGCTGAGACCGCTATTATACAGTTTCACAAAAGGAGCTGAGGCCGCTATTATACAGTTTCACAAAAGGAGCTGAGGCCGCTTTAATACAGTTTCACAAAAGGAGCTGAGACCGCTTTAATACAGTTTAACAAAAGGAGCTGGGGCCGCTTTAATACACTTTCACAAAAGGAGCTGAGACCGCTTTAATACAGTTTCACAAAAGGAGCTGAGGCCGCTTTAATACAGTTTAACAAAAGGAGCAGAGACCGCTATTATACAGTTTCGCAAAAGGAGCTGAGGCCGCTTTAATACAGTTTCACAAAAGGAGCTGAGGCCGCTTTAATACAGTTTCACAAAAGGAGCTGAGGCCGCTTTAATACAGTTTCACAAAAGGAGCTGAGACCGCTTTAATACAGTTTAACAAAAGGAGCTGAGGCCGCTTTAATACAGTTTCACAAAAGGAGCTGAGACCGCTTTAATACAGTTTCACAAAAGGAGCTGAGACCGCTTTAATACAGTTTAACAAAAGGAGCTGAGACCGCTTTAATACAGTTTAACAAAAGGAGCTGAGACCGCTATTATACAGTTTCACAAAAGGAGCTGAGGCCGCTTTAATACAGTTTCACAAAAGGAGCTGAGACCGCTTTAATACAGTTTAACAAAAGGAGCTGAGGCCGCTTTAATACAGTTTCACAAAAGGAGCTGAGACCGCTTTAATACAGTTTCACAAAAGGAGCTGAGGCCGCTTTAATACAGTTTAACAAAAGGAGCTGAGACCGCTTTAATACAGTTTCACAAAAGGAGCTGAGGCCGCTTTAATACAGTTTCACAAAAGGAGCTGAGACCGCTTTAATACAGTTTAACAAAAGGAGCTGAGGCCGCTTTAATACAGTTTCACAAAAGGAGCTGAGACCGCTTTAATACAGTTTCACAAAAGGAGCTGAGGCCGCTTTAATACAGTTTAACAAAAGGAGCTGAGACCGCTATTATACAGTTTCACAAAAGGAGCTGAGGCCGCTTTAATACAGTTTAACAAAAGGAGCTGAGAACGCTTTAATACGGTTTAACAAAAGGAGCTGAGACCGCTATTATACAGTTTCACAAAAGGAGCTGAGACCGCTTTAATACAGTTTAACAAAAGGAGCTGAGACCGCTATTATACAGTTTAACAAAAGGAGCTGAGACCGCTTTAATACAGTTTAACAAAAGGAGCTGAGACCGCTATTAAACAGTTTCACAAAAGGAGCTGAGACCGCTATTATACAGTTTCACAAAAGGAGCTGAGGCCGCTTTAATACAGTTTCACAAAAGGAGCTGAGACCGCTTTAATACAGTTTAACAAAAGGAGCTGAGACCGCTTTAATACAGTTTAACAAAAGGAGCTGAGGCCGCTTTAATACAGTTAAAAAAAAGAGCTTAGGCCGCTTTAATACAGTTTAACAAAAGGAGCTGAGACCGCTATTATACAGTTTAACAAAAGGAGCTGAGGCCGCTTTAATACAGTTTAACAAAAGGAGCTGAGACCGCTTTAATACAGTTTAACAAAAGGAGCTGAGGCCGCTTTAATACAGTTTCACAAAAGGAGCTGAGACCGCTTTAATACAGTTTAACAAAAGGAGCTGAGGCCGCTTTAATACAGTTTCACAAAAGGAGCTGAGACCGCTTTAATACAGTTTAACAAAAGGAGCTGAGACCGCTTTAATACAGTTTAACAAAAGGAGCTGAGGCCGCTTTAATACAGTTTCACAAAAGGAGCTGAGACCGCTTTAATACAGTTTAACAAAAGGAGCTGAGGCCGCTTTAATACAGTTTCACAAAAGGAGCTGAGACCGCTTAATTACAGTTTAACAAAAGGAGCTGAGGCCGCTTTAATACAGTTTCACAAAAGGAGCTGAGACCGCTATTATACAGTTTCACAAAAGGAGCTGAGACCGCTTTAATACAGTTTAACAAAAGGAGCTGAGACCGCTATTATACAGTTTAACAAAAGGAGCTGAGACCGCTATTATACAGTTTCACAAAAGGAGCTGAGGCCGCTTTAATACAGTTTCACAAAAGGAGCTGAGGCCGCTTTAATACAGTTTAACAAAAGGAGCTGAGGCCGCTTTAATACAGTTTAACAAAAGGAGCTGAGGCCGCTTTAATACAGTTTAACAAAAGGAGCTGAGACCGCTATTATACAGTTTAACAAAAGGAGCTGAGACCGCTATTATACAGTTTCACAAAAGGAGCTGAGGCCGCTATTATACAGTTTCACAAAAGGAGCTGAGGCCGCTTTAATACAGTTTCACAAAAGGAGCTGAGACCGCTTTAATACAGTTTAACAAAAGGAGCTGGGGCCGCTTTAATACACTTTCACAAAAGGAGCTGAGACCGCTTTAATACAGTTTCACAAAAGGAGCTGAGGCCGCTTTAATACAGTTTAACAAAAGGAGCAGAGACCGCTATTATACAGTTTCGCAAAAGGAGCTGAGGCCGCTTTAATACAGTTTCACAAAAGGAGCTGAGGCCGCTTTAATACAGTTTCACAAAAGGAGCTGAGGCCGCTTTAATACAGTTTCACAAAAGGAGCTGAGACCGCTTTAATACAGTTTAACAAAAGGAGCTGAGGCCGCTTTAATACAGTTTCACAAAAGGAGCTGAGACCGCTTTAATACAGTTTCACAAAAGGAGCTGAGACCGCTTTAATACAGTTTAACAAAAGGAGCTGAGACCGCTTTAATACAGTTTAACAAAAGGAGCTGAGACCGCTATTATACAGTTTCACAAAAGGAGCTGAGGCCGCTTTAATACAGTTTCACAAAAGGAGCTGAGACCGCTTTAATACAGTTTAACAAAAGGAGCTGAGGCCGCTTTAATACAGTTTCACAAAAGGAGCTGAGACCGCTTTAATACAGTTTCACAAAAGGAGCTGAGGCCGCTTTAATACAGTTTAACAAAAGGAGCTGAGACCGCTTTAATACAGTTTCACAAAAGGAGCTGAGGCCGCTTTAATACAGTTTCACAAAAGGAGCTGAGACCGCTTTAATACAGTTTAACAAAAGGAGCTGAGGCCGCTTTAATACAGTTTCACAAAAGGAGCTGAGACCGCTTTAATACAGTTTCACAAAAGGAGCTGAGGCCGCTTTAATACAGTTTAACAAAAGGAGCTGAGACCGCTATTATACAGTTTCACAAAAGGAGCTGAGGCCGCTTTAATACAGTTTAACAAAAGGAGCTGAGAACGCTTTAATACGGTTTAACAAAAGGAGCTGAGACCGCTATTATACAGTTTCACAAAAGGAGCTGAGACCGCTTTAATACAGTTTAACAAAAGGAGCTGAGACCGCTATTATACAGTTTAACAAAAGGAGCTGAGACCGCTTTAATACAGTTTAACAAAAGGAGCTGAGACCGCTATTATACAGTTTCACAAAAGGAGCTGAGACCGCTTTAATACAGTTTAACAAAAGGAGCTGAGGCCGCTTTAATACAGTTTCACAAAAGGAGCTGAGACCGCTTTAATACAGTTTCACAAAAGGAGCTGAGGCCGCTTTAATACAGTTTAACAAAAGGAGCTGAGACTGCTATTATACAAATTCACAAAAGGAGCTGAGACCGGTATTATACAGTTTCACAAAAGGAGCTGAGGCCGCTTTAATACAGTTTCACAAAAGGAGCTGAGGCCGCTTTAATACAGTTTAACAAAAGGAGCTGAGGCCGCTTTAATACAGTTTAACAAAAGGAGCTGAGGCCGCTTTAATACAGTTTAACAAAAGGAGCTGAGACCGCTATTATACAGTTTAACAAAAGGAGCTGAGACCGCTTTAATACAGTTTAACAAAAGGAGCTGAGACCGCTATTATACAGTTTCACAAAAGGAGCTGAGACCGCTATTATACAGTTTAACAAAAGGAGCTGAGGCCGCTTTAATACAGTTTAACAAAAGGAGCTGAGACCGCTATTATACAGTTTAACAAAAGGAGCTGAGACCTCTTTAATACGGTTTAACAAAAGGAGCTGAGACCGCTATTATACAGTTTCACAAGAGGAGCTGAGACCGCTTTAATACAGTTTAACAAAAGGAGCTGCGACCGCTATTATACAGTTTAACAAAAGGAGCTGAGACCGCTTTAATACAGTTTAACAAAAGGAGCTGAGACCGCTTTAATAAATTTTAACAAAAGGAGCTGAGGCCGCTTTAATACAGTTTCACAAAAGGAGCTGAGACCGCTTTAATACAGTTTCACAAAAGGAGCTGAGGCCGCTTTAATACAGTTTAACAAAAGGAGCTGAGGCCGCTTTAATACAGTTTCACAAAAGGAGCTGAGCCCGCTTTAATACAGTTTAACAAAAGGAGCTGAGGCCGCTTTAATACAGTTTCACAAAAGGAGCTGAGGCCGCTTTAATACAGTTTAACAAAAGGAGCTGAGACCGCTTTAATACAGTTTCACAAAAGGAGCTGAGACCGCTTTAATACAGTTTAACAAAAGGAGCTGAGGCCGCTTTAATACAGTTTCACAAAAGGAGCTGAGGCCGCTTTAATACAGTTTAACAAAAGGAGCTGAGGCCGCTTTAATACAGTTTCACAAAAGGAGCTGAGGCCGCTTTAATACAGTTTAACAAAAGGAGCTGAGGCCGCTATTATACAGTTTCACAAAAGGAGCTAAGGCCGCTTTAATACAGTTTAACAAAAGGAACTGAGACCGCTATTATACAGTTTCACAAAAGGAGCTAAGGCCGCTTTAATACAGTTTAACAAAAGGAGCTGAGACCGCTATTATACAGTTTCACAAAAGGAGCTAAGGCCGCTTTAATACAGTTTAACAAAAGGAGCTGAGGCCGCTACAGGATAACAAAAGAGTTGGGGCCGCTATTATACAGGTTAACTAAAGGAACTGAGGCCGCTATAATACAGGATAACAAAAGGAGCTGAGACCGCTATTATATAGGAAGACAGGAGAAGTTGGGATCGCTGTAACACAGGATAACAAAAGGAGCTGAGACCGCTATTATACAGTTTCACAAAAGGAGCTGAGGCCGCTTTAATACAGTTTCACAAAAGGAGCTAAGGCCGCTTTAATACAGTTTAACAAAAGGAGCTGAGACCGCTATTATACAGTTTCACAAAAGGAGCTAAGGCCGCTTTAATACAGTTTAACAAAAGGAGCTGAGACCGCTATTATACAGTTTCGCAAAAGGAGCTGAGGCCGCTTTAATACAGTTTCACAAAAGGAGCTGAGGCCGCTTTAATACAGTTTCACAAAAGGAGCTGAGGCCGCTTTAATACAGTTTCACAAAAGGAGCTGAGACCGCTTTAATACAGTTTAACAAAAGGAGCTGAGGCCGCTTTAATACAGTTTCACAAAAGGAGCTGAGACCGCTTTAATACAGTTTCACAAAAGGAGCTGAGACCGCTTTAATACAGTTTAACAAAAGGAGCTGAGACCGCTTTAATACAGTTTAACAAAAGGAGCTGAGACCGCTATTATACAGTTTCACAAAAGGAGCTGAGGCCGCTTTAATACAGTTTCACAAAAGGAGCTGAGACCGCTTTAATACAGTTTAACAAAAGGAGCTGAGGCCGCTTTAATACAGTTTCACAAAAGGAGCTGAGACCGCTTTAATACAGTTTCACAAAAGGAGCTGAGGCCGCTTTAATACAGTTTAACAAAAGGAGCTGAGACCGCTATTATACAGTTTCACAAAAGGAGCTGAGGCCGCTTTAATACAGTTTAACAAAAGGAGCTGAGACCGCTTTAATACGGTTTAACAAAAGGAGCTGAGACCGCTATTATACAGTTTCACAAAAGGAGCTGAGACCGCTTTAATACAGTTTAACAAAAGGAGCTGAGACCGCTATTATACAGTTTAACAAAAGGAGCTGAGACCGCTTTAATACAGTTTAACAAAAGGAGCTGAGACCGCTATTATACAGTTTCACAAAAGGAGCTGAGACCGCTATTATACAGTTTCACAAAAGGAGCTGAGGCCGCTTTAATACAGTTTCACAAAAGGAGCTGAGGCCGCTTTAATACAGTTTAACAAAAGGAGCTGAGACCGCTATTATACAGTTTCACAAAAGGAGCTGAGGCCGCTTTAATACAGTTTCACAAAAGGAGCTGAGACCGCTTTAATACAGTTTAACAAAAGGAGCTGAGGCCGCTTTAATACAGTTTCACAAAAGGAGCTGAGGCCGCTTTAATACAGTTTCACAAAAGGAGCTGAGGCCGCTTTAATACAGTTTCACAAAGGGAGCTGAGGCCGCTTTAATACAGTTTCACAAAAGGAGCTGAGACCGCTTTAATACAGTTTAACAAAAGGAGCTGAGGCCGCTTTAATACAGTTTCACAAAAGGAGCTGAGACCGCTTTAATACAGTTTCACAAAAGGAGCTGAGACCGCTTTAATACAGTTTAACAAAAGGAGCTGAGACCGCTTTAATACAGTTTAACAAAAGGAGCTGAGGCCGCTTTAATACAGTTAAAAAAAAGAGCTTAGGCCGCTTTAATACAGTTTAACAAAAGGAGCTGAGACCGCTATTATACAGTTTAACAAAAGGAGCTGAGGCCGCTTTAATACAGTTTAACAAAAGGAGCTGAGACCGCTTTAATACAGTTTAACAAAAGGAGCTGAGGCCGCTTTAATACAGTTTCACAAAAGGAGCTGAGACCGCTTTAATACAGTTTAACAAAAGGAGCTGAGGCCGCTTTAATACAGTTTCACAAAAGGAGCTGAGACCGCTTTAATACAGTTTAACAAAAGGAGCTGAGACCGCTTTAATACAGTTTAACAAAAGGAGCTGAGGCCGCTTTAATACAGTTTCACAAAAGGAGCTGAGACCGCTTTAATACAGTTTAACAAAAGGAGCTGAGGCCGCTTTAATACAGTTTCACAAAAGGAGCTGAGACCGCTTAATTACAGTTTAACAAAAGGAGCTGAGGCCGCTTTAATACAGTTTCACAAAAGGAGCTGAGACCGCTATTATACAGTTTCACAAAAGGAGCTGAGACCGCTTTAATACAGTTTAACAAAAGGAGCTGAGACCGCTATTATACAGTTTAACAAAAGGAGCTGAGACCGCTATTATACAGTTTCACAAAAGGAGCTGAGACCGCTATTATACAGTTTCACAAAAGGAGCTGAGGCCGCTTTAATACAGTTTCACAAAAGGAGCTGAGGCCGCTTTAATACAGTTTAACAAAAGGAGCTGAGGCCGCTTTAATACAGTTTAACAAAAGGAGCTGAGGCCGCTTTAATACAGTTTAACAAAAGGAGCTGAGGCCGCTTTAATACAGTTTAACAAAAGGAGCTGAGACCGCTTTAATACAGTTTAACAAAAGGAGCTGAGGCCGCTTTAATACAGTTTCACAAAAGGAGCTGAGACCGCTTTAATACAGTTTAACAAAAGGAGCTGAGGCCGCTTTAATACAGTTTAACAAAAGGAGCTGAGGCCGCTTTAATACAGTTTCACAAAAGGAGCTGAGACCGCTTTAATACAGTTTAACAAAAGGAGCTGAGACCGCTATTATACAGTTTCACAAAAGGAGCTGAGGCCGCTTTAATACAGTTTCACAAAAGGAGCTGAGACCGCTTTAATACAGTTTAACAAAAGGAGCTGAGGCCGCTTTAATACAGTTTCACAAAAGGAGCTGAGACCGCTTTAATACAGTTTCACAAAAGGAGCTGAGGCCGCTTTAATACAGTTTAACAAAAGGAGCTGAGACCGCTATTATACAGTTTCACAAAAGGAGCTGAGACCGCTATTATACAGTTTCACAAAAGGAGCTGAGGCCGCTTTAATACAGTTTCACAAAAGGAGCTGAGGCCGCTTTAATACAGTTTAACAAAAGGAGCTGAGGCCGCTTTAATACAGTTTAACAAAAGGAGCTGAGGCCGCTTTAATACAGTTTCACAAAACGAGCTGAGACCGCTTTAATACAGTTTAACAAAAGGAGCTGAGGCCGCTTTAATACAGTTTCACAAAAGGAGCTGAGACCGCTTAATTACAGTTTAACAAAAGGAGCTGAGGCCGCTGTAATACAGTTTCACAAAAGGGGCTGAGACCGCTATTATACAGTTTCACAAAAGGAGCTGAGACCGCTTTAATACAGTTTAACAAAAGGAGCTGAGACCGCTATTATACAGTTTAACAAAAGGAGCTGAGACCGCTATTATACAGTTTCACAAAAGGAGCTGAGACCGCTATTATACAGTTTCACAAAAGGAGCTGAGGCCGCTTTAATACAGTTTCACAAAAGGAGCTGAGGCCGCTTTAATACAGTTTAACAAAAGGAGCTGAGGCCGCTTTAATACAGTTTAACAAAAGGAGCTGAGGCCGCTTTAATACAGTTTAACAAAAGGAGCTGAGGCCGCTTTAATACAGTTTAACAAAAGGAGCTGAGACCGCTATTATACAGTTTCACAAAAGGAGCTGAGGCCGCTTTAATACAGTTTAACAAAAGGAGCTGAGACCGCTTTAATACGGTTTAACAAAAGGAGCTGAGACCGCTATTATACAGTTTCACAAAAGGAGCTGAGACCGCTTTAATACAGTTTAACAAAAGGAGCTGAGACCGCTATTATACAGTTTAACAAAAGGAGCTGAGACCGCTTTAATACAGTTTAACAAAAGGAGCTGAGACCGCTATTAAACAGTTTCACAAAAGGAGCTGAGACCGCTATTATACAGTTTCACAAAAGGAGCTGAGGCCGCTTTAATACAGTTTCACAAAAGGAGCTGAGACCGCTTTAATACAGTTTAACAAAAGGAGCTGAGACCGCTTTAATACAGTTTAACAAAAGGAGCTGAGGCCGCTTTAATACAGTTAAAAAAAAGAGCTTAGGCCGCTTTAATACAGTTTAACAAAAGGAGCTGAGACCGCTATTATACAGTTTAACAAAAGGAGCTGAGGCCGCTTTAATACAGTTTAACAAAAGGAGCTGAGACCGCTTTAATACAGTTTAACAAAAGGAGCTGAGGCCGCTTTAATACAGTTTCACAAAAGGAGCTGAGACCGCTTTAATACAGTTTAACAAAAGGAGCTGAGGCCGCTTTAATACAGTTTCACAAAAGGAGCTGAGACCGCTTTAATACAGTTTAACAAAAGGAGCTGAGACCGCTTTAATACAGTTTAACAAAAGGAGCTGAGGCCGCTTTAATACAGTTTCACAAAAGGAGCTGAGACCGCTTTAATACAGTTTAACAAAAGGAGCTGAGGCCGCTTTAATACAGTTTCACAAAAGGAGCTGAGACCGCTTAATTACAGTTTAACAAAAGGAGCTGAGGCCGCTTTAATACAGTTTCACAAAAGGAGCTGAGACCGCTATTATACAGTTTCACAAAAGGAGCTGAGACCGCTTTAATACAGTTTAACAAAAGGAGCTGAGACCGCTATTATACAGTTTAACAAAAGGAGCTGAGACCGCTATTATACAGTTTCACAAAAGGAGCTGAGGCCGCTTTAATACAGTTTCACAAAAGGAGCTGAGGCCGCTTTAATACAGTTTAACAAAAGGAGCTGAGGCCGCTTTAATACAGTTTAACAAAAGGAGCTGAGGCCGCTTTAATACAGTTTAACAAAAGGAGCTGAGACCGCTATTATACAGTTTAACAAAAGGAGCTGAGACCGCTATTATACAGTTTCACAAAAGGAGCTGAGGCCGCTATTATACAGTTTCACAAAAGGAGCTGAGGCCGCTTTAATACAGTTTCACAAAAGGAGCTGAGACCGCTTTAATACAGTTTAACAAAAGGAGCTGGGGCCGCTTTAATACACTTTCACAAAAGGAGCTGAGACCGCTTTAATACAGTTTCACAAAAGGAGCTGAGGCCGCTTTAATACAGTTTAACAAAAGGAGCAGAGACCGCTATTATACAGTTTCGCAAAAGGAGCTGAGGCCGCTTTAATACAGTTTCACAAAAGGAGCTGAGGCCGCTTTAATACAGTTTCACAAAAGGAGCTGAGGCCGCTTTAATACAGTTTCACAAAAGGAGCTGAGACCGCTTTAATACAGTTTAACAAAAGGAGCTGAGGCCGCTTTAATACAGTTTCACAAAAGGAGCTGAGACCGCTTTAATACAGTTTCACAAAAGGAGCTGAGACCGCTTTAATACAGTTTAACAAAAGGAGCTGAGACCGCTTTAATACAGTTTAACAAAAGGAGCTGAGACCGCTATTATACAGTTTCACAAAAGGAGCTGAGGCCGCTTTAATACAGTTTCACAAAAGGAGCTGAGACCGCTTTAATACAGTTTAACAAAAGGAGCTGAGGCCGCTTTAATACAGTTTCACAAAAGGAGCTGAGACCGCTTTAATACAGTTTCACAAAAGGAGCTGAGGCCGCTTTAATACAGTTTAACAAAAGGAGCTGAGACCGCTTTAATACAGTTTCACAAAAGGAGCTGAGGCCGCTTTAATACAGTTTCACAAAAGGAGCTGAGACCGCTTTAATACAGTTTAACAAAAGGAGCTGAGGCCGCTTTAATACAGTTTCACAAAAGGAGCTGAGACCGCTTTAATACAGTTTCACAAAAGGAGCTGAGGCCGCTTTAATACAGTTTAACAAAAGGAGCTGAGACCGCTATTATACAGTTTCACAAAAGGAGCTGAGGCCGCTTTAATACAGTTTAACAAAAGGAGCTGAGAACGCTTTAATACGGTTTAACAAAAGGAGCTGAGACCGCTATTATACAGTTTCACAAAAGGAGCTGAGACCGCTTTAATACAGTTTAACAAAAGGAGCTGAGACCGCTATTATACAGTTTAACAAAAGGAGCTGAGACCGCTTTAATACAGTTTAACAAAAGGAGCTGAGACCGCTATTAAACAGTTTCACAAAAGGAGCTGAGACCGCTATTATACAGTTTCACAAAAGGAGCTGAGGCCGCTTTAATACAGTTTCACAAAAGGAGCTGAGACCGCTTTAATACAGTTTAACAAAAGGAGCTGAGACCGCTTTAATACAGTTTAACAAAAGGAGCTGAGGCCGCTTTAATACAGTTAAAAAAAAGAGCTTAGGCCGCTTTAATACAGTTTAACAAAAGGAGCTGAGACCGCTATTATACAGTTTAACAAAAGGAGCTGAGGCCGCTTTAATACAGTTTAACAAAAGGAGCTGAGACCGCTTTAATACAGTTTAACAAAAGGAGCTGAGGCCGCTTTAATACAGTTTCACAAAAGGAGCTGAGACCGCTTTAATACAGTTTAACAAAAGGAGCTGAGGCCGCTTTAATACAGTTTCACAAAAGGAGCTGAGACCGCTTTAATACAGTTTAACAAAAGGAGCTGAGACCGCTTTAATACAGTTTAACAAAAGGAGCTGAGGCCGCTTTAATACAGTTTCACAAAAGGAGCTGAGACCGCTTTAATACAGTTTAACAAAAGGAGCTGAGGCCGCTTTAATACAGTTTCACAAAAGGAGCTGAGACCGCTTAATTACAGTTTAACAAAAGGAGCTGAGGCCGCTTTAATACAGTTTCACAAAAGGAGCTGAGACCGCTATTATACAGTTTCACAAAAGGAGCTGAGACCGCTTTAATACAGTTTAACAAAAGGAGCTGAGACCGCTATTATACAGTTTAACAAAAGGAGCTGAGACCGCTATTATACAGTTTCACAAAAGGAGCTGAGGCCACTTTAATACAGTTTCACAAAAGGAGCTGAGGCCGCTTTAATACAGTTTAACAAAAGGAGCTGAGGCCGCTTTAATACAGTTTAACAAAAGGAGCTGAGGCCGCTTTAATACAGTTTAACAAAAGGAGCTGAGACCGCTATTATACAGTTTAACAAAAGGAGCTGAGACCGCTATTATACAGTTTCACAAAAGGAGCTGAGGCCGCTATTATACAGTTTCACAAAAGGAGCTGAGGCCGCTTTAATACAGTTTCACAAAAGGAGCTGAGACCGCTTTAATACAGTTTAACAAAAGGAGCTGGGGCCGCTTTAATACACTTTCACAAAAGGAGCTGAGACCGCTTTAATACAGTTTCACAAAAGGAGCTGAGGCCGCTTTAATACAGTTTAACAAAAGGAGCAGAGACCGCTATTATACAGTTTCGCAAAAGGAGCTGAGGCCGCTTTAATACAGTTTCACAAAAGGAGCTGAGGCCGCTTTAATACAGTTTCACAAAAGGAGCTGAGGCCGCTTTAATACAGTTTCACAAAAGGAGCTGAGACCGCTTTAATACAGTTTAACAAAAGGAGCTGAGGCCGCTTTAATACAGTTTCACAAAAGGAGCTGAGACCGCTTTAATACAGTTTCACAAAAGGAGCTGAGACCGCTTTAATACAGTTTAACAAAAGGAGCTGAGACCGCTTTAATACAGTTTAACAAAAGGAGCTGAGACCGCTATTATACAGTTTCACAAAAGGAGCTGAGGCCGCTTTAATACAGTTTCACAAAAGGAGCTGAGACCGCTTTAATACAGTTTAACAAAAGGAGCTGAGGCCGCTTTAATACAGTTTCACAAAAGGAGCTGAGACCGCTTTAATACAGTTTCACAAAAGGAGCTGAGGCCGCTTTAATACAGTTTAACAAAAGGAGCTGAGACCGCTTTAATACAGTTTCACAAAAGGAGCTGAGGCCGCTTTAATACAGTTTCACAAAAGGAGCTGAGACCGCTTTAATACAGTTTAACAAAAGGAGCTGAGGCCGCTTTAATACAGTTTCACAAAAGGAGCTGAGACCGCTTTAATACAGTTTCACAAAAGGAGCTGAGGCCGCTTTAATACAGTTTAACAAAAGGAGCTGAGACCGCTATTATACAGTTTCACAAAAGGAGCTGAGGCCGCTTTAATACAGTTTAACAAAAGGAGCTGAGAACGCTTTAATACGGTTTAACAAAAGGAGCTGAGACCGCTATTATACAGTTTCACAAAAGGAGCTGAGACCGCTTTAATACAGTTTAACAAAAGGAGCTGAGACCGCTATTATACAGTTTAACAAAAGGAGCTGAGACCGCTTTAATACAGTTTAACAAAAGGAGCTGAGACCGCTATTATACAGTTTCACAAAAGGAGCTGAGACCGCTTTAATACAGTTTAACAAAAGGAGCTGAGGCCGCTTTAATACAGTTTCACAAAAGGAGCTGAGACCGCTTTAATACAGTTTCACAAAAGGAGCTGAGGCCGCTTTAATACAGTTTAACAAAAGGAGCTGAGACTGCTATTATACAAATTCACAAAAGGAGCTGAGACCGCTATTATACAGTTTCACAAAAGGAGCTGAGGCCGCTTTAATACAGTTTCACAAAAGGAGCTGAGGCCGCTTTAATACAGTTTAACAAAAGGAGCTGAGGCCGCTTTAATACAGTTTAACAAAAGGAGCTGAGGCCGCTTTAATACAGTTTAACAAAAGGAGCTGAGACCGCTATTATACAGTTTAACAAAAGGAGCTGAGACCGCTTTAATACAGTTTAACAAAAGGAGCTGAGACCGCTATTATACAGTTTCACAAAAGGAGCTGAGACCGCTATTATACAGTTTAACAAAAGGAGCTGAGGCCGCTTTAATACAGTTTAACAAAAGGAGCTGAGACCGCTATTATACAGTTTAACAAAAGGAGCTGAGACCTCTTTAATACGGTTTAACAAAAGGAGCTGAGACCGCTATTATACAGTTTCACAAGAGGAGCTGAGACCGCTTTAATACAGTTTAACAAAAGGAGCTGCGACCGCTATTATACAGTTTAACAAAAGGAGCTGAGACCGCTTTAATACAGTTTAACAAAAGGAGCTGAGACCGCTTTAATAAATTTTAACAAAAGGAGCTGAGGCCGCTTTAATACAGTTTCACAAAAGGAGCTGAGACCGCTTTAATACAGTTTCACAAAAGGAGCTGAGGCCGCTTTAATACAGTTTAACAAAAGGAGCTGAGGCCGCTTTAATACAGTTTCACAAAAGGAGCTGAGCCCGCTTTAATACAGTTTAACAAAAGGAGCTGAGGCCGCTTTAATACAGTTTCACAAAAGGAGCTGAGGCCGCTTTAATACAGTTTAACAAAAGGAGCTGAGACCGCTTTAATACAGTTTCACAAAAGGAGCTGAGACCGCTTTAATACAGTTTAACAAAAGGAGCTGAGGCCGCTTTAATACAGTTTCACAAAAGGAGCTGAGGCCGCTTTAATACAGTTTAACAAAAGGAGCTGAGGCCGCTTTAATACAGTTTCACAAAAGGAGCTGAGGCCGCTTTAATACAGTTTAACAAAAGGAGCTGAGGCCGCTATTATACAGTTTCACAAAAGGAGCTAAGGCCGCTTTAATACAGTTTAACAAAAGGAACTGAGACCGCTATTATACAGTTTCACAAAAGGAGCTAAGGCCGCTTTAATACAGTTTAACAAAAGGAGCTGAGACCGCTATTATACAGTTTCACAAAAGGAGCTGAGACCGCTATTATACAGTTTCACAAAAGGAGCTGAGGCCGCTTTAATACAGTTTCACAAAAGGAGCTGAGGCCGCTTTAATACAGTTTAACAAAAGGAGCTGAGGCCGCTTTAATACAGTTTAACAAAAGGAGCTGAGGCCGCTTTAATACAGTTTAACAAAAGGAGCTGAGGCCGCTTTAATACAGTTTAACAAAAGGAGCTGAGACCGCTATTATACAGTTTCACAAAAGGAGCTGAGGCCGCTTTAATACAGTTTAACAAAAGGAGCTGAGACCGCTTTAATACGGTTTAACAAAAGGAGCTGAGACCGCTATTATACAGTTTCACAAAAGGAGCTGAGACCGCTTTAATACAGTTTAACAAAAGGAGCTGAGACCGCTATTATACAGTTTAACAAAAGGAGCTGAGACCGCTTTAATACAGTTTAACAAAAGGAGCTGAGACCGCTATTAAACAGTTTCACAAAAGGAGCTGAGACCGCTATTATACAGTTTCACAAAAGGAGCTGAGGCCGCTTTAATACAGTTTCACAAAAGGAGCTGAGACCGCTTTAATACAGTTTAACAAAAGGAGCTGAGACCGCTTTAATACAGTTTAACAAAAGGAGCTGAGGCCGCTTTAATACAGTTAAAAAAAAGAGCTTAGGCCGCTTTAATACAGTTTAACAAAAGGAGCTGAGACCGCTATTATACAGTTTAACAAAAGGAGCTGAGGCCGCTTTAATACAGTTTAACAAAAGGAGCTGAGACCGCTTTAATACAGTTTAACAAAAGGAGCTGAGGCCGCTTTAATACAGTTTCACAAAAGGAGCTGAGACCGCTTTAATACAGTTTAACAAAAGGAGCTGAGGCCGCTTTAATACAGTTTCACAAAAGGAGCTGAGACCGCTTTAATACAGTTTAACAAAAGGAGCTGAGACCGCTTTAATACAGTTTAACAAAAGGAGCTGAGGCCGCTTTAATACAGTTTCACAAAAGGAGCTGAGACCGCTTTAATACAGTTTAACAAAAGGAGCTGAGGCCGCTTTAATACAGTTTCACAAAAGGAGCTGAGACCGCTTAATTACAGTTTAACAAAAGGAGCTGAGGCCGCTTTAATACAGTTTCACAAAAGGAGCTGAGACCGCTATTATACAGTTTCACAAAAGGAGCTGAGACCGCTTTAATACAGTTTAACAAAAGGAGCTGAGACCGCTATTATACAGTTTAACAAAAGGAGCTGAGACCGCTATTATACAGTTTCACAAAAGGAGCTGAGGCCGCTTTAATACAGTTTCACAAAAGGAGCTGAGGCCGCTTTAATACAGTTTAACAAAAGGAGCTGAGGCCGCTTTAATACAGTTTAACAAAAGGAGCTGAGGCCGCTTTAATACAGTTTAACAAAAGGAGCTGAGACCGCTATTATACAGTTTAACAAAAGGAGCTGAGACCGCTATTATACAGTTTCACAAAAGGAGCTGAGGCCGCTATTATACAGTTTCACAAAAGGAGCTGAGGCCGCTTTAATACAGTTTCACAAAAGGAGCTGAGACCGCTTTAATACAGTTTAACAAAAGGAGCTGGGGCCGCTTTAATACACTTTCACAAAAGGAGCTGAGACCGCTTTAATACAGTTTCACAAAAGGAGCTGAGGCCGCTTTAATACAGTTTAACAAAAGGAGCAGAGACCGCTATTATACAGTTTCGCAAAAGGAGCTGAGGCCGCTTTAATACAGTTTCACAAAAGGAGCTGAGGCCGCTTTAATACAGTTTCACAAAAGGAGCTGAGGCCGCTTTAATACAGTTTCACAAAAGGAGCTGAGACCGCTTTAATACAGTTTAACAAAAGGAGCTGAGGCCGCTTTAATACAGTTTCACAAAAGGAGCTGAGACCGCTTTAATACAGTTTCACAAAAGGAGCTGAGACCGCTTTAATACAGTTTAACAAAAGGAGCTGAGACCGCTTTAATACAGTTTAACAAAAGGAGCTGAGACCGCTATTATACAGTTTCACAAAAGGAGCTGAGGCCGCTTTAATACAGTTTCACAAAAGGAGCTGAGACCGCTTTAATACAGTTTAACAAAAGGAGCTGAGGCCGCTTTAATACAGTTTCACAAAAGGAGCTGAGACCGCTTTAATACAGTTTCACAAAAGGAGCTGAGGCCGCTTTAATACAGTTTAACAAAAGGAGCTGAGACCGCTTTAATACAGTTTCACAAAAGGAGCTGAGGCCGCTTTAATACAGTTTCACAAAAGGAGCTGAGACCGCTTTAATACAGTTTAACAAAAGGAGCTGAGGCCGCTTTAATACAGTTTCACAAAAGGAGCTGAGACCGCTTTAATACAGTTTCACAAAAGGAGCTGAGGCCGCTTTAATACAGTTTAACAAAAGGAGCTGAGACCGCTATTATACAGTTTCACAAAAGGAGCTGAGGCCGCTTTAATACAGTTTAACAAAAGGAGCTGAGAACGCTTTAATACGGTTTAACAAAAGGAGCTGAGACCGCTATTATACAGTTTCACAAAAGGAGCTGAGACCGCTTTAATACAGTTTAACAAAAGGAGCTGAGACCGCTATTATACAGTTTAACAAAAGGAGCTGAGACCGCTTTAATACAGTTTAACAAAAGGAGCTGAGACCGCTATTAAACAGTTTCACAAAAGGAGCTGAGACCGCTATTATACAGTTTCACAAAAGGAGCTGAGGCCGCTTTAATACAGTTTCACAAAAGGAGCTGAGACCGCTTTAATACAGTTTAACAAAAGGAGCTGAGACCGCTTTAATACAGTTTAACAAAAGGAGCTGAGGCCGCTTTAATACAGTTAAAAAAAAGAGCTTAGGCCGCTTTAATACAGTTTAACAAAAGGAGCTGAGACCGCTATTATACAGTTTAACAAAAGGAGCTGAGGCCGCTTTAATACAGTTTAACAAAAGGAGCTGAGACCGCTTTAATACAGTTTAACAAAAGGAGCTGAGGCCGCTTTAATACAGTTTCACAAAAGGAGCTGAGACCGCTTTAATACAGTTTAACAAAAGGAGCTGAGGCCGCTTTAATACAGTTTCACAAAAGGAGCTGAGACCGCTTTAATACAGTTTAACAAAAGGAGCTGAGACCGCTTTAATACAGTTTAACAAAAGGAGCTGAGGCCGCTTTAATACAGTTTCACAAAAGGAGCTGAGACCGCTTTAATACAGTTTAACAAAAGGAGCTGAGGCCGCTTTAATACAGTTTCACAAAAGGAGCTGAGACCGCTTAATTACAGTTTAACAAAAGGAGCTGAGGCCGCTTTAATACAGTTTCACAAAAGGAGCTGAGACCGCTATTATACAGTTTCACAAAAGGAGCTGAGACCGCTTTAATACAGTTTAACAAAAGGAGCTGAGACCGCTATTATACAGTTTAACAAAAGGAGCTGAGACCGCTATTATACAGTTTCACAAAAGGAGCTGAGGCCACTTTAATACAGTTTCACAAAAGGAGCTGAGGCCGCTTTAATACAGTTTAACAAAAGGAGCTGAGGCCGCTTTAATACAGTTTAACAAAAGGAGCTGAGGCCGCTTTAATACAGTTTAACAAAAGGAGCTGAGACCGCTATTATACAGTTTAACAAAAGGAGCTGAGACCGCTATTATACAGTTTCACAAAAGGAGCTGAGGCCGCTATTATACAGTTTCACAAAAGGAGCTGAGGCCGCTTTAATACAGTTTCACAAAAGGAGCTGAGACCGCTTTAATACAGTTTAACAAAAGGAGCTGGGGCCGCTTTAATACACTTTCACAAAAGGAGCTGAGACCGCTTTAATACAGTTTCACAAAAGGAGCTGAGGCCGCTTTAATACAGTTTAACAAAAGGAGCAGAGACCGCTATTATACAGTTTCGCAAAAGGAGCTGAGGCCGCTTTAATACAGTTTCACAAAAGGAGCTGAGGCCGCTTTAATACAGTTTCACAAAAGGAGCTGAGGCCGCTTTAATACAGTTTCACAAAAGGAGCTGAGACCGCTTTAATACAGTTTAACAAAAGGAGCTGAGGCCGCTTTAATACAGTTTCACAAAAGGAGCTGAGACCGCTTTAATACAGTTTCACAAAAGGAGCTGAGACCGCTTTAATACAGTTTAACAAAAGGAGCTGAGACCGCTTTAATACAGTTTAACAAAAGGAGCTGAGACCGCTATTATACAGTTTCACAAAAGGAGCTGAGGCCGCTTTAATACAGTTTCACAAAAGGAGCTGAGACCGCTTTAATACAGTTTAACAAAAGGAGCTGAGGCCGCTTTAATACAGTTTCACAAAAGGAGCTGAGACCGCTTTAATACAGTTTCACAAAAGGAGCTGAGGCCGCTTTAATACAGTTTAACAAAAGGAGCTGAGACCGCTTTAATACAGTTTCACAAAAGGAGCTGAGGCCGCTTTAATACAGTTTCACAAAAGGAGCTGAGACCGCTTTAATACAGTTTAACAAAAGGAGCTGAGGCCGCTTTAATACAGTTTCACAAAAGGAGCTGAGACCGCTTTAATACAGTTTCACAAAAGGAGCTGAGGCCGCTTTAATACAGTTTAACAAAAGGAGCTGAGACCGCTATTATACAGTTTCACAAAAGGAGCTGAGGCCGCTTTAATACAGTTTAACAAAAGGAGCTGAGAACGCTTTAATACGGTTTAACAAAAGGAGCTGAGACCGCTATTATACAGTTTCACAAAAGGAGCTGAGACCGCTTTAATACAGTTTAACAAAAGGAGCTGAGACCGCTATTATACAGTTTAACAAAAGGAGCTGAGACCGCTTTAATACAGTTTAACAAAAGGAGCTGAGACCGCTATTATACAGTTTCACAAAAGGAGCTGAGACCGCTTTAATACAGTTTAACAAAAGGAGCTGAGGCCGCTTTAATACAGTTTCACAAAAGGAGCTGAGACCGCTTTAATACAGTTTCACAAAAGGAGCTGAGGCCGCTTTAATACAGTTTAACAAAAGGAGCTGAGACTGCTATTATACAAATTCACAAAAGGAGCTGAGACCGCTATTATACAGTTTCACAAAAGGAGCTGAGGCCGCTTTAATACAGTTTCACAAAAGGAGCTGAGGCCGCTTTAATACAGTTTAACAAAAGGAGCTGAGGCCGCTTTAATACAGTTTAACAAAAGGAGCTGAGGCCGCTTTAATACAGTTTAACAAAAGGAGCTGAGACCGCTATTATACAGTTTAACAAAAGGAGCTGAGACCGCTTTAATACAGTTTAACAAAAGGAGCTGAGACCGCTATTATACAGTTTCACAAAAGGAGCTGAGACCGCTATTATACAGTTTAACAAAAGGAGCTGAGGCCGCTTTAATACAGTTTAACAAAAGGAGCTGAGACCGCTATTATACAGTTTAACAAAAGGAGCTGAGACCTCTTTAATACGGTTTAACAAAAGGAGCTGAGACCGCTATTATACAGTTTCACAAGAGGAGCTGAGACCGCTTTAATACAGTTTAACAAAAGGAGCTGCGACCGCTATTATACAGTTTAACAAAAGGAGCTGAGACCGCTTTAATACAGTTTAACAAAAGGAGCTGAGACCGCTTTAATAAATTTTAACAAAAGGAGCTGAGGCCGCTTTAATACAGTTTCACAAAAGGAGCTGAGACCGCTTTAATACAGTTTCACAAAAGGAGCTGAGGCCGCTTTAATACAGTTTAACAAAAGGAGCTGAGGCCGCTTTAATACAGTTTCACAAAAGGAGCTGAGCCCGCTTTAATACAGTTTAACAAAAGGAGCTGAGGCCGCTTTAATACAGTTTCACAAAAGGAGCTGAGGCCGCTTTAATACAGTTTAACAAAAGGAGCTGAGACCGCTTTAATACAGTTTCACAAAAGGAGCTGAGACCGCTTTAATACAGTTTAACAAAAGGAGCTGAGGCCGCTTTAATACAGTTTCACAAAAGGAGCTGAGGCCGCTTTAATACAGTTTAACAAAAGGAGCTGAGGCCGCTTTAATACAGTTTCACAAAAGGAGCTGAGGCCGCTTTAATACAGTTTAACAAAAGGAGCTGAGGCCGCTATTATACAGTTTCACAAAAGGAGCTAAGGCCGCTTTAATACAGTTTAACAAAAGGAACTGAGACCGCTATTATACAGTTTCACAAAAGGAGCTAAGGCCGCTTTAATACAGTTTAACAAAAGGAGCTGAGACCGCTATTATACAGTTTCACAAAAGGAGCTAAGGCCGCTTTAATACAGTTTAACAAAAGGAGCTGAGGCCGCTACAGCATAACAAAAGAGTTGGGGCCGCTATTATACAGGTTAACTAAAGGAACTGAGGCCGCTATAATACAGGATAACAAAAGGAGCTGAGACCGCTATTATATAGGAAGACAGGAGAAGTTGGGATCGCTGTAACACAGGATAACAAAAGGAGCTGAGACCGCTATTATACAGTTTCACAAAAGGAGCTGAGGCCGCTTTAATACAGTTTCACAAAAGGAGCTAAGGCCGCTTTAATACAGTTTAACAAAAGGAGCTGAGACCGCTATTATACAGTTTCACAAAAGGAGCTAAGGCCGCTTTAATACAGTTTAACAAAAGGAGCTGAGACCGCTATTATACAGTTTCACAAAAGGAGCTAAGGCCGCTTTAATACAGTTTAACAAAAGGAGCATAGACCGCTATTATACAGTTTCACAAAAGGAGCTAAGGCCGCTTTAATACAGTTTAACAAAAGGAGCTGAGACCGCTATTATACAGTTTCACAAAAGGAGCTAAGGCCGCTTTAATACAGTTTAACAAAAGGAGCTGAGACCGCTATTATACAGTTTCACAAAAGGAGCTGAGACCGCTATTATACAGTTTCACAAAAGGAGCTAAGGCCGCTTTAATACAGTTTCACAAAAGGAGCTGAGACCGCTTTAATACAGTTTAACAAAAGGAGCTGAGACCGCTTTAATACAGTTTAACAAAAGGAGCTGAGACCGCTTTAATACAGTTTAACAAAAGGAGCTGAGACCGCTTTAATACAGTTTAACAAAAGGAGCTGAGGCCGCTTTAATACAGTTTAACAAAAGGAGCTGAGACCGCTTTAATACAGTTTAACAAAAGGAGCTAAGGCCGCTTTAATACAGTTTCACAAAAGGAGCTGAGGCCGCTTTAATACAGTTTAACAAAAGGAGCTGAGACCGCTATTATACAGTTTAACAAAAGGAGCTGAGACCGCTATTATACAGTTTCACAAAAGGAGCTGAGGCCGCTTTAATACAGTTTAACAAAAGGAGCTGAGGCCGCTTTAATACAGTTTAACAAAAGGAGCTGAGGCCGCTTTAATACAGTTTAACAAAAGGAGCTGA
Source organism: Tenodera sinensis (assembly GCA_030765045.1). NCBI lineage: Eukaryota > Metazoa > Arthropoda > Insecta > Mantodea > Mantidae > Tenodera > Tenodera sinensis. Next base: position 79,165,394 of record CM060961.1, read on the forward strand.
GACCGCTATTATACAGTTTAACAAAAGGAGCTGAGACCGCTATTATACAGTTTCACAAAAGGAGCTGAGGCCGCTTTAATACAGTTTAACAAAAGGAGCTGAGGCCGCTTTAATACAGTTTAACAAAAGGAGCTGAGGCCGCTTTAATACAGTTTAACAAAAGGAGCTGAGACCGCTATTATACAGTTTCACAAAAGGAGCTGAGGCCGCTTTAATACAGTTTAACAAAAGGAGCTGAGACCGCTTTAATACGGTTTAACAAAAGGAGCTGAGACCGCTATTATACAGTTTCACAAAAGGAGCTGAGACCGCTTTAATACAGTTTAACAAAAGGAGCTGAGACCGCTATTATACAGTTTAACAAAAGGAGCTGAGACCGCTTTAATACAGTTTAACAAAAGGAGCTGAGACCGCTATTATACAGTTTCACAAAAGGAGCTGAGACCGCTATTATACAGTTTCACAAAAGGAGCTGAGGCCGCTTTAATACAGTTTCACAAAAGGAGCTGAGGCCGCTTTAATACAGTTTAACAAAAGGAGCTGAGACCGCTATTATACAGTTTCACAAAAGGAGCTGAGGCCGCTTTAATACAGTTTCACAAAAGGAGCTGAGACCGCTTTAATACAGTTTAACAAAAGGAGCTGAGGCCGCTTTAATACAGTTTCACAAAAGGAGCTGAGGCCGCTTTAATACAGTTTCACAAAAGGAGCTGAGGCCGCTTTAATACAGTTTCACAAAGGGAGCTGAGGCCGCTTTAATACAGTTTCACAAAAGGAGCTGAGACCGCTTTAATACAGTTTAACAAAAGGAGCTGAGGCCGCTTTAATACAGTTTCACAAAAGGAGCTGAGACCGCTTTAATACAGTTTCACAAAAGGAGCTGAGACCGCTTTAATACAGTTTAACAAAAGGAGCTGAGACCGCTTTAATACAGTTTAACAAAAGGAGCTGAGGCCGCTTTAATACAGTTAAAAAAAAGAGCTTAGGCCGCTTTAATACAGTTTAACAAAAGGAGCTGAGACCGCTATTATACAGTTTAACAAAAGGAGCTGAGGCCGCTTTAATACAGTTTAACAAAAGGAGCTGAGACCGCTTTAATACAGTTTAACAAAAGGAGCTGAGGCCGCTTTAATACAGTTTCACAAAAGGAGCTGAGACCGCTTTAATACAGTTTAACAAAAGGAGCTGAGGCCGCTTTAATACAGTTTCACAAAAGGAGCTGAGACCGCTTTAATACAGTTTAACAAAAGGAGCTGAGACCGCTTTAATACAGTTTAACAAAAGGAGCTGAGGCCGCTTTAATACAGTTTCACAAAAGGAGCTGAGACCGCTTTAATACAGTTTAACAAAAGGAGCTGAGGCCGCTTTAATACAGTTTCACAAAAGGAGCTGAGACCGCTTAATTACAGTTTAACAAAAGGAGCTGAGGCCGCTTTAATACAGTTTCACAAAAGGAGCTGAGACCGCTATTATACAGTTTCACAAAAGGAGCTGAGACCGCTTTAATACAGTTTAACAAAAGGAGCTGAGACCGCTATTATACAGTTTAACAAAAGGAGCTGAGACCGCTATTATACAGTTTCACAAAAGGAGCTGAGACCGCTATTATACAGTTTCACAAAAGGAGCTGAGGCCGCTTTAATACAGTTTCACAAAAGGAGCTGAGGCCGCTTTAATACAGTTTAACAAAAGGAGCTGAGGCCGCTTTAATACAGTTTAACAAAAGGAGCTGAGGCCGCTTTAATACAGTTTAACAAAAGGAGCTGAGGCCGCTTTAATACAGTTTAACAAAAGGAGCTGAGACCGCTTTAATACAGTTTAACAAAAGGAGCTGAGGCCGCTTTAATACAGTTTCACAAAAGGAGCTGAGACCGCTTTAATACAGTTTAACAAAAGGAGCTGAGGCCGCTTTAATACAGTTTAACAAAAGGAGCTGAGGCCGCTTTAATACAGTTTCACAAAAGGAGCTGAGGCCGCTTTAATACAGTTTAACAAAAGGAGCTGAGGCCGCTTTAATACAGTTTAACAAAAGGAGCTGAGACCGCTATTATACAGTTTAACAAAAGGAGCTGAGACCGCTATTATACAGTTTAACAAAAAGAGCTGAGACCGCTTTAATACAGTTTAACAAAAGGAGCTGAGACCGCTATTATACAGTTTCACAAAAGGAGCTGAGACCGCTATTATATAGTTTAACAAAAGGAGCTGAGGCCGCTTTAATACAGTTTAACAAAAGGAGCTGAGACCGCTATTATACAGTTTCACAAAAGGAGCTGAGGCCGCTTTAATACAGTTTCACAAAAGGAGCTGAGACCGCTTTAATACAGTTTAACAAAAGGAGCTGAGGCCGCTTTAATACAGTTTCACAAAAGGAGCTGAGACCGCTTTAATACAGTTTCACAAAAGGAGCTGAGGCCGCTTTAATACAGTTTAACAAAAGGAGCTGAGACCGCTATTATACAGTTTCACAAAAGGAGCTGAGACCGCTATTATACAGTTTCACAAAAGGAGCTGAAGCCGCTTTAATACAGTTTCACAAAAGGAGCTGAGGCCGCTTTAATACAGTTTAACAAAAGGAGCTGAGGCCGCTTTAATACAGTTTAACAAAAGGAGCTGAGGCCGCTTTAATACAGTTTAACAAAAGGAGCTGAGGCCGCTTTAATACAGTTTAACAAAAGGAGCTGAGACCGCTATTATACAGTTTAACAAAAGGAGCTGAGACCGCTATTATACAGTTTAACAACAGGAGCTGAGACCGCTTTAATACAGTTTAACAAAAGGAGCTGAGACCGCTATTATACAGTTTCACAAAAGGAGCTGAGACCGCTATTATATAGTTTAACAAAAGGAGCTGAGGCCGCTTTAATACAGTTTAACAAAAGGAGCTGAGACCGCTATTATACAGTTTAACAAAAGGAGCTGAGACCGCTTTAATACGGTTTAACAAAAGGAGCTGAGACCGCTATTATACAGTTTAACAAAAGGAGCTGAGACCGCTTTAATACAGTTTAACAAAAGGAGCTGAGGCCGCTTTAATACAGTTTCACAAAAGGAGCTGAGACCGCTTTAATACAGTTTCACAAAAGGAGCTGAGGCCGCTTTAATACAGTTTAACAAAAGGAGCTGAGACCGCTATTATACAGTTTCACAAAAGGAGCTGAGACCGCTATTATACAGTTTCACAAAAGGAGCTGAGGCCGCTTTAATACAGTTTCACAAAAGGAGCTGAGGCCGCTTTAATACAGTTTAACAAAAGGAGCTGAGGCCGCTTTAATACAGTTTAACAAAAGGAGCTGAGGCCGCTTTAATACAGTTTAACAAAAGGAGCTGAGGCCGCTTTAATACAGTTTAACAAAAGGAGCTGAGACCGCTATTATACAGTTTAACAAAAGGAGCTGAGACCGCTATTATACAGTTTAACAAAAGGAGCTGAGACCGCTTTAATACAGTTTAACAAAAGGAGCTGAGACCGCTATTATACAGTTTCACAAAAGGAGCTGAGACCGCTATTATATAGTTTAACAAAAGGAGCTGAGGCCGCTTTAATACAGTTTAACAAAAGGAGCTGAGACCGCTATTATACAGTTTCACAAAAGGAGCTGAGGCCGCTTTAATACAGTTTCACAAAAGGAGCTGAGACCGCTTTAATACAGTTTAACAAAAGGAGCTGAGGCCGCTTTAATACAGTTTCACAAAAGGAGCTGAGACCGCTTTAATACAGTTTCACAAAAGGAGCTGAGGCCGCTTTAATACAGTTTAACAAAAGGAGCTGAGACCGCTATTATACAGTTTCACAAAAGGAGCTGAGACCGCTATTATACAGTTTCACAAAAGGAGCTGAGGCCGCTTTAATACAGTTTCACAAAAGGAGCTGAGGCCGCTTTAATACAGTTTAACAAAAGGAGCTGAGGCCGCTTTAATACAGTTTAACAAAAGGAGCTGAGGCCGCTTTAATACAGTTTAACAAAAGGAGCTGAGGCCGCTTTAATACAGTTTAACAAAAGGAGCTGAGACCGCTTTATACAGTTTAACAAAAGGAGCTGAGACCGCTATTATACAGTTTAACAAAAGGAGCTGAGACCGCTTTAATACAGTTTAACAAAAGGAGCTGAGACCGCTATTATACAGTTTCACAAAAGGAGCTGAGACCGCTATTATATAGTTTAACAAAAGGAGCTGAGGCCGCTTTAATACAGTTTAACAAAAGGAGCTGAGACCGCTATTATACAGTTTAACAAAAGGAGCTGAGACCGCTTTAATACGGTTTAACAAAAGGAGCTGAGACCGCTATTATACAGTTTAACAAAAGGAGCTGAGACCGCTTTAATACAGTTTAACAAAAGGAGCTGAGGCCGCTTTAATACAGTTTCACAAAAGGAGCTGAGACCGCTTTAATACAGTTTCACAAAAGGAGCTGAGGCCGCTTTAATACAGTTTAACAAAAGGAGCTGAGACCGCTATTATACAGTTTCACAAAAGGAGCTGAGACCGCTATTATACAGTTTCACAAAAGGAGCTGAGGCCGCTTTAATACAGTTTCACAAAAGGAGCTGAGGCCGCTTTAATACAGTTTAACAAAAGGAGCTGAGGCCGCTTTAATACAGTTTAACAAAAGGAGCTGGGGCCGCTTTAATACAGTTTAACAAAAGGAGCTGAGGCCGCTTTAATACAGTTTAACAAAAGGAGCTGAGACCGCTATTATACAGTTTAACAAAAGGAGCTGAGACCGCTATTATACAGTTTAACAAAAGGAGCTGAGACCGCTTTAATACAGTTTAACAAAAGGAGCTGAGACCGCTATTATACAGTTTCACAAAAGGAGCTGAGACCGCTATTATATAGTTTAACAAAAGGAGCTGAGGCCGCTTTAATACAGTTTAACAAAAGGAGCTGAGACCGCTATTATACAGTTTCACAAAAGGAGCTGAGGCCGCTTTAATACAGTTTCACAAAAGGAGCTGAGACCGCTTTAATACAGTTTAACAAAAGGAGCTGAGGCCGCTTTAATACAGTTTCACAAAAGGAGCTGAGACCGCTTTAATACAGTTTCACAAAAGGAGCTGAGGCCGCTTTAATACAGTTTAACAAAAGGAGCTGAGACCGCTATTATACAGTTTCACAAAAGGAGCTGAGACCGCTATTATACAGTTTCACAAAAGGAGCTGAGGCCGCTTTAATACAGTTTCACAAAAGGAGCTGAGGCCGCTTTAATACAGTTTAACAAAAGGAGCTGAGGCCGCTTTAATACAGTTTAACAAAAGGAGCTGAGGCCGCTTTAATACAGTTTAACAAAAGGAGCTGAGACCGCTATTATACAGTTTAACAAAAGGAGCTGAGACCGCTTTAATACAGTTTAACAAAAGGAGCTGAGACCGCTATTATACAGTTTCACAAAAGCAGCTAAGGCCGCTTTAATACAGTTTAACAAAAGGAGCTGAGACCGCTATTATACAGTTTCACAAAAGGAGCTGAGGCCGCTATTATACAGTTTCACAAAAGGAGCTGAGGCCGCTTTAATACAGTTTCACAAAAGGAGCTGAGACCGCTTTAACACAGTTTAACAAAAGGAGCTGGGGCCGCTTTAATACACTTTCACAAAAGGAGCTGAGACCGCTTTAATACAGTTTCACAAAAGGAGCTGAGGCCGCTTTAATACAGTTTAACAAAAGGAGCAGAGACCGCTATTATACAGTTTCGCAAAAGGAGCTGAGGCCGCTTTAATACAGTTTCACAAAAGGAGCTGAGGCCGCTTTAATACAGTTTCACAAAAGGAGCTGAGGCCGCTTTAATACAGTTTCACAAAAGGAGCTGAGACCGCTTTAATACAGTTTAACAAAAGGAGCTGAGGCCGCTTTAATACAGTTTCACAAAAGGAGCTGAGACCGCTTTAATACAGTTTCACAAAAGGAGCTGAGACCGCTTTAATACAGTTTAACAAAAGGAGCTGAGACCGCTTTAATACAGTTTAACAAAAGGAGCTGAGACCGCTATTATACAGTTTCACAAAAGGAGCTGAGGCCGCTTTAATACAGTTTCACAAAAGGAGCTGAGACCGCTTTAATACAGTTTCACAAAAGGAGCTGAGGCCGCTTTAATACAGTTTAAAAAAGGAGCTGAGACCGCTATTATACAGTTTCACAAAAGGAGCTGAGGCCGCTTTAATACAGTTTAACAAAAGGAGCTGAGACCGCTTTAATACGGTTTAACAAAAGGAGCTGAGACCGCTATTATACAGTTTCACAAAAGGAGCTGAGACCGCTTTAATACAGTTTAACAAAAGGAGCTGAGACCGCTATTATACAGTTTAACAAAAGGACCTGAGACCGCTTTAATACAGTTTAACAAAAGGAGCTGAGACCGCTATTATACAGTTTCACAAAAGGAGCTGAGACCGCTATTATACAGTTTCACAAAAGGAGCTGAGGCCGCTTTAATACAGTTTCACAAAAGGAGCTGAGGCCGCTTTAATACAGTTTAACAAAAGGAGCTGAGACCGCTATTATACAGTTTCACAAAAGGAGCTGAGGCCGCTTTAATACAGTTTCACAAAAGGAGCTGAGACCGCTTTAATACAGTTTAACAAAAGGAGCTGAGGCCGCTTTAATACAGTTTCACAAAAGGAGCTGAGGCCGCTTTAATACAGTTTCACAAAAGGAGCTGAGGCCGCTTTAATACAGTTTCACAAAAGGAGCTGAGACCGCTTTAATACAGTTTAACAAAAGGAGCTGAGGCCGCTTTAATACAGTTTCACAAAAGGAGCTGAGACCGCTTTAATACAGTTTCACAAAAGGAGCTGAGACCGCTTTAATACAGTTTAACAAAAGGAGCTGAGGCCGCTTTAATACAGTTTCACAAAAGGAGCTGAGACCGCTTTAATACAGTTTAACAAAAGGAGCTGAGGCCGCTTTAATACAGTTTCACAAAAGGAGCTGAGACCGCTTAATTACAGTTTAACAAAAGGAGCTGAGGCCGCTTTAATACAGTTTCACAAAAGGAGCTGAGACCGCTATTATACAGTTTCACAAAAGGAGCTGAGACCGCTTTAATACAGTTTAACAAAAGGAGCTGAGACCGCTATTATACAGTTTAACAAAAGGAGCTGAGACCGCTATTATACAGTTTCACAAAAGGAGCTGAGACCGCTATTATACAGTTTCACAAAAGGAGCTGAGGCCGCTTTAATACAGTTTCACAAAAGGAGCTGAGGCCGCTTTAATACAGTTTAACAAAAGGAGCTGAGACCGCTATTATACAGTTTCACAAAAGGAGCTGAGGCCGCTTTAATACAGTTTCACAAAAGGAGCTGAGGCCGCTTTAATACAGTTTAACAAAAGGAGCTGAGGCCGCTTTAATACAGTTTAACAAAAGGAGCTGAGGCCGCTTTAATACAGTTTAACAAAAGGAGCTGAGGCCGCTTTAATACAGTTTAACAAAAGGAGCTGAGACCGCTATTATACAGTTTAACAAAAGGAGCTGAGACCGCTATTATACAGTTTCACAAAAGGAGCTGAGACCGCTTTAATACAGTTTAACAAAAGGAGCTGAGACCGCTATTATACAGTTTCACAAAAGGAGCTGAGACCGCTATTATACAGTTTCACAAAAGGAGCTGAGGCCGCTTTAATACAGTTTCACAAAAGGAGCTGAGACCGCTTTAATACAGTTTAACAAAAGGGGCTGAGGCCGCTTTAATACAGTTTCACAAAAGGAGCTGAGACCGCTTTAATACAGTTTCACAAAAGGAGCTGAGGCCGCTTTAATACAGTTTAACAAAAGGAGCTGAGACCGCTATTATACAGTTTCACAAAAGGAGCTGAGACCGCTATTATACAGTTTCACAAAAGGAGCTGAGGCCGCTTTAATACAGTTTCACAAAAGGAGCTGAGGCCGCTTTAATACAGTTTAACAAAAGGAGCTGAGGCCGCTTTAATACAGTTTAACAAAAGGAGCTGAGGCCGCTTTAATACAGTTTAACAAAAGGAGCTGAGGCCGCTTTAATACAGTTTAACAAAAGGAGCTGAGACCGCTATTATACAGTTTAACAAAAGGAGCTGAGACCGCTATTATACAGTTTAACAAAAGGAGCTGAGACCGCTTTAATACAGTTTAACAAAAGGAGCTGAGACCGCTATTATACAGTTTCACAAAAGGAGCTGAGACCGCTATTATATAGTTTAACAAAAGGAGCTGAGGCCGCTTTAATACAGTTTAACAAAAGGAGCTGAGACCGCTATTATACAGTTTCACAAAAGGAGCTGAGGCCGCTTTAATACAGTTTCACAAAAGGAGCTGAGACCGCTTTAATACAGTTTAACAAAAGGAGCTGAGGCCGCTTTAATACAGTTTCACAAAAGGAGCTGAGACCGCTATTATACAGTTTAACAAAAGGAGCTGAGACCGCTTTAATACAGTTTAACAAAAGGAGCTGAGACCGCTATTATACAGTTTCACAAAAGGAGCTGAGACCGCTATTATACAGTTTCACAAAAGGAGCTGAGGCCGCTTTAATACAGTTTCACAAAAGGAGCTGAGACCGCTTTAATACAGTTTAACAAAAGGAGCTGAGGCCGCTTTAATACAGTTTCACAAAAGGAGCTGAGACCGCTTTAATACAGTTTCACAAAAGGAGCTGAGGCCGCTTTAATACAGTTTAACAAAAGGAGCTGAGACCGCTATTATACAGTTTCACAAAAGGAGCTGAGACCGCTATTATACAGTTTCACAAAAGGAGCTGAGGCCGCTTTAATACAGTTTCACAAAAGGAGCTGAGGCCGCTTTAATACAGTTTAACAAAAGGAGCTGAGGCCGCTTTAATACAGTTTAACAAAAGGAGCTGAGGCCGCTTTAATACAGTTTAACAAAAGGAGCTGAGGCCGCTTTAATACAGTTTAACAAAAGGAGCTGAGGCCGCTTTAATACAGTTTCACAAAAGGAGCTGAGACCGCTTTAATACAGTTTAACAAAAGGAGCTGAGACCGCTATTATACAGTTTCACAAAAGGAGCTGAGGCCGCTTTAATACAGTTTCACAAAAGGAGCTGAGACCGCTTTAATACAGTTTAACAAAGGGAGCTGAGGCCGCTTTAATACAGTTTCACAAAAGGAGCTGAGACCGCTTTAATACAGTTTCACAAAAGGAGCTGAGGCCGCTTTAATACAGTTTAACAAAAGGAGCTGAGACCGCTATTATACAGTTTCACAAAAGGAGCTGGGACCGCTATTATACAGTTTCACAAAAGGAGCTGAGGCCGCTTTAATACAGTTTCACAAAAGGAGCTGAGGCCGCTTTAATACAGTTTAACAAAAGGAGCTGAGGCCGCTTTAATACAGTTTAACAAAAGGAGCTGAGGCCGCTTTAATACAGTTTAACAAAAGGAGCTGAGGCCGCTTTAATACAGTTTAACAAAAGGAGCTGAGACCGCTATTGTACAGTTTAACAAAAGGAGCTGAGACCGCTATTATACAGTTTAACAAAAGGAGCTGAGACCGCTTTAATACAGTTTAACAAAAGGAGCTGAGACCGCTATTATACAGTTTCACAAAAGGAGCTGAGACCGCTATTATATAGTTTAACAAAAGGAGGTGAGGCCGCTTTAATACAGTTTAACAAAAGGAGCTGAGACCGCTATTATACAGTTTCACAAAAGGAGCTGAGGCCGCTTTAATACAGTTTCACAAAAGGAGCTGAGACCGCTTTAATACAGTTTAACAAAAGGAGCTGAGGCCGCTTTAATACAGTTTCACAAAAGGAGCTGAGACCGCTTTAATACAGTTTCACAAAAGGAGCTGAGGCCGCTTTAATACAGTTTAACAAAAGGAGCTGAGACCGCTATTATACAGTTTCACAAAAGGAGCTGAGACCGCTATTATACAGTTTCACAAAAGGAGCTGAGGCCGCTTTAATACAGTTTCACAAAAGGAGCTGAGGCCGCTTTAATACAGTTTAACAAAAGGAGCTGAGGCCGCTTTAATACAGTTTAACAAAAGGAGCTGAGGCCGCTTTAATACAGTTTAACAAAAGGAGCTGAGACCGCTATTATACAGTTTAACAAAAGGAGCTGAGACCGCTTTAATACAGTTTAACAAAAGGAGCTGAGACCGCTATTATACAGTTTCACAAAAGCAGCTAAGGCCGCTTTAATACAGTTTAACAAAAGGAGCTGAGACCGCTATTATACAGTTTCACAAAAGGAGCTGAGGCCGCTATTATACAGTTTCACAAAAGGAGCTGAGGCCGCTTTAATACAGTTTCACAAAAGGAGCTGAGACCGCTTTAATACAGTTTAACAAAAGGAGCTGGGGCCGCTTTAATACACTTTCACAAAAGGAGCTGAGACCGCTTTAATACAGTTTCACAAAAGGAGCTGAGGCCGCTTTAATACAGTTTAACAAAAGGAGCAGAGACCGCTATTATACAGTTTCGCAAAAGGAGCTGAGGCCGCTTTAATACAGTTTCACAAAAGGAGCTGAGGCCGCTTTAATACAGTTTCACAAAAGGAGCTGAGGCCGCTTTAATACAGTTTCACAAAAGGAGCTGAGACCGCTTTAATACAGTTTAACAAAAGGAGCTGAGGCCGCTTTAATACAGTTTCACAAAAGGAGCTGAGACCGCTTTAATACAGTTTCACAAAAGGAGCTGAGACCGCTTTAATACAGTTTAACAAAAGGAGCTGAGACCGCTTTAATACAGTTTAACAAAAGGAGCTGAGACCGCTATTATACAGTTTCACAAAAGGAGCTGAGGCCGCTTTAATACAGTTTCACAAAAGGAGCTGAGACCGCTTTAATACAGTTTAACAAAAGGAGCTGAGGCCGCTTTAATACAGTTTCACAAAAGGAGCTGAGACCGCTTTAATACAGTTTCACAAAAGGAGCTGAGGCCGCTTTAATACAGTTTAACAAAAGGAGCTGAGACCGCTATTATACAGTTTCACAAAAGGAGCTGAGACCGCTATTATACAGTTTCACAAAAGGAGCTGAGGCCGCTTTAATACAGTTTCACAAAAGGAGCTGAGGCCGCTTTAATACAGTTTAACAAAAGGAGCTGAGGCCGCTTTAATACAGTTTAACAAAAGGAGCTGAGGCCGCTTTAATACAGTTTAACAAAAGGAGCTGAGGCCGCTTTAATACAGTTTAACAAAAGGAGCTGAGGCCGCTTTAATACAGTTTCACAAAAGGAGCTGAGACCGCTTTAATACAGTTTAACAAAAGGAGCTGAGACCGCTATTATACAGTTTCACAAAAGGAGCTGAGGCCGCTTTAATACAGTTTCACAAAAGGAGCTGAGACCGCTTTAATACAGTTTAACAAAGGGAGCTGAGGCCGCTTTAATACAGTTTCACAAAAGGAGCTGAGACCGCTTTAATACAGTTTCACAAAAGGAGCTGAGGCCGCTTTAATACAGTTTAACAAAAGGAGCTGAGACCGCTATTATACAGTTTCACAAAAGGAGCTGGGACCGCTATTATACAGTTTCACAAAAGGAGCTGAGGCCGCTTTAATACAGTTTCACAAAAGGAGCTGAGGCCGCTTTAATACAGTTTAACAAAAGGAGCTGAGGCCGCTTTAATACAGTTTAACAAAAGGAGCTGAGGCCGCTTTAATACAGTTTAACAAAAGGAGCTGAGGCCGCTTTAATACAGTTTAACAAAAGGAGCTGAGACCGCTATTGTACAGTTTAACAAAAGGAGCTGAGACCGCTATTATACAGTTTAACAAAAGGAGCTGAGACCGCTTTAATACAGTTTAACAAAAGGAGCTGAGACCGCTATTATACAGTTTCACAAAAGGAGCTGAGACCGCTATTATATAGTTTAACAAAAGGAGGTGAGGCCGCTTTAATACAGTTTAACAAAAGGAGCTGAGACCGCTATTATACAGTTTCACAAAAGGAGCTGAGGCCGCTTTAATACAGTTTCACAAAAGGAGCTGAGACCGCTTTAATACAGTTTAACAAAAGGAGCTGAGGCCGCTTTAATACAGTTTCACAAAAGGAGCTGAGACCGCTTTAATACAGTTTCACAAAAGGAGCTGAGGCCGCTTTAATACAGTTTAACAAAAGGAGCTGAGACCGCTATTATACAGTTTCACAAAAGGAGCTGAGACCGCTATTATACAGTTTCACAAAAGGAGCTGAGGCCGCTTTAATACAGTTTCACAAAAGGAGCTGAGGCCGCTTTAATACAGTTTAACAAAAGGAGCTGAGGCCGCTTTAATACAGTTTAACAAAAGGAGCTGAGGCCGCTTTAATACAGTTTAACAAAAGGAGCTGAGACCGCTATTATACAGTTTAACAAAAGGAGCTGAGACCGCTTTAATACAGTTTAACAAAAGGAGCTGAGACCGCTATTATACAGTTTCACAAAAGCAGCTAAGGCCGCTTTAATACAGTTTAACAAAAGGAGCTGAGACCGCTATTATACAGTTTCACAAAAGGAGCTGAGGCCGCTATTATACAGTTTCACAAAAGGAGCTGAGGCCGCTTTAATACAGTTTCACAAAAGGAGCTGAGACCGCTTTAATACAGTTTAACAAAAGGAGCTGGGGCCGCTTTAATACACTTTCACAAAAGGAGCTGAGACCGCTTTAATACAGTTTCACAAAAGGAGCTGAGGCCGCTTTAATACAGTTTAACAAAAGGAGCAGAGACCGCTATTATACAGTTTCGCAAAAGGAGCTGAGGCCGCTTTAATACAGTTTCACAAAAGGAGCTGAGGCCGCTTTAATACAGTTTCACAAAAGGAGCTGAGGCCGCTTTAATACAGTTTCACAAAAGGAGCTGAGACCGCTTTAATACAGTTTAACAAAAGGAGCTGAGGCCGCTTTAATACAGTTTCACAAAAGGAGCTGAGACCGCTTTAATACAGTTTCACAAAAGGAGCTGAGACCGCTTTAATACAGTTTAACAAAAGGAGCTGAGACCGCTTTAATACAGTTTAACAAAAGGAGCTGAGACCGCTATTATACAGTTTCACAAAAGGAGCTGAGGCCGCTTTAATACAGTTTCACAAAAGGAGCTGAGACCGCTTTAATACAGTTTAACAAAAGGAGCTGAGGCCGCTTTAATACAGTTTCACAAAAGGAGCTGAGACCGCTTTAATACAGTTTCACAAAAGGAGCTGAGGCCGCTTTAATACAGTTTAACAAAAGGAGCTGAGACCGCTATTATACAGTTTCACAAAAGGAGCTGAGACCGCTTTAATACAGTTTAACAAAAGGAGCTGAGACCGCTATTATACAGTTTAACAAAAGGAGCTGAGACCGCTTTAATACAGTTTAACAAAAGGAGCTGAGACCGCTATTATACAGTTTCACAAAAGGAGCTGAGACCGCTATTATACAGTTTCACAAAAGGAGCTGAGGCCGCTTTAATACAGTTTCACAAAAGGAGCTGAGGCCGCTTTAATACAGTTTAACAAAAGGAGCTGAGACCGCTATTATACAGTTTCACAAAAGGAGCTGAGGCCGCTTTAATACAGTTTCACAAAAGGAGCTGAGACCGCTTTAATACAGTTTAACAAAAGGAGCTGAGGCCGCTTTAATACAGTTTCACAAAAGGAGCTGAGGCCGCTTTAATACAGTTTCACAAAAGGAGCTGAGGCCGCTTTAATACAGTTTCACAAAAGGAGCTGAGGCCGCTTTAATACAGTTTCACAAAAGGAGCTGAGACCGCTTTAATACAGTTTAACAAAAGGAGCTGAGGCCGCTTTAATACAGTTTCACAAAAGGAGCTGAGACCGCTTTAATACAGTTTCACAAAAGGAGCTGAGACCGCTTTAATACAGTTTAACAAAAGGAGCTGAGACCGCTTTAATACAGTTTAACAAAAGGAGCTGAGGCCGCTTTAATACAGTTAAAAAAAAGAGCTTAGGCCGCTTTAATACAGTTTAACAAAAGGAGCTGAGACCGCTATTATACAGTTTAACAAAAGGAGCTGAGGCCGCTTTAATACAGTTTAACAAAAGGAGCTGAGACCGCTTTAATACAGTTTAACAAAAGGAGCTGAGGCCGCTTTAATACAGTTTCACAAAAGGAGCTGAGACCGCTTTAATACAGTTTAACAAAAGGAGCTGAGACCGCTTTAATACAGTTTAACAAAACGAGCTGAGGCCGCTTTAATACAGTTTCACAAAAGGAGCTGAGACCGCTTTAATACAGTTTAACAAAAGGAGCTGAGGCCGCTTTAATACAGTTTCACAAAAGGAGCTGAGACCGCTTAATTACAGTTTAACAAAAGGAGCTGAGGCCGCTTTAATACAGTTTCACAAAAGGAGCTGAGACCGCTATTATACAGTTTCACAAAAGGAGCTGAGACCGCTTTAATACAGTTTAACAAAAGGAGCTGAGACCGCTATTATACAGTTTAACAAAAGGAGCTGAGACCGCTATTATACAGTTTCACAAAAGGAGCTGAGACCGCTATTATACAGTTTCACAAAAGGAGCTGAGGCCGCTTTAATACAGTTTCACAAAAGAAGCTGAGGCCGCTTTAATACAGTTTAACAAAAGGAGCTGAGGCCGCTTTAATACAGTTTAACAAAAGGAGCTGAGGCCGCTTTAATACAGTTTAACAAAAGGAGCTGAGACCGCTATTATACAGTTTCACAAAAGGAGCTGAGGCCGCTTTAATACAGTTTAACAAAAGGAGCTGAGACCGCTTTAATACGGTTTAACAAAAGGAGCTGAGACCGCTATTATACAGTTTCACAAAAGGAGCTGAGACCGCTTTAATACAGTTTAACAAAAGGAGCTGAGACCGCTATTATACAGTTTAACAAAAGGAGCTGAGACCGCTTTAATACAGTTTAACAAAAGGAGCTGAGACCGCTATTATACAGTTTCACAAAAGGAGCTGAGACCGCTATTATACAGTTTCACAAAAGGAGCTGAGGCCGCTTTAATACAGTTTCACAAAAGGAGCTGAGACCGCTTTAATACAGTTTCACAAAAGGAGCTGAGACCGCTTTAATACAGTTTCACAAAAGGAGCTGAGGCCGCTTTAATACAGTTTAACAAAAGGAGCTGAGACCGCTATTATACAGTTTCACAAAAGGAGCTGAGGCCGCTTTAATACAGTTTAACAAAAGGAGCTGAGGCCGCTTTAATACAGTTTCACAAAAGGAGCTGAGACCGCTTTAATACAGTTTCACAAAAGGAGCTGAGGCCGCTTTAATACAGTTTAACAAAAGGAGCTGAGGCCGCTTTAATACAGTTTCACAAAAGGAGCTGAGACCGCTATTATACAGTTTCACAAAAGGAGCTGAGGCCGCTTTAATACAGTTTAACAAAAGGAGCTGAGGCCGCTTTAATACAGTTTCACAAAAGGAGCTGAGACCGCTTTAATACAGTTTAACAAAAGGAGCTGAGGCCGCTTTAATACAGTTTCACAAAAGGAGCTGAGACCGCTTTAATACAGTTTCACAAAAGGAGCTGAGGCCGCTTTAATACAGTTTAACAAAAGGAGCTGAGACCGCTATTATACAGTTTCACAAAAGGAGCTGAGACCGCTATTATACAGTTTCACAAAAGGAGCTGAGGCCGCTTTAATACAGTTTCACAAAAGGAGCTGAGGCCGCTTTAATACAGTTTAACAAAAGGAGCTGAGGCCGCTTTAATACAGTTTAACAAAAGGAGCTGAGGCCGCTTTAATACAGTTTAACAAAAGGAGCTGAGGCCGCTTTAATACAGTTTAACAAAAGGAGCTGAGGCCGCTTTAATACAGTTTCACAAAAGGAGCTGAGACCGCTTTAATACAGTTTAACAAAAGGAGCTGAGACCGCTATTATACAGTTTCACAAAAGGAGCTGAGGCCGCTTTAATACAGTTTCACAAAAGGAGCTGAGACCGCTTTAATACAGTTTAACAAAGGGAGCTGAGGCCGCTTTAATACAGTTTCACAAAAGGAGCTGAGACCGCTTTAATACAGTTTCACAAAAGGAGCTGAGGCCGCTTTAATACAGTTTAACAAAAGGAGCTGAGACCGCTATTATACAGTTTCACAAAAGGAGCTGGGACCGCTATTATACAGTTTCACAAAAGGAGCTGAGGCCGCTTTAATACAGTTTCACAAAAGGAGCTGAGGCCGCTTTAATACAGTTTAACAAAAGGAGCTGAGGCCGCTTTAATACAGTTTAACAAAAGGAGCTGAGGCCGCTTTAATACAGTTTAACAAAAGGAGCTGAGGCCGCTTTAATACAGTTTAACAAAAGGAGCTGAGACCGCTATTGTACAGTTTAACAAAAGGAGCTGAGACCGCTATTATACAGTTTAACAAAAGGAGCTGAGACCGCTTTAATACAGTTTAACAAAAGGAGCTGAGACCGCTATTATACAGTTTCACAAAAGGAGCTGAGACCGCTATTATATAGTTTAACAAAAGGAGGTGAGGCCGCTTTAATACAGTTTAACAAAAGGAGCTGAGACCGCTATTATACAGTTTCACAAAAGGAGCTGAGGCCGCTTTAATACAGTTTCACAAAAGGAGCTGAGACCGCTTTAATACAGTTTAACAAAAGGAGCTGAGGCCGCTTTAATACAGTTTCACAAAAGGAGCTGAGACCGCTTTAATACAGTTTCACAAAAGGAGCTGAGGCCGCTTTAATACAGTTTAACAAAAGGAGCTGAGACCGCTATTATACAGTTTCACAAAAGGAGCTGAGACCGCTATTATACAGTTTCACAAAAGGAGCTGAGGCCGCTTTAATACAGTTTCACAAAAGGAGCTGAGGCCGCTTTAATACAGTTTAACAAAAGGAGCTGAGGCCGCTTTAATACAGTTTAACAAAAGGAGCTGAGGCCGCTTTAATACAGTTTAACAAAAGGAGCTGAGACCGCTATTATACAGTTTAACAAAAGGAGCTGAGACCGCTTTAATACAGTTTAACAAAAGGAGCTGAGACCGCTATTATACAGTTTCACAAAAGCAGCTAAGGCCGCTTTAATACAGTTTAACAAAAGGAGCTGAGACCGCTATTATACAGTTTCACAAAAGGAGCTGAGGCCGCTATTATACAGTTTCACAAAAGGAGCTGAGGCCGCTTTAATACAGTTTCACAAAAGGAGCTGAGACCGCTTTAATACAGTTTAACAAAAGGAGCTGGGGCCGCTTTAATACACTTTCACAAAAGGAGCTGAGACCGCTTTAATACAGTTTCACAAAAGGAGCTGAGGCCGCTTTAATACAGTTTAACAAAAGGAGCAGAGACCGCTATTATACAGTTTCGCAAAAGGAGCTGAGGCCGCTTTAATACAGTTTCACAAAAGGAGCTGAGGCCGCTTTAATACAGTTTCACAAAAGGAGCTGAGGCCGCTTTAATACAGTTTCACAAAAGGAGCTGAGACCGCTTTAATACAGTTTAACAAAAGGAGCTGAGGCCGCTTTAATACAGTTTCACAAAAGGAGCTGAGACCGCTTTAATACAGTTTCACAAAAGGAGCTGAGACCGCTTTAATACAGTTTAACAAAAGGAGCTGAGACCGCTTTAATACAGTTTAACAAAAGGAGCTGAGACCGCTATTATACAGTTTCACAAAAGGAGCTGAGGCCGCTTTAATACAGTTTCACAAAAGGAGCTGAGACCGCTTTAATACAGTTTAACAAAAGGAGCTGAGGCCGCTTTAATACAGTTTCACAAAAGGAGCTGAGACCGCTTTAATACAGTTTCACAAAAGGAGCTGAGGCCGCTTTAATACAGTTTAACAAAAGGAGCTGAGACCGCTATTATACAGTTTCACAAAAGGAGCTGAGACCGCTTTAATACAGTTTAACAAAAGGAGCTGAGACCGCTATTATACAGTTTAACAAAAGGAGCTGAGACCGCTTTAATACAGTTTAACAAAAGGAGCTGAGACCGCTATTATACAGTTTCACAAAAGGAGCTGAGACCGCTATTATACAGTTTCACAAAAGGAGCTGAGGCCGCTTTAATACAGTTTCACAAAAGGAGCTGAGGCCGCTTTAATACAGTTTAACAAAAGGAGCTGAGACCGCTATTATACAGTTTCACAAAAGGAGCTGAGGCCGCTTTAATACAGTTTCACAAAAGGAGCTGAGACCGCTTTAATACAGTTTAACAAAAGGAGCTGAGGCCGCTTTAATACAGTTTCACAAAAGGAGCTGAGGCCGCTTTAATACAGTTTCACAAAAGGAGCTGAGGCCGCTTTAATACAGTTTCACAAAAGGAGCTGAGGCCGCTTTAATACAGTTTCACAAAAGGAGCTGAGACCGCTTTAATACAGTTTAACAAAAGGAGCTGAGGCCGCTTTAATACAGTTTCACAAAAGGAGCTGAGACCGCTTTAATACAGTTTCACAAAAGGAGCTGAGACCGCTTTAATACAGTTTAACAAAAGGAGCTGAGACCGCTTTAATACAGTTTAACAAAAGGAGCTGAGGCCGCTTTAATACAGTTAAAAAAAAGAGCTTAGGCCGCTTTAATACAGTTTAACAAAAGGAGCTGAGACCGCTATTATACAGTTTAACAAAAGGAGCTGAGGCCGCTTTAATACAGTTTAACAAAAGGAGCTGAGACCGCTTTAATACAGTTTAACAAAAGGAGCTGAGGCCGCTTTAATACAGTTTCACAAAAGGAGCTGAGACCGCTTTAATACAGTTTAACAAAAGGAGCTGAGACCGCTTTAATACAGTTTAACAAAACGAGCTGAGGCCGCTTTAATACAGTTTCACAAAAGGAGCTGAGACCGCTTTAATACAGTTTAACAAAAGGAGCTGAGGCCGCTTTAATACAGTTTCACAAAAGGAGCTGAGACCGCTTAATTACAGTTTAACAAAAGGAGCTGAGGCCGCTTTAATACAGTTTCACAAAAGGAGCTGAGACCGCTATTATACAGTTTCACAAAAGGAGCTGAGACCGCTTTAATACAGTTTAACAAAAGGAGCTGAGACCGCTATTATACAGTTTAACAAAAGGAGCTGAGACCGCTATTATACAGTTTCACAAAAGGAGCTGAGACCGCTATTATACAGTTTCACAAAAGGAGCTGAGGCCGCTTTAATACAGTTTCACAAAAGAAGCTGAGGCCGCTTTAATACAGTTTAACAAAAGGAGCTGAGGCCGCTTTAATACAGTTTAACAAAAGGAGCTGAGGCCGCTTTAATACAGTTTAACAAAAGGAGCTGAGACCGCTATTATACAGTTTCACAAAAGGAGCTGAGGCCGCTTTAATACAGTTTAACAAAAGGAGCTGAGACCGCTTTAATACGGTTTAACAAAAGGAGCTGAGACCGCTATTATACAGTTTCACAAAAGGAGCTGAGACCGCTTTAATACAGTTTAACAAAAGGAGCTGAGACCGCTATTATACAGTTTAACAAAAGGAGCTGAGACCGCTTTAATACAGTTTAACAAAAGGAGCTGAGACCGCTATTATACAGTTTCACAAAAGGAGCTGAGACCGCTATTATACAGTTTCACAAAAGGAGCTGAGGCCGCTTTAATACAGTTTCACAAAAGGAGCTGAGACCGCTTTAATACAGTTTCACAAAAGGAGCTGAGACCGCTTTAATACAGTTTCACAAAAGGAGCTGAGGCCGCTTTAATACAGTTTAACAAAAGGAGCTGAGACCGCTATTATACAGTTTCACAAAAGGAGCTGAGGCCGCTTTAATACAGTTTAACAAAAGGAGCTGAGGCCGCTTTAATACAGTTTCACAAAAGGAGCTGAGACCGCTTTAATACAGTTTCACAAAAGGAGCTGAGGCCGCTTTAATACAGTTTAACAAAAGGAGCTGAGGCCGCTTTAATACAGTTTCACAAAAGGAGCTGAGACCGCTATTATACAGTTTCACAAAAGGAGCTGAGGCCGCTTTAATACAGTTTAACAAAAGGAGCTGAGGCCGCTTTAATACAGTTTCACAAAAGGAGCTGAGACCGCTTTAATACAGTTTCACAAAAGGAGCTGAGGCCGCTTTAATACAGTTTAACAAAAGGAGCTGAGACCGCTATTATACAGTTTCACAAAAGGAGCTGAGACCGCTATTATACAGTTTCACAAAAGGAGCTGAGGCCGCTTTAATACAGTTTCACAAAAGGAGCTGAGGCCGCTTTAATACAGTTTAACAAAAGGAGCTGAGGCCGCTTTAATACAGTTTAACAAAAGGAGCTGAGGCCGCTTTAATACAGTTTAACAAAAGGAGCTGAGGCCGCTTTAATACAGTTTAACAAAAGGAGCTGAGACCGCTATTATACAGTTTAACAAAAGGAGCTGAGGCCGCTTTAATACAGTTTCACAAAAGGAGCTGAGACCGCTTTAATACAGTTTAACAAAAGGAGCTGAGGCCGCTTTAATACAGTTTCACAAAAGGAGCTGAGACCGCTTTAATACAGTTTCACAAAAGGAGCTGAGACCGCTTTAATACAGTTTAACAAAAGGAGCTGAGACCGCTTTAATACAGTTTAACAAAAGGAGCTGAGGCCGCTTTAATACAGTTAAAAAAAAGAGCTTAGGCCGCTTTAATACAGTTTAACAAAAGGAGCTGAGACCGCTATTATACAGTTTAACAAAAGGAGCTGAGGCCGCTTTAATACAGTTTAACAAAAGGAGCTGAGACCGCTTTAATACAGTTTAACAAAAGGAGCTGAGGCCGCTTTAATACAGTTTCACAAAAGGAGCTGAGACCGCTTTAATACAGTTTAACAAAAGGAGCTGAGACCGCTTTAATACAGTTTAACAAAACGAGCTGAGGCCGCTTTAATACAGTTTCACAAAAGGAGCTGAGACCGCTTTAATACAGTTTAACAAAAGGAGCTGAGGCCGCTTTAATACAGTTTCACAAAAGGAGCTGAGACCGCTTAATTACAGTTTAACAAAAGGAGCTGAGGCCGCTTTAATACAGTTTCACAAAAGGAGCTGAGACCGCTATTATACAGTTTCACAAAAGGAGCTGAGACCGCTTTAATACAGTTTAACAAAAGGAGCTGAGACCGCTATTATACAGTTTAACAAAAGGAGCTGAGACCGCTATTATACAGTTTCACAAAAGGAGCTGAGACCGCTATTATACAGTTTCACAAAAGGAGCTGAGGCCGCTTTAATACAGTTTCACAAAAGAAGCTGAGGCCGCTTTAATACAGTTTAACAAAAGGAGCTGAGGCCGCTTTAATACAGTTTAACAAAAGGAGCTGAGGCCGCTTTAATACAGTTTAACAAAAGGAGCTGAGACCGCTATTATACAGTTTCACAAAAGGAGCTGAGGCCGCTTTAATACAGTTTAACAAAAGGAGCTGAGACCGCTTTAATACGGTTTAACAAAAGGAGCTGAGACCGCTATTATACAGTTTCACAAAAGGAGCTGAGACCGCTTTAATACAGTTTAACAAAAGGAGCTGAGACCGCTATTATACAGTTTAACAAAAGGAGCTGAGACCGCTTTAATACAGTTTAACAAAAGGAGCTGAGACCGCTATTATACAGTTTCACAAAAGGAGCTGAGACCGCTATTATACAGTTTCACAAAAGGAGCTGAGGCCGCTTTAATACAGTTTCACAAAAGGAGCTGAGACCGCTTTAATACAGTTTCACAAAAGGAGCTGAGACCGCTTTAATACAGTTTCACAAAAGGAGCTGAGGCCGCTTTAATACAGTTTAACAAAAGGAGCTGAGACCGCTATTATACAGTTTCACAAAAGGAGCTGAGGCCGCTTTAATACAGTTTAACAAAAGGAGCTGAGGCCGCTTTAATACAGTTTCACAAAAGGAGCTGAGACCGCTTTAATACAGTTTCACAAAAGGAGCTGAGGCCGCTTTAATACAGTTTAACAAAAGGAGCTGAGGCCGCTTTAATACAGTTTCACAAAAGGAGCTGAGACCGCTATTATACAGTTTCACAAAAGGAGCTGAGGCCGCTTTAATACAGTTTAACAAAAGGAGCTGAGGCCGCTTTAATACAGTTTCACAAAAGGAGCTGAGACCGCTTTAATACAGTTTCACAAAAGGAGCTGAGACCGCTTTAATACAGTTTAACAAAAGGAGCTGAGACCGCTTTAATACAGTTTAACAAAAGGAGCTGAGGCCGCTTTAATACAGTTAAAAAAAAGAGCTTAGGCCGCTTTAATACAGTTTAACAAAAGGAGCTGAGACCGCTATTATACAGTTTAACAAAAGGAGCTGAGGCCGCTTTAATACAGTTTAACAAAAGGAGCTGAGACCGCTTTAATACAGTTTAACAAAAGGAGCTGAGGCCGCTTTAATACAGTTTCACAAAAGGAGCTGAGACCGCTTTAATACAGTTTAACAAAAGGAGCTGAGACCGCTTTAATACAGTTTAACAAAACGAGCTGAGGCCGCTTTAATACAGTTTCACAAAAGGAGCTGAGACCGCTTTAATACAGTTTAACAAAAGGAGCTGAGGCCGCTTTAATACAGTTTCACAAAAGGAGCTGAGACCGCTTAATTACAGTTTAACAAAAGGAGCTGAGGCCGCTTTAATACAGTTTCACAAAAGGAGCTGAGACCGCTATTATACAGTTTCACAAAAGGAGCTGAGACCGCTTTAATACAGTTTAACAAAAGGAGCTGAGACCGCTATTATACAGTTTAACAAAAGGAGCTGAGACCGCTATTATACAGTTTCACAAAAGGAGCTGAGACCGCTATTATACAGTTTCACAAAAGGAGCTGAGGCCGCTTTAATACAGTTTCACAAAAGAAGCTGAGGCCGCTTTAATACAGTTTAACAAAAGGAGCTGAGGCCGCTTTAATACAGTTTAACAAAAGGAGCTGAGGCCGCTTTAATACAGTTTAACAAAAGGAGCTGAGACCGCTATTATACAGTTTCACAAAAGGAGCTGAGGCCGCTTTAATACAGTTTAACAAAAGGAGCTGAGACCGCTTTAATACGGTTTAACAAAAGGAGCTGAGACCGCTATTATACAGTTTCACAAAAGGAGCTGAGACCGCTTTAATACAGTTTAACAAAAGGAGCTGAGACCGCTATTATACAGTTTAACAAAAGGAGCTGAGACCGCTTTAATACAGTTTAACAAAAGGAGCTGAGACCGCTATTATACAGTTTCACAAAAGGAGCTGAGACCGCTATTATACAGTTTCACAAAAGGAGCTGAGGCCGCTTTAATACAGTTTCACAAAAGGAGCTGAGACCGCTTTAATACAGTTTCACAAAAGGAGCTGAGACCGCTTTAATACAGTTTCACAAAAGGAGCTGAGGCCGCTTTAATACAGTTTAACAAAAGGAGCTGAGACCGCTATTATACAGTTTCACAAAAGGAGCTGAGGCCGCTTTAATACAGTTTAACAAAAGGAGCTGAGGCCGCTTTAATACAGTTTCACAAAAGGAGCTGAGACCGCTTTAATACAGTTTCACAAAAGGAGCTGAGGCCGCTTTAATACAGTTTAACAAAAGGAGCTGAGGCCGCTTTAATACAGTTTCACAAAAGGAGCTGAGACCGCTATTATACAGTTTCACAAAAGGAGCTGAGGCCGCTTTAATACAGTTTAACAAAAGGAGCTGAGGCCGCTTTAATACAGTTTCACAAAAGGAGCTGAGACCGCTTTAATACAGTTTCACAAAAGGAGCTGAGGCCGCTTTAATACAGTTTAACAAAAGGAGCTGAGACCGCTATTATACAGTTTCACAAAAGGAGCTGAGACCGCTATTATACAGTTTCACAAAAGGAGCTGAGGCCGCTTTAATACAGTTTCACAAAAGGAGCTGAGGCCGCTTTAATACAGTTTAACAAAAGGAGCTGAGGCCGCTTTAATACAGTTTAACAAAAGGAGCTGAGGCCGCTTTAATACAGTTTAACAAAAGGAGCTGAGGCCGCTTTAATACAGTTTAACAAAAGGAGCTGAGACCGCTATTATACAGTTTAACAAAAGGAGCTGAGGCCGCTTTAATACAGTTTCACAAAAGGAGCTGAGACCGCTTTAATACAGTTTAACAAAAGGAGCTGAGGCCGCTTTAATACAGTTTCACAAAAGGAGCTGAGACCGCTTTAATACAGTTTCACAAAAGGAGCTGAGACCGCTTTAATACAGTTTAACAAAAGGAGCTGAGACCGCTTTAATACAGTTTAACAAAAGGAGCTGAGGCCGCTTTAATACAGTTAAAAAAAAGAGCTTAGGCCGCTTTAATACAGTTTAACAAAAGGAGCTGAGACCGCTATTATACAGTTTAACAAAAGGAGCTGAGGCCGCTTTAATACAGTTTAACAAAAGGAGCTGAGACCGCTTTAATACAGTTTAACAAAAGGAGCTGAGGCCGCTTTAATACAGTTTCACAAAAGGAGCTGAGACCGCTTTAATACAGTTTAACAAAAGGAGCTGAGACCGCTTTAATACAGTTTAACAAAACGAGCTGAGGCCGCTTTAATACAGTTTCACAAAAGGAGCTGAGACCGCTTTAATACAGTTTAACAAAAGGAGCTGAGGCCGCTTTAATACAGTTTCACAAAAGGAGCTGAGACCGCTTAATTACAGTTTAACAAAAGGAGCTGAGGCCGCTTTAATACAGTTTCACAAAAGGAGCTGAGACCGCTATTATACAGTTTCACAAAAGGAGCTGAGACCGCTTTAATACAGTTTAACAAAAGGAGCTGAGACCGCTATTATACAGTTTAACAAAAGGAGCTGAGACCGCTATTATACAGTTTCACAAAAGGAGCTGAGACCGCTATTATACAGTTTCACAAAAGGAGCTGAGGCCGCTTTAATACAGTTTCACAAAAGAAGCTGAGGCCGCTTTAATACAGTTTAACAAAAGGAGCTGAGGCCGCTTTAATACAGTTTAACAAAAGGAGCTGAGGCCGCTTTAATACAGTTTAACAAAAGGAGCTGAGACCGCTATTATACAGTTTCACAAAAGGAGCTGAGGCCGCTTTAATACAGTTTAACAAAAGGAGCTGAGACCGCTTTAATACGGTTTAACAAAAGGAGCTGAGACCGCTATTATACAGTTTCACAAAAGGAGCTGAGACCGCTTTAATACAGTTTAACAAAAGGAGCTGAGACCGCTATTATACAGTTTAACAAAAGGAGCTGAGACCGCTTTAATACAGTTTAACAAAAGGAGCTGAGACCGCTATTATACAGTTTCACAAAAGGAGCTGAGACCGCTATTATACAGTTTCACAAAAGGAGCTGAGGCCGCTTTAATACAGTTTCACAAAAGGAGCTGAGACCGCTTTAATACAGTTTCACAAAAGGAGCTGAGACCGCTTTAATACAGTTTCACAAAAGGAGCTGAGGCCGCTTTAATACAGTTTAACAAAAGGAGCTGAGACCGCTATTATACAGTTTCACAAAAGGAGCTGAGGCCGCTTTAATACAGTTTAACAAAAGGAGCTGAGGCCGCTTTAATACAGTTTCACAAAAGGAGCTGAGACCGCTTTAATACAGTTTCACAAAAGGAGCTGAGGCCGCTTTAATACAGTTTAACAAAAGGAGCTGAGGCCGCTTTAATACAGTTTCACAAAAGGAGCTGAGACCGCTATTATACAGTTTCACAAAAGGAGCTGAGGCCGCTTTAATACAGTTTAACAAAAGGAGCTGAGGCCGCTTTAATACAGTTTCACAAAAGGAGCTGAGACCGCTTTAATACAGTTTCACAAAAGGAGCTGAGGCCGCTTTAATACAGTTTAACAAAAGGAGCTGAGACCGCTATTATACAGTTTCACAAAAGGAGCTGAGACCGCTATTATACAGTTTCACAAAAGGAGCTGAGGCCGCTTTAATACAGTTTCACAAAAGGAGCTGAGGCCGCTTTAATACAGTTTAACAAAAGGAGCTGAGGCCGGTTTAATACAGTTTAACAAAAGGAGCTGAGGCCGCTTTAATACAGTTTAACAAAAGGAGCTGAGGCCGCTTTAATACAGTTTAACAAAAGGAGCTGAGACCGCTATTATACAGTTTAACAAAAGGAGCTGAGACCGCTATTATACAGTTTAACAAAAGGAGCTGAGACCGCTTTAATACAGTTTAACAAAAGGAGCTGAGACCGCTATTATACAGTTTCACAAAAGGAGCTGAGACCGCTATTATATAGTTTAACAAAAGGAGCTGAGGCCGCTTTAATACAGTTTAACAAAAGGAGCTGAGACCGCTATTATACAGTTTCACAAAAGGAGCTGAGGCCGCTTTAATACAGTTTCACAAAAGGAGCTGAGACCGCTTTAATACAGTTTAACAAAAGGAGCTGAGGCCGCTTTAATACAGTTTCACAAAAGGAGCTGAGACCGCTTTAATACAGTTTCACAAAAGGAGCTGAGGCCGCTTTAATACAGTTTAACAAAAGGAGCTGAGACCGCTATTATACAGTTTCACAAAAGGAGCTGAGACCACTATTATACAGTTTCACAAAAGGAGCTGAGGCCGCTTTAATACAGTTTCACAAAAGGAGCTGAGGCCGCTTTAATACAGTTTAACAAAAGGAGCTGAGGCCGCTTTAATACAGTTTAACAAAAGGAGCTGAGGCCGCTTTAATACAGTTTAACAAAAGGAGCTGAGGCCGCTTTAATACAGTTTAACAAAAGGAGCTGAGACCGCTATTATACAGTTTAACAAAAGGAGCTGAGACCGCTATTATACAGTTTAACAAAAGGAGCTGAGACCGCTTTAATACAGTTTAACAAAAGGAGCTGAGACCGCTATTATACAGTTTCACAAAAGGAGCTGAGACCGCTATTATATAGTTTAACAAAAGGAGCTGAGGCCGCTTTAATACAGTTTAACAAAAGGAGCTGAGACCGCTATTATACAGTTTAACAAAAGGAGCTGAGACCGCTTTAATACGGTTTAACAAAAGGAGCTGAGACCGCTATTATACAGTTTAACAAAAGGAGCTGAGACCGCTTTAATACGGTTTAACAAAAGGAGCTGAGACCGCTATTATACAGTTTCACAAAAGGAGCTGAGACCGCTTTAATACAGTTTAACAAAAGGAGCTGAGACCGCTATTATACAGTTTAACAAAAGGAGCTGAGACCGCTTTAATACAGTTTAACAAAAGGAGCTGAGACCGCTATTATACAGTTTCACAAAAGGAGCTGAGACCGCTATTATACAGTTTCACAAAAGGAGCTGAGGCCGCTTTAATACAGTTTCACAAAAGGAGCTGAGGCCGCTTTAATACAGTTTAACAAAAGGAGCTGAGACCGCTATTATACAGTTTCACAAAAGGAGCTGAGGCCGCTTTAATACAGTTTCACAAAAGGAGCTGAGACCGCTTTAATACAGTTTAACAAAAGGAGCTGAGGCCGCTTTAATACAGTTTCACAAAAGGAGCTGAGGCCGCTTTAATACAGTTTCACAAAAGGAGCTGAGGCCGCTTTAATACAGTTTCACAAAAGGAGCTGAGGCCGCTTTAATACAGTTTCACAAAAGGAGCTGAGGCCGCTTTAATACAGTTTCACAAAAGGAGCTGAGACCGCTTTAATACAGTATAACAAAAGGAGCTGAGGCCGCTTTAATACAGTTTCACAAAAGGAGCTGAGACCGCTTTAATACAGTTTCACAAAAGGAGCTGAGACCGCTTTAATACAGTTTAACAAAAGGAGCTGAGACCGCTTTAATACAGTTTAACAAAAGGAGCTGAGGCCGCTTTAATACAGTTAAAAAAAAGAGCTTAGGCCGCTTTAATACAGTTTAACAAAAGGAGCTGAGACCGCTATTATACAGTTTAACAAAAGGAGCTGAGGCCGCTTTAATACAGTTTCACAAAAGGAGCTGAGGCCGCTTTAATACAGTTTCACAAAAGGAGCTGAGGCCGCTTTAATACAGTTTCACAAAAGGAGCTGAGACCGCTTTAATACAGTTTAACAAAAGGAGCTGAGGCCGCTTTAATACAGTTTCACAAAAGGAGCTGAGACCGCTTTAATACAGTTTCACAAAAGGAGCTGAGACCGCTTTAATACAGTTTAACAAAAGGAGCTGAGACCGCTTTAATACAGTTTAACAAAAGGAGCTGAGGCCGCTTTAATACAGTTAAAAAAAAGAGCTTAGGCCGCTTTAATACAGTTTAACAAAAGGAGCTGAGACCGCTATTATACAGTTTAACAAAAGGAGCTGAGGCCGCTTTAATACAGTTTAACAAAAGGAGCTGAGACCGCTTTAATACAGTTTAACAAAAGGAGCTGAGGCCGCTTTAATACAGTTTCACAAAAGGAGCTGAGACCGCTTTAATACAGTTTAACAAAAGGAGCTGAGGCCGCTTTAATACAGTTTCACAAAAGGAGCTGAGACCGCTTTAATACAGTTTAACAAAAGGAGCTGAGACCGCTTTAATACAGTTTAACAAAAGGAGCTGAGGCCGCTTTAATACAGTTTCACAAAAGGAGCTGAGACCGCTTTAATACAGTTTAACAAAAGGAGCTGAGGCCGCTTTAATACAGTTTCACAAAAGGAGCTGAGACCGCTTAATTACAGTTTAACAAAAGGAGCTGAGGCCGCTTTAATACAGTTTCACAAAAGGAGCTGAGACCGCTATTATACAGTTTCACAAAAGGAGCTGAGACCGCTTTAATACAGTTTAACAAAAGGAGCTGAGACCGCTATTATACAGTTTAACAAAAGGAGCTGAGACCGCTATTATACAGTTTCACAAAAGGAGCTGAGACCGCTATTATACAGTTTCACAAAAGGAGCTGAGGCCGCTTTAATACAGTTTCACAAAAGGAGCTGAGGCCGCTTTAATACAGTTTAACAAAAGGAGCTGAGGCCGCTTTAATACAGTTTAACAAAAGGAGCTGAGGCCGCTTTAATACAGTTTCACAAAAGGAGCTGAGGCCGCTTTAATACAGTTTAACAAAAGGAGCTGAGACCGCTATTATACAGTTTCACAAAAGGAGCTGAGGCCGCTTTAATACAGTTTAACAAAAGGAGCTGAGACCGCTTTAATACGGTTTAACAAAAGGAGCTGAGACCGCTATTATACAGTTTCACAAAAGGAGCTGAGACCGCTTTAATACAGTTTAACAAAAGGAGCTGAGACCGCTATTATACAGTTTAACAAAAGGAGCTGAGACCGCTTTAATACAGTTTAACAAAAGGAGCTGAGACCGCTATTATACAGTTTCACAAAAGGAGCTGAGACCGCTATTATACAGTTTCACAAAAGGAGCTGAGGCCGCTTTAATACAGTTTCACAAAAGGAGCTGAGACCGCTTTAATACAGTTTAACAAAAGGAGCTGAGGCCGCTTTAATACAGTTTCACAAAAGGAGCTGAGACCGCTTTAATACAGTTTCACAAAAGGAGCTGAGGCCGCTTTAATACAGTTTAACAAAAGGAGCTGAGACCGCTATTATACAGTTTCACAAAAGGAGCTGAGACCGCTATTATACAGTTTCACAAAAGGAGCTGAGGCCGCTTTAATACAGTTTCACAAAAGGAGCTGAGGCCGCTTTAATACAGTTTAACAAAAGGAGCTGAGGCCGCTTTAATACAGTTTAACAAAAGGAGCTGAGGCCGCTTTAATACAGTTTAACAAAAGGAGCTGAGGCCGCTTTAATACAGTTTAACAAAAGGAGCTGAGACCGCTATTATACAGTTTAACAAAAGGAGCTGAGACCGCTATTATACAGTTTAACAAAAGGAGCTGAGACCGCTTTAATACAGTTTAACAAAAGGAGCTGAGACCGCTATTATACAGTTTCACAAAAGGAGCTCAGACCGCTATTATATAGTTTAACAAAAGGAGCTGAGGCCGCTTTAATACAGTTTAACAAAAGGAGCTGAGACCGCTATTATACAGTTTCACAAAAGGAGCTGAGGCCGCTTTAATACAGTTTCACAAAAGGAGCTGAGACCGCTTTAATACAGTTTAACAAAAGGAGCTGAGGCCGCTTTAATACAGTTTCACAAAAGGAGCTGAGACCGCTTTAATACAGTTTCACAAAAGGAGCTGAGGCCGCTTTAATACAGTTTAACAAAAGGAGCTGAGACCGCTATTATACAGTTTCACAAAAGGAGCTGAGACCGCTATTATACAGTTTCACAAAAGGAGCTGAGGCCGCTTTAATACAGTTTCACAAAAGGAGCTGAGGCCGCTTTAATACAGTTTAACAAAAGGAGCTGAGGCCGCTTTAATACAGTTTAACAAAAGGAGCTGAGGCCGCTTTAATACAGTTTAACAAAAGGAGCTGAGGCCGCTTTAATACAGTTTAACAAAAGGAGCTGAGACCGCTATTATACAGTTTAACAAAAGGAGCTGAGACCGCTATTATACAGTTTAACAAAAGGAGCTGAGACCGCTTTAATACAGTTTAACAAAAGGAGCTGAGACCGCTATTATACAGTTTCACAAAAGGAGCTGAGACCGCTATTATATAGTTTAACAAAAGGAGCTGAGGCCGCTTTAATACAGTTTAACAAAAGGAGCTGAGACCGCTATTATACAGTTTAACAAAAGGAGCTGAGACCGCTTTAATACGGTTTAACAAAAGGAGCTGAGACCGCTATTATACAGTTTCACAAAAGGAGCTGAGACCGCTTTAATACAGTTTAACAAAAGGAGCTGAGACCGCTATTATACAGTTTAACAAAAGGAGCTGAGACCGCTTTAATACAGTTTAACAAAAGGAGCTGAGACCGCTATTATACAGTTTCACAAAAGGAGCTGAGACCGCTATTATACAGTTTCACAAAAGGAGCTGAGGCCGCTTTAATACAGTTTCACAAAAGGAGCTGAGGCCGCTTTAATACAGTTTAACAAAAGGAGCTGAGACCGCTATTATACAGTTTCACAAAAGGAGCTGAGGCCGCTTTAATACAGTTTCACAAAAGGAGCTGAGACCGCTTTAATACAGTTTAACAAAAGGAGCTGAGGCCGCTTTAATACAGTTTCACAAAAGGAGCTGAGGCCGCTTTAATACAGTTTCACAAAAGGAGCTGAGGCCGCTTTAATACAGTTTCACAAAAGGAGCTGAGGCCGCTTTAATACAGTTTCACAAAAGGAGCTGAGGCCGCTTTAATACAGTTTCACAAAAGGAGCTGAGACCGCTTTAATACAGTATAACAAAAGGAGCTGAGGCCGCTTTAATACAGTTTCACAAAAGGAGCTGAGACCGCTTTAATACAGTTTCACAAAAGGAGCTGAGACCGCTTTAATACAGTTTAACAAAAGGAGCTGAGACCGCTTTAATACAGTTTAACAAAAGGAGCTGAGGCCGCTTTAATACAGTTAAAAAAAAGAGCTTAGGCCGCTTTAATACAGTTTAACAAAAGGAGCTGAGACCGCTATTATACAGTTTAACAAAAGGAGCTGAGGCCGCTTTAATACAGTTTAACAAAAGGAGCTGAGACCGCTTTAATACAGTTTAACAAAAGGAGCTGAGGCCGCTTTAATACAGTTTCACAAAAGGAGCTGAGACCGCTTTAATACAGTTTAACAAAAGGAGCTGAGGCCGCTTTAATACAGTTTCACAAAAGGAGGTGAGACCGCTTTAATACAGTTTAACAAAAGGAGCTGAGACCGCTTTAATACAGTTTAACAAAAGGAGCTGAGGCCGCTTTAATACAGTTTCACAAAAGGAGCTGAGACCGCTTTAATACAGTTTAACAAAAGGAGCTGAGGCCGCTTTAATACAGTTTCACAAACGGAGCTGAGACCGCTTAATTACAGTTTAACAAAAGGAGCTGAGGCCGCTTTAATACAGTTTCACAAAAGGAGCTGAGACCGCTATTATACAGTTTCACAAAAGGAGCTGAGACCGCTTTAATACAGTTTCACAAAAGGAGCTGAGGCCGCTTTAATACAGTTTAACAAAAGGAGCTGAGGCCGCTTTAATACAGTTTAACAAAAGGAGCTGAGGCCGCTTTAATACAGTTTCACAAAAGGAGCTGAGACCGCTTTAATACAGTTTAACAAAAGGAGCTGAGACCGCTATTATACAGTTTCACAAAAGGAGCTGAGGCCGCTTTAATACAGTTTCACAAAAGGAGCTGAGACCGCTTTAATACAGTTTAACAAAAGGAGCTGAGGCCGCTTTAATACAGTTTCACAAAAGGAGCTGAGACCGCTTTAATACAGTTTCACAAAAGGAGCTGAGGCCGCTTTAATACAGTTTAACAAAAGGAGCTGAGACCGCTATTATACAGTTTCACAAAAGGAGCTGAGACCGCTATTATACAGTTTCACAAAAGGAGCTGAGGCCGCTTTAATACAGTTTCACAAAAGGAGCTGAGGCCGCTTTAATACAGTTTAACAAAAGGAGCTGAGGCCGCTTTAATACAGTTTAACAAAAGGAGCTGAGGCCGCTTTAATACAGTTTAACAAAAGGAGCTGAGGCCGCTTTAATACAGTTTAACAAAAGGAGCTGAGACCGCTATTATACAGTTTAACAAAAGGAGCTGAGACCGCTATTATACAGTTTAACAAAAGGAGCTGAGACCGCTTTAATACAGTTTAACAAAAGGAGCTGAGACCGCTATTATACAGTTTCACAAAAGGAGCTGAGACCGCTATTATATAGTTTAACAAAAGGAGCTGAGGCCGCTTTAATACAGTTTAACAAAAGGAGCTGAGACCGCTATTATACAGTTTCACAAAAGGAGCTGAGGCCGCTTTAATACAGTTTCACAAAAGGAGCTGAGACCGCTTTAATACAGTTTAACAAAAGGAGCTGAGGCCGCTTTAATACAGTTTCACAAAAGGAGCTGAGATCGCTTTAATACAGTTTCACAAAAGGAGCTGAGGCCGCTTTAATACAGTTTAACAAAAGGAGCTGAGACCGCTATTATACAGTTTCACAAAAGGAGCTGAGACCGCTATTATACAGTTTCACAAAAGGAGCTGAGGCCGCTTTAATACAGTTTCACAAAAGGAGCTGAGGCCGATTTATACAGTTTAACAAAAGGAGCTGAGGCCGCTTTAATACAGTTTAACAAAAGGAGCTGAGGTCGCTTTAATACAGTTTAACAAAAGGAGCTGAGACCGCTATTATACAGTTTAACAAAAGGAGCTGAGACCGCTTTAATACAGTTTAACAAAAGGAGCTGAGACCGCTATTATACAGTTTCACAAAAGCAGCTAAGGCCGCTTTAATACAGTTTAACAAAAGGAGCTGAGACCGCTATTATACAGTTTCACAAAAGGAGCTGAGGCCGCTATTATACAGTTTCACAAAAGGAGCTGAGGCCGCTTTAATACAGTTTCACAAAAGGAGCTGAGACCGCTTTAATACAGTTTAACAAAAGGAGCTGGGGCCGCTTTAATACACTTTCACTAAAGGAGCTGAGACCGCTTTAATACAGTTTCACAAAAGGAGCTGAGGCCGCTTTAATACAGTTTAACAAAAGGAGCAGAGACCGCTATTATACAGTTTCGCAAAAGGAGCTGAGGCCGCTTTAATACAGTTTCACAAAAGGAGCTGAGGCCGCTTTAATACAGTTTCACAAAAGGAGCTGAGGCAGCTTTAATACAGTTTCACAAAAGGAGCTGAGACCGCTTTAATACAGTTTAACAAAAGGAGCTGAGGCCGCTTTAATACAGTTTCACAAAAGGAGCTGAGACCGCTTTAATACAGTTTCACAAAAGGAGCTGAGACCGCTTTAATACAGTTTAACAAAAGGAGCTGAGACCGCTTTAATACAGTTTTACAAAAGGAGCTGAGACCGCTATTATACAGTTTCACAAAAGGAGCTGAGGCCGCTTTAATACAGTTTCACAAAAGGAGCTGAGACCGCTTTAATACAGTTTAACAAAAGGAGCTGAGGCCGCTTTAATACAGTTTCACAAAAGGAGCTGAGACCGCTTTAATACAGTTTCACAAAAGGAGCTGAGGCCGCTTTAATACAGTTTAACAAAAGGAGCTGAGACCGCTATTATACAGTTTCACAAAAGGAGCTGAGGCCGCTTTAATACAGTTTAACAAAAGGAGCTGAGACCGCTTTAATACGGTTTAACAGAAGGAGCTGAGACCGCTATTATACAGTTTCACAAAAGGAGCTGAGACCGCTTTAATACAGTTTAACAAAAGGAGCTGAGACCGCTATTATACAGTTTAACAAAAGGAGCTGAGACCGCTTTAATACAGTTTAACAAAAGGAGCTGAGACCGCTATTATACAGTTTCACAAAAGGAGCTGAGACCGCTATTATACAGTTTCACAAAAGGAGCTGAGGCCGCTTTAATACAGTTTCACAAAAGGAGCTGAGGCCGCTTTAATACAGTTTAACAAAAGGAGCTGAGACCGCTATTATACAGTTTCACAAAAGGAGCTGAGGCCGCTTTAATACAGTTTCACAAAAGGAGCTGAGACCGCTTTAATACAGTTTAACAAAAGGAGCTGAGGCCGCTTTAATACAGTTTCACAAAAGGAGCTGAGGCCGCTTTAATACAGTTTCACAAAAGGAGCTGAGGCCGCTTTAATACAGTTTCACAAAAGGAGCTGAGGCCGCTTTAATACAGTTTAACAAAAGGAGCTGAGACCGCTATTATACAGTTTAACAAAAGGAGCTGAGACCGCTATTATACAGTTTCACAAAAGGAGCTGAGGCCGCTTTAATACAGTTTCACAAAAGGAGCTGAGGCCGCTTTAATACAGTTTAACAAAAGGAGCTGAGGCCGCTTTAATACAGTTTAACAAAAGGAGCTGAGGCCGCTTTAATACAGTTTAACAAAAGGAGCTGAGGCCGCTTTAATACAGTTTAACAAAAGGAGCTGAGACCGCTATTATACAGTTTAACAAAAGGAGCTGAGACCGCTATTATACAGTTTAACAAAAGGAGCTGAGACCGCTTTAATACAGTTTAACAAAAGGAGCTGAGACCGCTATTATACAGTTTCACAAAAGGAGCTGAGACCGCTATTATATAGTTTAACAAAAGGAGCTGAGGCCGCTTTAATACAGTTTAACAAAAGGAGCTGAGACCGCTATTATACAGTTTCACAAAAGGAGCTGAGGCCGCTTTAATACAGTTTCACAAAAGGAGCTGAGACCGCTTTAATACAGTTTAACAAAAGGAGCTGAGGCCGCTTTAATACAGTTTCACAAAAGGAGCTGAGATCGCTTTAATACAGTTTCACAAAAGGAGCTGAGGCCGCTTTAATACAGTTTAACAAAAGGAGCTGAGACCGCTATTATACAGTTTCACAAAAGGAGCTGAGACCGCTATTATACAGTTTCACAAAAGGAGCTGAGGCCGCTTTAATACAGTTTCACAAAAGGAGCTGAGGCCGCTTTAATACAGTTTAACAAAAGGAGCTGAGGCCGCTTTAATACAGTTTAACAAAAGGAGCTGAGGCCGCTTTAATACAGTTTAACAAAAGGAGCTGAGACCGCTATTATACAGTTTAACAAAAGGAGCTGAGACCGCTTTAATACAGTTTAACAAAAGGAGCTGAGACCGCTATTATACAGTTTCACAAAAGCAGCTAAGGCCGCTTTAATACAGTTTAACAAAAGGAGCTGAGACCGCTATTATACAGTTTCACAAAAGGAGCTGAGGCCGCTATTATACAGTTTCACAAAAGGAGCTGAGGCCGCTTTAATACAGTTTCACAAAAGGAGCTGAGACCGCTTTAATACAGTTTAACAAAAGGAGCTGGGGCCGCTTTAATACACTTTCACTAAAGGAGCTGAGACCGCTTTAATACAGTTTCACAAAAGGAGCTGAGGCCGCTTTAATACAGTTTAACAAAAGGAGCAGAGACCGCTATTATACAGTTTCGCAAAAGGAGCTGAGGCCGCTTTAATACAGTTTCACAAAAGGAGCTGAGGCCGCTTTAATACAGTTTCACAAAAGGAGCTGAGGCCGCTTTAATACAGTTTCACAAAAGGAGCTGAGACCGCTTTAATACAGTTTAACAAAAGGAGCTGAGGCCGCTTTAATACAGTTTCACAAAAGGAGCTGAGACCGCTTTAATACAGTTTAGCAAAAGGAGCTGAGACCGCTTTAATACAGTTTAACAAAAGGAGCTGAGACCGCTTTAATACAGTTTAACAAAAGGAGCTGAGACCGCTATTATACAGTTTCACAAAAGGAGCTGAGGCCGCTTTAATACAGTTTCACAAAAGGAGCTGAGACCGCTTTAATACAGTTTAACAAAAGGAGCTGAGGCCGCTTTAATACAGTTTCACAAAAGGAGCTGAGACCGCTTTAATACAGTTTCACAAAAGGAGCTGAGGCCGCTTTAATACAGTTTAACAAAAGGAGCTGAGACCGCTATTATACAGTTTCACAAAAGGAGCTGAGGCCGCTTTAATACAGTTTAACAAAAGGAGCTGAGACCGCTTTAATACGGTTTAACAGAAGGAGCTGAGACCGCTATTATACAGTTTCACAAAAGGAGCTGAGACCGCTTTAATACAGTTTAACAAAAGGAGCTGAGACCGCTATTATACAGTTTAACAAAAGGAGCTGAGACCGCTTTAATACAGTTTAACAAAAGGAGCTGAGACCGCTATTATACAGTTTCACAAAAGGAGCTGAGACCGCTATTATACAGTTTCACAAAAGGAGCTGAGGCCGCTTTAATACAGTTTCACAAAAGGAGCTGAGGCCGCTTTAATACAGTTTAACAAAAGGAGCTGAGGCCGCTTTAATACAGTTTCACAAAAGGAGCTGAGGCCGCTTTAATACAGTTTCACAAAAGGAGCTGAGGCCGCTTTAATACAGTTTCACAAAAGGAGCTGAGGCCGCTTTAATACAGTTTCACAAAAGGAGCTGAGACCGCTTTAATACAGTTTAACAAAAGGAGCTGAGGCCGCTTTAATACAGTTTCACAAAAGGAGCTGAGACCGCTTTAATACAGTTTCACAAAAGGAGCTGAGACCGCTTTAATACAGTTTAACAAAAGGAGCTGAGACCGCTTTAATACAGTTTAACAAAAGGAGCTGAGGCCGCTTTAATACAGTTAAAAAAAAGAGCTTAGGCCGCTTTAATACAGTTTAACAAAAGGAGCTGAGACCGCTATTATACAGTTAAACAAAAGGAGCTGAGGCCGCTTTAATACAGTTTAACAAAAGGAGCTGAGACCGCTTTAATACAGTTTAACAAAAGGAGCTGAGGCCGCTTTAATACAGTTTCACTAAAGGAGCTGAGACCGCTTTAATACAGTTTAACAAAAGGAGCTGAGGCCGCTTTAATACAGTTTCACAAAAGGAGCTGAGACCGCTTTAATACAGTTTAACAAAAGGAGCTGAGACCGCTTTAATACAGTTTAACAAAAGGAGCTGAGGCCGCTTTAATACAGTTTCACAAAAGGAGCTGAGACCGCTTTAATACAGTTTAACAAAAGGAGCTGAGGCCGCTTTAATACAGTTTCACAAAAGGAGCTGAGACCGCTTAATTACAGTTTAACAAAAGGAGCTGAGGCCGCTTTAATACAGTTTCACAAAAGGAGCTGAGACCGCTATTATACAGTTTCACAAAAGGAGCTGAGACCGCTTTAATACAGTTTAACAAAAGGAGCTGAGACCGCTATTATACAGTTTAACAAAAGGAGCTGAGACCGCTATTATACAGTTTCACAAAAGGAGCTGAGACCGCTATTATACAGTTTCACAAAAGGAGCTGAGGCCGCTTTAATACAGTTTCACAAAAGGAGCTGAGGCCGCTTTAATACAGTTTAACAAAAGGAGCTGAGGCCGCTTTAATACAGTTTAACAAAAGGAGCTGAGGCCGCTTTAATACAGTTTAACAAAAGGAGCTGAGGCCGCTTTAATACAGTTTAACAAAAGGAGCTGAGACCGCTATTATACAGTTTAACAAAAGGAGCTGAGACCGCTTTAATACAGTTTCACAAGAGGAGCTGAGACCGCTTTAATACAGTTTCACAAAAGGAGCTGAGGCCGCTTTAATACAGTTTAACAAAAGGAGCTGAGACCGCTATTATACAGTTTCACAAAAGGAGCTGAGATCGCTATTATACAGTTTCACAAAAGGAGCTGAGGCCGCTTTAATACAGTTTCACAAAAGGAGCTGAGGCCGCTTTAATACAGTTTAACAAAAGGAGCTGAGGCCGCTTTAATACAGTTTAACAAAAGGAGCTGAGGCCGCTTTAATACAGTTTCACAAAAGGAGCTGAGACCGCTTTAATACAGTTTAACAAAAGGAGCTGAGACCGCTATTATACAGTTTCACAAAAGGAGCTGAGGCCGCTTTAATACAGTTTCACAAAAGGAGCTGAGACCGCTTTAATACAGTTTAACAAAAGGAGCTGAGGCCGCTTTAATACAGTTTCACAAAAGGAGCTGAGACCGCTTTAATACAGTTTCACAAAAGGAGCTGAGGCCGCTTTAATACAGTTTAACAAAAGGAGCTGAGACCGCTATTATACAGTTTCACAAAAGGAGCTGAGACCGCTATTATACAGTTTCACAAAAGGAGCTGAGGCCGCTTTAATACAGTTTCACAAAAGGAGCTGAGGCCGCTTTAATACAGTTTAACAAAAGGAGCTGAGGCCGCTTTAATACAGTTTAACAAAAGGAGCTGAGGCCGCTTTAATACAGTTTAACAAAAGGAGCTGAGGCCGCTTTAATACAGTTTAACAAAAGGAGCTGAGACCGCTATTATACAGTTTAACAAAAGGAGCTGAGACCGCTATTATACAGTTTAACAAAAGGAGCTGAGACCGCTTTAATACAGTTTAACAAAAGGAGCTGAGACCGCTATTATACAGTTTCACAAAAGGAGCTGAGACCGCTATTATATAGTTTAACAAAAGGAGCTGAGGCCGCTTTAATACAGTTTAACAAAAGGAGCTGAGACCGCTATTATACAGTTTCACAAAAGGAGCTGAGGCCGCTTTAATACAGTTTCACAAAAGGAGCTGAGACCGCTTTAATACAGTTTCACAAAAGGAGCTGAGGCCGCTTTAATACAGTTTAACAAAAGGAGCTGAGACCGCTATTATACAGTTTCACAAAAGGAGCTGAGACCGCTATTATACAGTTTCACAAAAGGAGCTGAGGCCGCTTTAATACAGTTTCACAAAAGGAGCTGAAGCCGCTTTAATACAGTTTAACAAAAGGAGCTGAGGCCGCTTTAATACAGTTTAACAAAAGGAGCTGAGGCCGCTTTAATACAGTTTAACAAAAGGAGCTGAGACCGCTATTATACAGTTTAACAAAAGGAGCTGAGACCGCTATTATACAGTTTAACAAAAGGAGCTGAGACCGCTTTAAGACAGTTTAACAAAAGGAGCTGAGACCGCTATTATACAGTTTCACAAAAGGAGCTGAGACCGCTATTATATAGTTTAACAAAAGGAGCTGAGGCCGCTTTAATACAGTTTAACAAAAGGAGCTGAGACCGCTATTATACAGTTTAACAAAAGGAGCTGAGACCGCTTTAATACGGTTTAACAAAAGGAGCTGAGACCGCTATTATACAGTTTAACAAAAGGAGCTGAGACCGCTTTAATACGGTTTAACAAAAGGAGCTGAGACCGCTATTATACAGTTTCACAAAAGGAGCTGAGACCGCTTTAATACAGTTTAACAAAAGGAGCTGAGACCGCTATTATACAGTTTAACAAAAGGAGCTGAGACCGCTTTAATACAGTTTAACAAAAGGAGCTGAGACCGCTATTATACAGTTTCACAAAAGGAGCTGAGACCGCTATTATACAGTTTCACAAAAGGAGCTGAGGCCGCTTTAATACAATTTCACAAAAGGAGCTGAGGCCGCTTTAATACAGTTTAACAAAAGGAGCTGAGACCGCTATTATACAGTTTCACAAAAGGAGCTGAGGCCGCTTTAATACAGTTTCACAAAAGGAGCTGAGACCGCTTTAATACAGTTTAACAAAAGGAGCTGAGGCCGCTTTAATACAGTTTCACAAAAGGAGCTGAGGCCGCTTTAATACAGTTTCACAAAAGGAGCTGAGGCCGCTTTAATACAGTTTCACAAAAGGAGCTGAGGCCGCTTTAATACAGTTTCACAAAAGGAGCTGAGGCCGCTTTAATACAGTTTCACAAAAGGAGCTGAGACCGCTTTAATACAGTATAACAAAAGGAGCTGAGGCCGCTTTAATACAGTTTCACAAAAGGAGCTGAGAGCGCTTTAATACAGTTTCACAAAAGGAGCTGAGACCGCTTTAATACAGTTTAACAAAAGGAGCTGAGACCGCTTTAATACAGTTTAACAAAAGGAGCTGAGGCCGCTTTAATACAGTTAAAAAAAAGAGCTTAGGCCGCTTTAATACAGTTTAACAAAAGGAGCTGAGGCCGCTTTAATACAGTTTAACAAAAGGAGCTGAGACCGCTATTATACAGTTTAACAAAAGGAGCTGAGACCGCTATTATACAGTTTAACAAAAGGAGCTGAGACCGCTTTAATACAGTTTAACAAAAGGAGCTGAGACCGCTATTATACAGTTTCACAAAAGGAGCTGAGACCGCTATTATATAGTTTAACAAAAGGAGCTGAGGCCGCTTTAATACAGTTTAACAAAAGGAGCTGAGGCCGCTTTAATACAGTTTAACAAAAGGAGCTGAGGCCGCTTTAATACAGTTTAACAAAAGGAGCTGAGACCGCTATTATACAGTTTAACAAAAGGAGCTGAGACCGCTATTATACAGTTTAACAAAAGGAGCTGAGACCGCTTTAATACAGTTTAACAAAAGGAGCTGAGACCGCTATTATACAGTTTCACAAAAGGAGCTGAGACCGCTATTATATAGTTTAACAAAAGGAGCTGAGGCCGCTTTAATACAGTTTAACAAAAGGAGCTGAGACCGCTATTATACAGTTTCACAAAAGGAGCTGAGGCCGCTTTAATACAGTTTCACAAAAGGAGCTGAGACCGCTTTAATACAGTTTAACAAAAGGAGCTGAGGCCGCTTTAATACAGTTTCACAAAAGGAGCTGAGACCGCTTTAATACAGTTTCACAAAAGGAGCTGAGGCCGCTTTAATACAGTTTAACAAAAGGAGCTGAGACCGCTATTATACAGTTTCACAAAAGGAGCTGAGACCGCTATTATACAGTTTCACAAAAGGAGCTGAGGCCGCTTTAATACAGTTTCACAAAAGGAGCTGAGGCCGCTTTAATACAGTTTAACAAAAGGAGCTGAGGCCGCTTTAATACAGTTTAACAAAAGGAGCTGAGGCCGCTTTAATACAGTTTAACAAAAGGAGCTGAGGCCGCTTTAATACAGTTTAACAAAAGGAGCTGAGACCGCTATTATACAGTTTAACAAAAGGAGCTGAGACCGCTATTATACAGTTTAACAAAAGGAGCTGAGACCGCTTTAATACAGTTTCACAAAAGGAGCTGAGACCGCTATTATACAGTTTCACAAAAGGAGCTGAGACCGCTATTATATAGTTTAACAAAAGGAGCTGAGGCCGCTTTAATACAGTTTAACAAAAGGAGCTGAGACCGCTATTATACAGTTTAACAAAAGGAGCTGAGACCGCTTTAATACGGTTTAACAAAAGGAGCTGAGACCGCTATTATACAGTTTAACAAAAGGAGCTGAGACCGCTTTAATACGGTTTAACAAAAGGAGCTGAGACCGCTATTATACAGTTTCACAAAAGGAGCTGAGACCGCTTTAATACAGTTTAACAAAAGGAGCTGAGACCGCTATTATACAGTTTAACAAAAGGAGCTGAGACCGCTTTAATACAGTTTAACAAAAGGAGCTGAGACCGCTATTATACAGTTTCACAAAAGGAGCTGAGACCGCTATTATACAGTTTCACAAAAGGAGCTGAGGCCGCTTTAATACAGTTTCACAAAAGGAGCTGAGGCCGCTTTAATACAGTTTAACAAAAGGAGCTGAGACCGCTATTATACAGTTTCACAAAAGGAGCTGAGGCCGCTTTAATACAGTTTCACAAAAGGAGCTGAGACCGCTTTAATACAGTTTAACAAAAGGAGCTGAGGCCGCTTTAATACAGTTTCACAAAAGGAGCTGAGGCCGCTTTAATACAGTTTCACAAAAGGAGCTGAGGCCGCTTTAATACAGTTTCACAAAAGGAGCTGAGGCCGCTTTAATACAGTATAACAAAAGGAGCTGAGGCCGCTTTAATACAGTTTCACAAAAGGAGCTGAGACCGCTTTAATACAGTTTCACAAAAGGAGCTGAGACCGCTTTAATACAGTTTAACAAAAGGAGCTGAGACCGCTTTAATACAGTTTAACAAAAGGAGCTGAGGCCGCTTTAATACAGTTAAAAAAAAGAGCTTAGGCCGCTTTAATACAGTTTAACAAAAGGAGCTGAGACCGCTATTATACAGTTTAACAAAAGGAGCTGAGGCCGCTTTAATACAGTTTAACAAAAGGAGCTGAGACCGCTTTAATACAGTTTAACAAAAGGAGCTGAGGCCGCTTTAATACAGTTTCACAAAAGGAGCTGAGACCGCTTTAATACAGTTTAACAAAAGGAGCTGAGGCCGCTTTAATACAGTTTCACAAAAGGAGGTGAGACCGCTTTAATACAGTTTAACAAAAGGAACTGAGACCGCTTTAATACAGTTTAACAAAAGGAGCTGAGGCCGCTTTAATACAGTTTCACAAAAGGAGCTGAGACCGCTTTAATACAGTTTAACAAAAGGAGCTGAGGCCGCTTTAATACAGTTTCACAAAAGGAGCTGAGACCGCTTAATTACAGTTTAACAAAAGGAGCTGAGGCCGCTTTAATACAGTTTCACAAAAGGAGCTGAGACCGCTATTATACAGTTTCACAAAAGGAGCTGAGACCGCTTTAATACAGTTTAACAAAAGGAGCTGAGACCGCTATTATACAGTTTAACAAAAGGAGCTGAGACCGCTATTATACAGTTTCACAAAACGAGCTGAGACCGCTATTATACAGTTTCACAAAAGGAGCTGAGGCCGCTTTAATACAGTTTCACAAAAGGAGCTGAGGCCGCTTTAATACAGTTTAACAAAAGGAGCTGAGGCCGCTTTAATACAGTTTAACAAAAGGAGCTGAGGCCGCTTTAATACAGTTTAACAAAAGGAGCTGAGACCGCTATTATACAGTTTAACAAAAGGAGCTGAGACCGCTTTAATACAGTTTCACAAGAGGAGCTGAGACCGCTTTAATACAGTTTCACAAAAGGAGCTGAGGCCGCTTTAATACAGTTTAACAAAAGGAGCTGAGACCGCTATTATACAGTTTCACAAAAGGAGCTGAGACCGCTATTATACAGTTTCACAAAAGGAGCTGAGGCCGCTTTAATACAGTTTCACAAAAGGAGCTGAGGCCGCTTTAATACAGTTTAACAAAAGGAGCTGAGGCCGCTTTAATACAGTTTCACAAAAGGAGCTGAGACCGCTTTAATACAGTTTAACAAAAGGAGCTGAGGCCGCTTTAATACAGTTTCACAAAAGGAGCTGAGACCGCTTTAATACAGTTTAACAAAAGGAGCTGAGACCGCTATTATACAGTTTCACAAAAGGAGCTGAGGCCGCTTTAATACAGTTTCACAAAAGGAGCTGAGACCGCTTTAATACAGTTTAACAAAAGGAGCTGAGGCCGCTTTAATACAGTTTCACAAAAGGAGCTGAGACCGCTTTAATACAGTTTAACAAAAGGAGCTGCGACCGCTATTATACAGTTTAACAAAAGGAGCTGAGACCGCTTTAATACAGTTTAACAAAAGGAGCTGAGACCGCTTTAATACAGTTTAACAAAAGGAGCTGAGGCCGCTTTAATACAGTTTAACAAAAGGAGCT
The DNA here is from genome assembly GCA_030765045.1 of Tenodera sinensis. NCBI lineage: Eukaryota > Metazoa > Arthropoda > Insecta > Mantodea > Mantidae > Tenodera > Tenodera sinensis. The sequence continues at coordinate 79,208,999 of CM060961.1, forward strand.
GAGACCGCTATTATACAGTTTAACAAAAGGAGCTGAGACCGCTTTAATACAGTTTCACAAGAGGAGCTGAGACCGCTTTAATACAGTTTCACAAAAGGAGCTGAGGCCGCTTTAATACAGTTTAACAAAAGGAGCTGAGACCGCTATTATACAGTTTCACAAAAGGAGCTGAGACCGCTATTATACAGTTTCACAAAAGGAGCTGAGGCCGCTTTAATACAGTTTCACAAAAGGAGCTGAGGCCGCTTTAATACAGTTTAACAAAAGGAGCTGAGGCCGCTTTAATACAGTTTCACAAAAGGAGCTGAGACCGCTTTAATACAGTTTAACAAAAGGAGCTGAGACCGCTTTAATACAGTTTAACAAAAGGAGCTGAGACCGCTTTAATACAGTTTAACAAAAGGAGCTGAGGCCGCTTTAATACAGTTTAACAAAAGGAGCTGAGACCGCTTTAATACAGTTTAACAAAAGGAGCTGAGACCGCTATTATACAGTTTCACAAAAGCAGCTAAGGCCGCTTTAATACAGTTTAACAAAAGGAGCTGAGACCGCTATTATACAGTTTAACAAAAGGAGCTAAGGCCGCTTTAATACAGTTTAACAAAAGGAGCTGAGACCGCTATTATACAGTTTCACAAAAGGAGCTAAGGCCGCTTTAATACAGTTTAACAAAAGGAGCTGAGACCGCTATTATACAGTTTCACAAAAGGAGCTAAGGCCGCTTTAATACAGTAACAAAAGGAGCTGAGACCGCTTTAATACAGTTTCACAAAAGGAGCTGAGACCGCTTTAATACAGTTTAACAAAAGGAGCTGAGGCCGCTTTAATACAGTTTCACAAAAGGAGCTGAGACCGCTTTAATACAGTTTAACAAAAGGAGCTGAGGCCGCTTTAATACAGTTTCACAAAAGGAGATGAGACCGCTTTAATACAGTTTAACAAAAGGAGCTGAGGCCGCTTTAATACAGTTTAACAAAAGGAGCTGAGACCGCTATTATACAGTTTCACAAAAGGAGCTGAGACCGCTTTAATACAGTTTAACAAAAGGAGCTGAGGCCGCTTTAATACAGTTTCACAAAAGGAGCTGAGACCGCTTTAATACAGTTTAACAAAAGGAGCTGAGGCCGCTTTAATACAGTTTAACAAAAGGAGCTGAGACCGCTATTATACAGTTTCACAAAAGGAGCTGAGGCCGCTTTAATACAGTTTCACAAAAGGAGCTGAGGCCGCTTTAATACAGTTTAACAAAAGGAGCTGAGGCCGCTTTAATACAGTTTAACAAAAGGAGCTGAGGCCAGTTTAATACAGTTTAACAAAAGGAGCTGAGGCCAGTTTAATACAGTTTCACAAAAGGAGCTGAGGCCACTTTAATACAGTTTCACAAAAGGAGCTGAGACCGCTATTATACAGTTTCACAAAAGGAGCTGAGGCCGCTTTAATACAGTTTAACAAAAGGAGCTGAGACCGCTTTAATACAGTTTAACAAAAGGAGCTGAGGCCGCTTTAATACAGTTTAACAAAAGGAGCTGAGACCGCTTTAATACAGTTTAACAAAAGGAGCTGAGGCCGCTTTAATACAGTTTCACAAAAGGAGATGAGACCGCTTTAATACAGTTTAACAAAAGGAGCTGAGGCCGCTTTAATACAGTTTAACAAAAGGAGCTGAGACCGCTATTATACAGTTTCACAAAAGGAGCTGAGGCCGCTTTAATACAGTTTCACAGAAGGAGCTGAGACCGCTTTAATACAGTTTAACAAAAGGAGCTGAGGCCGCTTTAATACAGTTTCACAAAAGGAGCTGAGACCGCTTTAATACAGTTTAACAAAAGGAGCTGAGACCGCTATTATACAGTTTCACAAAAGGAGCTGAGGCCGCTATTATACAGTTTCACAAAAGGAGCTGAGGCCGCTTTAATACAGTTTCACAAAAGGAGCTGAGACCGCTTTAATACAGTTTAACAAAAGGAGCTGGGGCCGCTTTAATACACTTTCACAAAAGGAGCTGAGACCGCTTTAATACAGTTTCACAAAAGGAGCTGAGGCCGCTTTAATACAGTTTAACAAAAGGAGCAGAGACCGCTATTATACAGTTTCGCAAAAGGAGCTGAGGCCGCTTTAATACAGTTTCACAAAAGGAGCTGAGGCCGCTTTAATACAGTTTCACAAAAGGAGCTGAGGCCGCTTTAATACAGTTTCACAAAAGGAGCTGAGACCGCTTTAATACAGTTTAACAAAAGGAGCTGAGGCCGCTTTAATACAGTTTAACAAAAGGAGCTGAGACCGCTATTATACAGTTTCACAAAAGGAGCTGAGACCGCTATTATACAGTTTCACAAAAGGAGCTGAGGCCGCTTTAATACAGTTTCACAAAAGGAGCTGAGGCCGCTTTAATACAGTTTAACAAAAGGAGCTGAGACCGCTATTATACAGTTTCACAAAAGGAGCTGAGGCCGCTTTAATACAGTTTCACAAAAGGAGCTGAGACCGCTTTAATACAGTTTAACAAAAGGAGCTGAGGCCGCTTTAATACAGTTTCACAAAAGGAGCTGAGGCCGCTTTAATACAGTTTCACAAAAGGAGCTGAGGCCGCTTTAATACAGTTTCACAAAAGGAGCTGAGGCCGCTTTAATACAGTTTCACAAAAGGAGCTGAGACCGCTTTAATACAGTTTAACAAAAGGAGCTGAGGCCGCTTTAATACAGTTTCACAAAAGGAGCTGAGACCGCTTTAATACAGTTTCACAAAAGGAGCCGAGACCGCTTTAATACAGTTTAACAAAAGGAGCTGAGACCGCTTTAATACAGTTTAACAAAAGGAGCTGAGGCCGCTTTAATACAGTTAAAAAAAAGAGCTTAGGCCGCTTTAATACAGTTTAACAAAAGGAGCTGAGACCGCTATTATACAGTTTAACAAAAGGAGCTGAGGCCGCTTTAATACAGTTTAACAAAAGGAGCTGAGACCGCTTTAATACAGTTTAACAAAAGGAGCTGAGGCCGCTTTAATACAGTTTCACAAAAGGAGCTGAGACCGCTTTAATACAGTTTAACAAAAGGAGCTGAGGCCGCTTTAATACAGTTTCACAAAAGGAGCTGAGACCGCTTTAATACAGTTTAACAAAAGGAGCTGAGACCGCTTTAATACAGTTTAACAAAAGGAGCTGAGGCCGCTTTAATACAGTTTCACAAAAGGAGCTGAGACCGCTTTAATACAGTTTAACAAAAGGAGCTGAGGCCGCTTTAATACAGTTTCACAAAAGGAGCTGAGACCGCTTAATTACAGTTTAACAAAAGGAGCTGAGGCCGCTTTAATACAGTTTCACAAACGGAGCTGAGACCGCTATTATACAGTTTCACAAAAGGAGCTGAGACCGCTTTAATACAGTTTAACAAAAGGAGCTGAGACCGCTATTATACAGTTTAACAAAAGGAGCTGAGACCGCTATTATACAGTTTCACAAAAGGAGCTGAGACCGCTATTATACAGTTTCACAAAAGGAGCTGAGGCCGCTTTAATACAGTTTCACAAAAGGAGCTGAGGCCGCTTTAATACAGTTTAACAAAAGGAGCTGAGGCCGCTTTAATACAGTTTAACAAAAGGAGCTGAGGCCGCTTTAATACAGTTTAACAAAAGGAGCTGAGGCCGCTTTAATACAGTTTAACAAAAGGAGCTGAGACCGCTATTATACAGTTTAACAAAAGGAGCTGAGACCGCTTTAATACAGTTTCACAAGAGGAGCTGAGACCGCTTTAATACAGTTTCACAAAAGGAGCTGAGGCCGCTTTAATACAGTTTAACAAAAGGAGCTGAGACCGCTATTATACAGTTTCACAAAAGGAGCTGAGACCGCTATTATACAGTTTCACAAAAGGAGCTGAGGCCGCTTTAATACAGTTTCACAAAAGGAGCTGAGGCCGCTTTAATACAGTTTAACAAAAGGAGCTGAGGCCGCTTTAATACAGTTTAACAAAAGGAGCTGAGGCCGCTTTAATACAGTTTCACAAAAGGAGCTGAGACCGCTTTAATACAGTTTAACAAAAGGAGCTGAGACCGCTATTATACAGTTTCACAAAAGGAGCTGAGGCCGCTTTAATACAGTTTCACAAAAGGAGCTGAGACCGCTTTAATACAGTTTAACAAAAGGAGCTGAGGCCGCTTTAATACAGTTTCACAAAAGGAGCTGAGACCGCTTTAATACAGTTTCACAAAAGGAGCTGAGGCCGCTTTAATACAGTTTAACAAAAGGAGCTGAGACCGCTATTATACAGTTTCACAAAAGGAGCTGAGACCGCTATTATACAGTTTCACAAAAGGAGCTGAGGCCGCTTTAATACAGTTTCACAAAAGGAGCTGAGGCCGCTTTAATACAGTTTAACAAAAGGAGCTGAGGCCGCTTTAATACAGTTTAACAAAAGGAGCTGAGGCCGCTTTAATACAGTTTAACAAAAGGAGCTGAGGCCGCTTTAATACAGTTTAACAAAAGGAGCTGAGACCGCTATTATACAGTTTAACAAAAGGAGCTGAGACCGCTATTATACAGTTTAACAAAAGGAGCTGAGACCGCTTTAATACAGTTTAACAAAAGGAGCTGAGACCGCTATTATACAGTTTCACAAAAGGAGCTGAGACCGCTATTATATAGTTTAACAAAAGGAGCTGAGGCCGCTTTAATACAGTTTAACAAAAGGAGCTGAGACCGCTATTATACAGTTTCACAAAAGGAGCTGAGGCCGCTTTAATACAGTTTCACAAAAGGAGCTGAGACCGCTTTAATACAGTTTAACAAAAGGAGCTGAGGCCGCTTTAATACAGTTTCACAAAAGGAGCTGAGACCGCTTTAATACAGTTTCACAAAAGGAGCTGAGGCCGCTTTAATACAGTTTAACAAAAGGAGCTGAGACCGCTATTATACAGTTTCACAAAAGGAGCTGAGACCGCTATTATACAGTTTCACAAAAGGAGCTGAGGCCGCTTTAATACAGTTTCACAAAAGGAGCTGAGGCCGCTTTAATACAGTTTAACAAAAGGAGCTGAGGCCGCTTTTATACAGTTTAACAAAAGGAGCTGAGGCCGCTTTAATACAGTTTAACAAAAGAAGCTGAGGCCGCTTTAATACAGTTTAACAAAAGGAGCTGAGACCGCTATTATACAGTTTAACAAAAGGAGCTGAGACCGCTATTATACAGTTTAACAAAAGGAGCTGAGACCGCTTTAATACAGTTTAACAAAAGGAGCTGAGACCGCTATTATACAGTTTCACAAAAGGAGCTGAGACCGCTATTATATAGTTTAACAAAAGGAGCTGAGGCCGCTTTAATACAGTTTAACAAAAGGAGCTGAGACCGCTATTATACAGTTTAACAAAAGGAGCTGAGACCGTTTTAATACGGTTTAACAAAAGGAGCTGAGACCGCTATTATACAGTTTAACAAAAGGAGCTGAGACCGCTTTAATACGGTTTAACAAAAGGAGCAGAGACCGCTATTATACAGTTTCACAAAAGGAGCTGAGACCGCTTTAATACAGTTTAACAAAAGGAGCTGAGACCGCTATTATACAGTTTAACAAAAGGAGCTGAGACCGCTTTAATACAGTTTAACAAAAGGAGCTGAGACCGCTATTATACAGTTTCACAAAAGGAGCTGAGACCGCTATTATACAGTTTCACAAAAGGAGCTGAGGCCGCTTTAATACAGTTTCACAAAAGGAGCTGAGGCCGCTTTAATACAGTTTAACAAAAGGAGCTGAGACCGCTATTATACAGTTTCACAAAAGGAGCTGAGGCCGCTTTAATACAGTTTCACAAAAGGAGCTGAGACCGCTTTAATACAGTTTAACAAAAGGAGCTGAGGCCGCTTTAATACAGTTTCACAAAAGGAGCTGAGGCCGCTTTAATACAGTTTCACAAAAGGAGCTGAGGCCGCTTTAATACAGTTTCACAAAAGGAGCTGAGGCCGCTTTAATACAGATTCACAAAAGGAGCTGAGACCGCTTTAATACAGTATAACAAAAGGAGCTGAGGCCGCTTTAATACAGTTTCACAAAAGGAGCTGAGACCGCTTTAATACAGTTTCACAAAAGGAGCTGAGACCGCTTTAATACAGTTTAACAAAAGGAGCTGAGACCGCTTTAATACAGTTTAACAAAAGGAGCTGAGGCCGCTTTAATACAGTTAAAAAAAAGAGCTTAGGCCGCTTTAATACAGTTTAACAAAAGGAGCTGAGACCGCTATTATACAGTTTAACAAAAGGAGCTGAGGCCGCTTTAATACAGTTTAACAAAAGGAGCTGAGACCGCTTTAATACAGTTTAACAAAAGGAGCTGAGGCCGCTTTAATACAGTTTCACAAAAGGAGCTGAGACCGCTTTAATACAGTTTAACAAAAGGAGCTGAGGCCGCTTCAATACAGTTTCACAAAAGGAGGTGAGACCGCTTTAATACAGTTTAACAAAAGGAGCTGAGACCGCTTTAATACAGTTTAACAAAAGGAGCTGAGGCCGCTTTAATACAGTTTCACAAAAGGAGCTGAGACCGCTTTAATACAGTTTAACAAAAGGAGCTGAGGCCGCTTTAATACAGTTTCACAAAAGGAGCTGAGACCGCTTAATTACAGATTAACAAAAGGAGCTGAGGCCGCTTTAATACAGTTTCACAAAAGGAGCTGAGACCGCTATTATACAGTTTCACAAAAGGAGCTGAGACCGCTTTAATACAGTTTAACAAAAGGAGCTGAGACCGCTATTATACAGTTTAACAAAAGGAGCTGAGACCGCTATTATACAGTTTCACAAAACGAGCTGAGACCGCTATTATACAGTTTCACAAAAGGAGCTGAGGCCGCTTTAATACAGTTTCACAAAAGGAGCTGAGGCCGCTTTAATACAGTTTAACAAAAGGAGCTGAGGCCGCTTTAATACAGTTTAACAAAAGGAGCTGAGGCCGCTTTAATACAGTTTAACAAAAGGAGCTGAGACCGCTATTATACAGTTTAACAAAAGGAGCTGAGACCGCTTTAATACAGTTTCACAAGAGGAGCTGAGACCGCTTTAATACAGTTTCACAAAAGGAGCTGAGGCCGCTTTAATACAGTTTAACAAAAGGAGCTGAGACCGCTATTATACAGTTTCACAAAAGGAGCTGAGACCGCTATTATACAGTTTCACAAAAGGAGCTGAGGCCGCTTTAATACAGTTTCACAAAAGGAGCTGAGGCCGCTTTAATACAGTTTAACAAAAGGAGCTGAGGCCGCTTTAATACAGTTTCACAAAAGGAGCTGAGACCGCTTTAATACAGTTTAACAAAAGGAGCTGAGGCCGCTTTAATACAGTTTCACAAAAGGAGCTGAGACCGCTTTAATACAGTTTAACAAAAGGAGCTGAGACCGCTATTATACAGTTTCACAAAAGGAGCTGAGGCCGCTTTAATACAGTTTCACAAAAGGAGCTGAGACCGCTTTAATACAGTTTAACAAAAGGAGCTGAGGCCGCTTTAATACAGTTTCACAAAAGGAGCTGAGACCGCTTTAATACAGTTTAACAAAAGGAGCTGCGACCGCTATTATACAGTTTAACAAAAGGAGCTGAGACCGCTTTAATACAGTTTAACAAAAGGAGCTGAGACCGCTTTAATACAGTTTAACAAAAGGAGCTGAGGCCGCTTTAATACAGTTTAACAAAAGGAGCTGAGACCGCTATTATACAGTTTAACAAAAGGAGCTGAGACCGCTTTAATACAGTTTCACAAGAGGAGCTGAGACCGCTTTAATACAGTTTCACAAAAGGAGCTGAGGCCGCTTTAATACAGTTTAACAAAAGGAGCTGAGACCGCTATTATACAGTTTCACAAAAGGAGCTGAGACCGCTATTATACAGTTTCACAAAAGGAGCTGAGGCCGCTTTAATACAGTTTCACAAAAGGAGCTGAGGCCGCTTTAATACAGTTTAACAAAAGGAGCTGAGGCCGCTTTAATACAGTTTCACAAAAGGAGCTGAGACCGCTTTAATACAGTTTAACAAAAGGAGCTGAGACCGCTTTAATACAGTTTAACAAAAGGAGCTGAGACCGCTTTAATACAGTTTAACAAAAGGAGCTGAGGCCGCTTTAATACAGTTTAACAAAAGGAGCTGAGACCGCTTTAATACAGTTTAACAAAAGGAGCTGAGACCGCTATTATACAGTTTCACAAAAGCAGCTAAGGCCGCTTTAATACAGTTTAACAAAAGGAGCTGAGACCGCTATTATACAGTTTAACAAAAGGAGCTAAGGCCGCTTTAATACAGTTTAACAAAAGGAGCTGAGACCGCTATTATACAGTTTCACAAAAGGAGCTAAGGCCGCTTTAATACAGTTTAACAAAAGGAGCTGAGACCGCTATTATACAGTTTCACAAAAGGAGCTAAGGCCGCTTTAATACAGTTTAACAAAAGGAGCTGAGACCGCTTTAATACAGTTTCACAAAAGGAGCTGAGGCCGCTTTAATACAGTTTAACAAAAGGAGCTGAGACCGCTTTAATACAGTTTCACAAAGGAGCTGAGACCGCTTTAATACAGTTTAACAAAAGGAGCTGAGGCTGCTTTAATACAGTTTCACAAAAGGAGCTGAGGCCGCTTTAATACAGTTTAACAAAAGGAGCTGAGGCCGCTTTAATACAGTTTCACAAAAGGAGCTGAGGCCGCTTTAATACAGTTTAACAAAAGTAGCTGAGGCCGCTATTATACAGTTTCACAAAAGGAGCTAAGGCCGCTTTAATACAGTTTAACAAAAGGAACTGAGACCGCTATTATACAGTTTCACAAAAGGAGCTAAGGCCGCTTTAATACAGTTTAACAAAAGGAGCTGAGACCGCTTTAATACAGTTTCACAAAAGGAGCTGAGACCGCTTTAATACAGTTTAACAAAAGGAGCTGAGGCCGCTTTAATACAGTTTCACAAAAGGAGCTGAGGCCGCTTTAATACAGTGTAACAAAAGGAGCTGAGGCCGCTTTAATACAGTTTAACAAAAGGAGCTGAGGCCGCTTTAATACAGTTTAACAAAAGGAGCTGAGGCCGCTTTAATACAGTTTAACAAAAGGAGCTGAGGCCGCTTTAATACAGTTTAACAAAAGGAGCTGAGACCGATATTATACAGTTTCACAAAAGGAGCTGAGGCCGCTTTAATACAGTTTCACAAAAGGAGCTGAGACCGCTTTAATACAGTTTAACAAAAGGAGCTGAGGCCGCTTTAATACAGTTTCACAAAAGGAGCTGAGACCGCTTTAATACAGTTTCACAAAAGGAGCTGAGGCCGCTTTAATACAGTTTAACAAAAGGAGCTGAGACTGCTATTATACAAATTCACAAAAGGAGCTGAGACCGCTATTATACAGTTTCACAAAAGGAGCTGAGGCCGCTTTAATACAGTTTCACAAAAGGAGCTGAGGCCGCTTTAATACAGTTTAACAAAAGGAGCTGAGGCCGCTTTAATACAGTTTAACAAAAGGAGCTGAGGCCGCTTTAATACAGTTTAACAAAAGGTGCTGAGACCGCTATTATACAGTTTAACAAAAGGAGCTGAGACCGCTTTAATACAGTTTAACAAAAGGAGCTGAGACCGCTATTATACAGTTTCACAAAAGGAGCTGAGACCGCTATTATACAGTTTAACAAAAGGAGCTGAGGCCGCTTTAATACAGTTTAACAAAAGGAGCTGAGACCGCTATTATACAGTTTAACAAAAGGAGCTGAGACCGCTTTAATACGGTTTAACAAAAGGAGCTGAGACCGCTATTATACAGTTTCACAAGAGGAGCTGAGACCGCTTTAATACAGTTTAACAAAAGGAGCTGCGACCGCTATTATACAGTTTAACAAAAGGAGCTGAGACCGCTTTAATACAGTTTAACAAAAGGAGCTGAGACCGCTTTAATAAATTTTAACAAAAGGAGCTGAGGCCGCTTTAATACAGTTTCACAAAAGGAGCTGAGACCGCTTTAATACAGTTTCACAAAAGGAGCTGAGGCCGCTTTAATACAGTTTAACAAAAGGAGCTGAGGCCGCTTTAATACAGTTTCACAAAAGGAGCTGAGCCCGCTTTAATACAGTTTAACAAAAGGAGCTGAGGCCGCTTTAATACAGTTTCACAAAAGGAGCTGAGGCCGCTTTAATACAGTTTAACAAAAGGAGCTGAGACCGCTTTAATACAGTTTCACAAAAGGAGCTGAGGCCGCTTTAATACAGTTTCACAAAAGGAGCTGAGGCCGCTTTAATACAGTTTAACAAAAGGAGCTGAGGCCGCTATTATACAGTTTCACAAAAGGAGCTAAGGCCGCTTTAATACAGTTTAACAAAAGGAACTGAGACCGCTATTATACAGTTTCACAAAAGGAGCTAAGGCCGCTTTAATACAGTTTAACAAAAGGAGCTGAGACCGCTATTATACAGTTTCACAAAAGGAGCTAAGGCCGCTTTAATACAGTTTAACAAAAGGAGCTGAGGCCGCTACAGGATAACAAAAGAGTTGGGGCCGCTATTATACAGGTTAACTAAAGGAACTGAGGCCGCTATAATACAGGATAACAAAAGGAGCTGAGACCGCTATTATATAGGAAGACAGGAGAAGTTGGGATCGCTGTAACACAGGATAACAAAAGGAGCTGAGACCGCTATTATACAGTTTCACAAAAGGAGCTGAGGCCGCTTTAATACAGTTTCACAAAAGGAGCTAAGGCCGCTTTAATACAGTTTAACAAAAGGAGCTGAGGCCGCTTTAATACAGTTTAACAAAAGGAGCTGAGGCCGCTTTAATACAGTTTAACAAAAGGAGCTGAGGCCGCTTTAATACAGTTTAACAAAAGGAGCTGAGACCGCTATTATACAGTTTAACAAAAGGAGCTGAGACCGCTATTATACAGTTTAACAAAAGGAGCTGAGACCGCTTTAATACAGTTTAACAAAAGGAGCTGAGACCGCTATTATACAGTTTCACAAAAGGAGCTGAGACCGCTATTATATAGTTTAACAAAAGGAGCTGAGGCCGCTTTAATACAGTTTAACAAAAGGAGCTGAGACCGCTATTATACAGTTTAACAAAAGGAGCTGAGACCGCTTTAATACGGTTTAACAAAAGGAGCTGAGACCGCTATTATACAGTTTAACAAAAGGAGCTGAGACCGCTTTAATACGGTTTAACAAAAGGAGCTGAGACCGCTATTATACAGTTTCACAAAAGGAGCTGAGACCGCTTTAATACAGTTTAACAAAAGGAGCTGAGACCGCTATTATACAGTTTAACAAAAGGAGCTGAGACCGCTTTAATACAGTTTAACAAAAGGAGCTGAGACCGCTATTATACAGTTTCACAAAAGGAGCTGAGACCGCTATTATACAGTTTCACAAAAGGAGCTGAGGCCGCTTTAATACAGTTTCACAAAAGGAGCTGAGGCCGCTTTAATACAGTTTAACAAAAGGAGCTGAGACCGCTATTATACAGTTTCACAAAAGGAGCTGAGGCCGCTTTAATACAGTTTCACAAAAGGAGCTGAGACCGCTTTAATACAGTTTAACAAAAGGAGCTGAGGCCGCTTTAATACAGTTTCACAAAAGGAGCTGAGGCCGCTTTAATACAGTTTCACAAAAGGAGCTGAGGCCGCTTTAATACAGTTTCACAAAAGGAGCTGAGGCCGCTTTAATACAGTTTCACAAAAGGAGCTGAGGCCGCTTTAATACAGTTTCACAAAAGGAGCTGAGACCGCTTTAATACAGTATAACAAAAGGAGCTGAGGCCGCTATAATACAGTTTCACAAAAGGAGCTGAGACCGCTTTAATACAGTTTCACAAAAGGAGCTGAGACCGCTTTAATACAGTTTAACAAAAGGAGCTGAGACCGCTTTAATACAGTTTAACAAAAGGAGCTGAGGCCGCTTTAATACAGTTAAAAAAAAGAGCTTAGGCCGCTTTAATACAGTTTAACAAAAGGAGCTGAGACCGCTATTATACAGTTTAACAAAAGGAGCTGAGGCCGCTTTAATACAGTTTAACAAAAGGAGCTGAGACCGCTTTAATACAGTTTAACAAAAGGAGCTGAGGCCGCTTTAATACAGTTTCACAAAAGGAGCTGAGACCGCTTTAATACAGTTTAACAAAAGGAGCTGAGGCCGCTTTAATACAGTTTCACAAAAGGAGGTGAGACCGCTTTAATACAGTTTAACAAAAGGAGCTGAGACCGCTTTAATACAGTTTAACAAAAGGAGCTGAGGCCGCTTTAATACAGTTTCACAAAAGGAGCTGAGACCGCTTTAATACAGTTTAACAAAAGGAGCTGAGGCCGCTTTAATACAGTTTCACAAAAGGAGCTGAGACCGCTTAATTACAGTTTAACAAAAGGAGCTGAGGCCGCTTTAATACAGTTTCACAAAAGGAGCTGAGACCGCTATTATACAGTTTCACAAAAGGAGCTGAGACCGCTTTAATACAGTTTAACAAAAGGAGCTGAGACCGCTATTATACAGTTTAACAAAAGGAGCTGAGACCGCTATTATACAGTTTCACAAAACGAGCTGAGACCGCTATTATACAGTTTCACAAAAGGAGCTGAGGCCGCTTTAATACAGTTTCACAAAAGGAGCTGAGGCCGCTTTAATACAGTTTAACAAAAGGAGCTGAGGCCGCTTTAATACAGTTTAACAAAAGGAGCTGAGGCCGCTTTAATACAGTTTAACACAAGGAGCTGAGACCGCTATTATACAGTTTAACAAAAGGAGCTGAGACCGCTTTAATACAGTTTCACAAGAGGAGCTGAGACCGCTTTAATACAGTTTCACAAAAGGAGCTGAGGCCGCTTTAATACAGTTTAACAAAAGGAGCTGAGACCGCTATTATACAGTTTCACAAAAGGAGCTGAGACCGCTATTATACAGTTTCACAAAAGGAGCTGAGGCCGCTTTAATACAGTTTCACAAAAGGAGCTGAGGCCGCTTTAATACAGTTTAACAAAAGGAGCTGAGGCCGCTTTAATACAGTTTCACAAAAGGAGCTGAGACCGCTTTAATACAGTTTAACAAAAGGAGCTGAGGCCGCTTTAATACAGTTTCACAAAAGGAGCTGAGACCGCTTTAATACAGTTTAACAAAAGGAGCTGAGACCGCTATTATACAGTTTCACAAAAGGAGCTGAGGCCGCTTTAATACAGTTTCACAAAAGGAGCTGAGACCGCTTTAATACAGTTTAACAAAAGGAGCTGAGGCCGCTTTAATACAGTTTCACAAAAGGAGCTGAGACCGCTTTAATACAGTTTAACAAAAGGAGCTGCGACCGCTATTATACAGTTTAACAAAAGGAGCTGAGACCGCTTTAATACAGTTTAACAAAAGGAGGTGAGACCGCTTTAATACAGTTTAACAAAAGGAGCTGAGGCCGCTTTAATACAGTTTAACAAAAGGAGCTGAGACCGCTATTATACAGTTTAACAAAAGGAGCTGAGACCGCTTTAATACAGTTTCACAAGAGGAGCTGAGACCGCTTTAATACAGTTTCACAAAAGGAGCTGAGGCCGCTTTAATACAGTTTAACAAAAGGAGCTGAGACCGCTATTATACAGTTTCACAAAAGGAGCTGAGACCGCTATTATACAGTTTCACAAAAGGAGCTGAGGCCGCTTTAATACAGTTTCACAAAAGGAGCTGAGGCCGCTTTAATACAGTTTAACAAAAGGAGCTGAGGCCGCTTTAATACAGTATCACAAAAGGAGCTGAGACCGCTTTAATACAGTTTAACAAAAGGAGCTGAGACCGCTTTAATACAGTTTAACAAAAGGAGCTGAGACCGCTTTAATACAGTTTAACAAAAGGAGCTGAGGCCGCTTTAATACAGTTTAACAAAAGGAGCTGAGACCGCTTTAATACAGTTTAACAAAAGGAGCTGAGACCGCTATTATACAGTTTCACAAAAGCAGCTAAGGCCGCTTTAATACAGTTTAACAAAAGGAGCTGAGACCGCTATTATACAGTTTAACAAAAGGAGCTAAGGCCGCTTTAATACAGTTTAACAAAAGGAGCTGAGACCGCTATTATACAGTTTCACAAAAGGAGCTAAGGCCGCTTTAATACAGTTTAACAAAAGGAGCTGAGACCGCTATTATACAGTTTCACAAAAGGAGCTAAGGCCGCTTTAATACAGTTTAACAAAAGGAGCTGAGACCGCTTTAATACAGTTTCACAAAAGGAGCTGAGGCCGCTTTAATACAGTTTAACAAAAGGAGCTGAGACCGCTTTAATACAGTTTCACAAAAGGAGCTGAGACCGCTTTAATACAGTTTAACAAAAGGAGCTGAGGCCGCTTTAATACAGTTTCACAAAAGGAGCTGAGGCCGCTTTAATACAGTTTAACAAAAGGAGCTGAGGCCGCTTTAATACAGTTTCACAAAAGGAGCTGAGGCCGCTTTAATACAGTTTAACAAAAGTAGCTGAGGCCGCTATTATACAGTTTCACAAAAGGAGCTAAGGCCGCTTTAATACAGTTTAACAAAAGGAACTGAGACCGCTATTATACAGTTTCACAAAAGGAGCTAAGGCCGCTTTAATACAGTTTAACAAAAGGAGCTGAGACCGCTTTAATACAGTTTCACAAAAGGAGCTGAGACCGCTTTAATACAGTTTAACAAAAGGAGCTGAGGCCGCTTTAATACAGTTTCACAAAAGGAGCTGAGGCCGCTTTAATACAGTGTAACAAAAGGAGCTGAGGCCGCTTTAATACAGTTTAACAAAAGGAGCTGAGGCCGCTTTAATACAGTTTAACAAAAGGAGCTGAGGCCGCTTTAATACAGTTTAACAAAAGGAGCTGAGGCCGCTTTAATACAGTTTAACAAAAGGAGCTGAGACCGATATTATACAGTTTCACAAAAGGAGCTGAGGCCGCTTTAATACAGTTTCACAAAAGGAGCTGAGACCGCTTTAATACAGTTTAACAAAAGGAGCTGAGGCCGCTTTAATACAGTTTCACAAAAGGAGCTGAGACCGCTTTAATACAGTTTCACAAAAGGAGCTGAGGCCGCTTTAATACAGTTTAACAAAAGGAGCTGAGACTGCTATTATACAAATTCACAAAAGGAGCTGAGACCGCTATTATACAGTTTCACAAAAGGAGCTGAGGCCGCTTTAATACAGTTTCACAAAAGGAGCTGAGGCCGCTTTAATACAGTTTAACAAAAGGAGCTGAGGCCGCTTTAATACAGTTTAACAAAAGGAGCTGAGGCCGCTTTAATACAGTTTAACAAAAGGTGCTGAGACCGCTATTATACAGTTTAACAAAAGGAGCTGAGACCGCTTTAATACAGTTTAACAAAAGGAGCTGAGACCGCTATTATACAGTTTCACAAAAGGAGCTGAGACCGCTATTATACAGTTTAACAAAAGGAGCTGAGGCCGCTTTAATACAGTTTAACAAAAGGAGCTGAGACCGCTATTATACAGTTTAACAAAAGGAGCTGAGACCGCTTTAATACGGTTTAACAAAAGGAGCTGAGACCGCTATTATACAGTTTCACAAGAGGAGCTGAGACCGCTTTAATACAGTTTAACAAAAGGAGCTGCGACCGCTATTATACAGTTTAACAAAAGGAGCTGAGACCGCTTTAATACAGTTTAACAAAAGGAGCTGAGACCGCTTTAATAAATTTTAACAAAAGGAGCTGAGGCCGCTTTAATACAGTTTCACAAAAGGAGCTGAGACCGCTTTAATACAGTTTCACAAAAGGAGCTGAGGCCGCTTTAATACAGTTTAACAAAAGGAGCTGAGCCCGCTTTAATACAGTTTCACAAAAGGAGCTGAGCCCGCTTTAATACAGTTTAACAAAAGGAGCTGAGGCCGCTTTAATACAGTTTCACAAAAGGAGCTGAGGCCGCTTTAATACAGTTTAAGAAAAGCAGCTGAGACCGCTTTAATACAGTTTCACAAACGGAGCTGAGACCGCTTTAATACAGTTTAACAAAAGGAGCTGAGGCCGCTTTAATACAGTTTCACAAAAGGAGCTGAGGCCGCTTTAATACAGTTTAACAAAAGGAGCTGAGGCCGCTTTAATACAGTTTCACAAAAGGAGCTGAGGCCGCTTTAATACAGTTTAACAAAAGGAGCTGAGGCCGCTATTATACAGTTTCACAAAAGGAGCTAAGGCCGCTTTAATACAGTTTAACAAAAGGAACTGAGACCGCTATTATACAGTTTCACAAAAGGAGCTAAGGCCGCTTTAATACAGTTTAACAAAAGGAGCTGAGACCGCTATTATACAGTTTCACAAAAGGAGCTAAGGCCGCTTTAATACAGTTTAACAAAAGGAGCTGAGGCCGCTACAGGATAACAAAAGAGTTGGGGCCGCTATTATACAGGTTAACTAAAGGAACTGAGGCCGCTATAATACAGGATAACAAAAGGAGCTGAGACCGCTATTATATAGGAAGACAGGAGAAGTTGGGATCGCTGTAACACAGGATAACAAAAGGAGCTGAGACCGCTATTATACAGTTTCACAAAAGGAGCTGAGGCCGCTTTAATACAGTTTCACAAAAGGAGCTAAGGCCGCTTTAATACAGTTTAACAAAAGGAGCTGAGACCGCTATTATACAGTTTCACAAAAGGAGCTAAGGCCGCTTTAATACAGTTTAACAAAAGGAGCTGAGACCGCTATTATACAGTTTCACAAAAGGAGCTAAGGCCGCTTTAATACAGTTTAACAAAAGGAGCATAGACCGCTATTATACAGTTTCACAAAAGGAGCTAAGGCCGCTTTAATACAGTTTAACAAAAGGAGCTGAGACCGCTATTATACAGTTTCACAAAAGGAGCTAAGGCCGCTTTAATACAGTTTAACAAAAGGAGCTGAGACCGCTATTATACAGTTTCACAAAAGGAGCTGAGACCGCTATTATACAGTTTCACAAAAGGAGCTAAGGCCGCTTTAATACAGTTTAACAAAAGGAGCTGAGACCGCTTTAATACAGTTTCACAAAAGGAGCTGAGACCGCTTTAATACAGTTTAACAAAAGGAGCTGAGACCGCTTTAATACAGTTTAACAAAAGGAGCTGAGACCGCTTTTATACAGTTTCACAAAAGGAGCTGAGGCCGCTTTAATACAGTTTAACAAAAGGAGCTGAGACCGCTTTAATACAGTTTAACAAAAGGAGCTGAGACCGCTTTAATACAGTTTAACAAAAGGAGCTGAGACCGCTTTAATACAGTTTAACAAAAGGAGCTGAGACCGCTATTATACAGTTTCACAAAAGGAGCTAAGGCCGCTTTAATACAGTTTAACAAAAGGAGCTGAGACCGCTTTAATACAGTTTCTCAAAAGGAGCTGAGACCGCTTTAATACAGTTTAACAAAAGGAGCTGAGACCGCTTTAATACAGTTTAACAAAAGGAGCTGAGACCGCTTTAATACAGTTTCACAAAAGGAGCTGAGACCGCTATTATACAGTTTCACAAAAGGAGCTAAGGCCGCTTTAATACAGTTTAACAAAAGGAGCTGAGACCGCTATTATACAGTTTCACAAAAGGAGCTAAGGCCGCTTTAATACAGTTTAACAAAAGGAGCTGAGACCGCTATTATACAGTTTCACAAAAGGAGCTGAGACCGCTATTATACAGTTTCACTAAAGGAGCTAAGGCCGCTTTAATACAGTTTAACAAAAGGAGCTGAGACCGCTTTAATACAGTTTCACAAAAGGAGCTGAGACCGCTTTAATACAGTTTAACAAAAGGAGCTGAGACCGCTTTAATACAGTTTAACAAAAGGAGCTGAGACCGCTTTTATACAGTTTCACAAAAGGAGCTGAGGCCGCTTTAATACAGTTTAACAAAAGGAGCTGAGACCGCTTTAATACAGTTTAACAAAAGGAGCTGAGACCGCTTTAATACAGTTTAACAAAAGGAGCTGAGGCCGCTTTAATACAGTTTAACAAAAGGAGCTGAGACCGCTTTAATACAGTTTAACAAAAGGAGCTAAGGCCGCTTTAATACAGTTTCACAAAAGGAGCTGAGACCGCTATTATACAGTTTAACAAAAGGAGCTGAGGCCGCTTTAATACAGTTTAACAAAAGGAGCTGAGAGCGCTTTAATACAGTTTAACAAAAGGAGCTGAGACCGCTTTAATACAGTTTAACAAAAGGAGCTGAGACCGCTTTAATACAGTTTAACAAAAGGAGCTGAGGCCGCTTTAATACAGTTTAACAAAAGGAGCTGAGGCCGCTTTAATACAGTTTAACAAAAGGAGCTGAGACCGCTATTTTTCAGTTTAACAAAAGGAGCTGAGACCGCTTTAATACAGTTTAACAAAAGGAGCTGAGGCCGCTTTAATACAGTTTAACAAAAGGAGCTGAGGCCGCTTTAATACAGTTTCACAAAAGGAGCTGAGACCGCTTTAATACAGTTTAACAAAAGGAGCTGAGACCGCTTTAATACAGTTTAACAAAAGGAGCTGAGACCGCTATTATACAGTTTCACAAAAGGAGCTGAGGCCGCTTTAATACAGTTTCACAAAAGGAGCTGAGGCCGGTTTAATACAGTTTAACAAAAGGAGCTGAGGCCGCTTTAATACAGTTTAACAAAAGGAGCTGAGGCCAGTTTAATACAGTTTAACAAAAGGAGCTGAGGCCAGTTTAATACAGTTTCACAAAAGGAGCTGAGGCCACTTTAATACAGTTTCACAAAAGGAGCTGAGACCGCTTTAATACAGTTTAACAAAAGGAGCTGAGGCCGCTTTAATACAGTTTAACAAAAGGAGCTGAGGCCGCTTTAATACAGTTTCACAAAAGGAGCTGAGACCGCTTTAATACAGTTTAACAAAAGGAGCTGAGACCGCTTTAATACAGTTTAACAAAAGGAGCTGAGACCGCTATTATACAGTTTCACAAAAGGAGCTGAGGCCGCTTTAATACAGTTTCACAAAAGGAGCTGAGGCCGGTTTAATACAGTTTAACAAAAGGAGCTGAGGCCGCTTTAATACAGTTTAACAAAAGGAGCTGAGGCCAGTTTAATACAGTTTAACAAAAGGAGCTGAGGCCAGTTTAATACAGTTTCACAAAAGGAGCTGAGGCCACTTTAATACAGTTTCACAAAAGGAGCTGAGACCGCTTTAATACAGTTTAACAAAAGGAGCTGAGACCGCTATTATACAGTTTCACAAAAGGAGCTGAGGCCGCTTTAATACAGTTTCACAGAAGGAGCTGAGACCGCTTTAATACAGTTTAACAAAAGGAGCTGAGGCCGCTTTAATACAGTTTCACAAAAGGAGCTGAGACCGCTTTAATACAGTTTAACAAATGGAGCTGAGACCGCTATTATACAGTTTCACAAAAGGAGCTGAGGCCGCTATTATACAGTTTCACAAAAGGAGCTGAGGCCGCTTTAATACAGTTTCACAAAAGGAGCTGAGACCGCTTTAATACAGTTTAACAAAAGGAGCTGGGGCCGCTTTAATACACTTTCACAAAAGGAGCTGAGACCGCTTTAATACAGTTTCACAAAAGGAGCTGAGGCCGCTTTAATACAGTTTAACAAAAGGAGCAGAGACCGCTATTATACAGTTTCGCAAAAGGAGCTGAGGCCGCTTTAATACAGTTTCACAAAAGGAGCTGAGGCCGCTTTAATACAGTTTCACAAAAGGAGCTGAGGCCGCTTTAATACAGTTTAACAAAAGGAGCTGAGGCCGCTTTAATACAGTTTCACAAAAGGAGCTGAGACCGCTTTAATACAGTTTCACAAAAGGAGCTGAGACCGCTTTAATACAGTTTAACAAAAGGAGCTGAGACCGCTTTAATACAGTTTAACAAAAGGAGCTGAGACCGCTATTATACAGTTTCACAAAAGGAGCTGAGGCCGCTTTAATACAGTTTCACAAAAGGAGCTGAGACCGCTATTATACAGTTTAACAAAAGGAGCTGAGACCGCTATTATACAGTTTCACAAAACGAGCTGAGACCGCTATTATACAGTTTCACAAAAGGAGCTGAGGCCGCTTTAATACAGTTTCACAAAAGGAGCTGAGGCCGCTTTAATACAGTTTCACAAAAGGAGCTGAGACCGCTATTATACAGTTTCACAAAAGGAGCTGAGACCGCTATTATACAGTTTCACAAAAGGAGCTGAGGCCGCTTTAATACAGTTTCACAAAAGGAGCTGAGGCCGCTTTAATACAGTTTAACAAAAGGAGCTGAGGCCGCTTTAATACAGTTTAACAAAAGGAGCTGAGGCCGCTTTAATACAGTTTAACAAAAGGAGCTGAGGCCGCTTTAATACAGTTTAACAAAAGGAGCTGAGACCGCTATTATACAGTTTAACAAAAGGAGCTGAGACCGCTATTATACAGTTTAACAAAAGGAGCTGAGACCGCATTAATACAGTTTAACAAAAGGAGCTGAGACCGCTATTATACAGTTTCACAAAAGGAGCTGAGACCGCTATTATATAGTTTAACAAAAGGAGCTGAGGCCGCTTTAATACAGTTTAACAAAAGGAGCTGAGACCGCTATTATACAGTTTAACAAAAGGAGCTGAGACCGCTTTAATACGGTTTAACAAAAGGAGCTGAGACCGCTATTATACAGTTTAACAAAAGGAGCTGAGACCGCTTTAATACGGTTTAACAAAAGGAGCTGAGACCGCTATTATACAGTTTCACAAAAGGAGCTGAGACCGCTTTAATACAGTTTAACAAAAGGAGCTGAGACCGCTATTATACAGTTTAACAAAAGGAGCTGAGACCGCTTTAATACAGTTTAACAAAAGGAGCTGAGACCGCTATTATACAGTTTCACAAAAGGAGCTGAGACCGCTATTATACAGTTTCACAAAAGGAGCTGAGGCCGCTTTAATACAGTTTCACAAAAGGAGCTGAGGCCGCTTTAATACAGTTTAACAAAAGGAGCTGAGACCGCTATTATACAGTTTCACAAAAGGAGCTGAGGCCGCTTTAATACAGTTTCACAAAAGGAGCTGAGACCGCTTTAATACAGTTTAACAAAAGGAGCTGAGGCCGCTTTAATACAGTTTCACAAAAGGAGCTGAGGCCGCTTTAATACAGTTTCACAAAAGGAGCTGAGGCCGCTTTAATACAGTTTCACAAAAGGAGCTGAGGCCGCTTTAATACAGTTTCACAAAAGGAGCTGAGGCCGCTTTAATACAGTTTCACAAAAGGAGCTGAGACCGCTTTAATACAGTATAACAAAAGGAGCTGAGGCCGCTTTAATACAGTTTCACAAAAGGAGCTGAGACCGCTTTAATACAGTTTCACAAAAGGAGCTGAGACCGCTTTAATACAGTTTAACAAAAGGAGCTGAGACCGCTTTAATACAGTTTAACAAAAGGAGCTGAGGCCGCTTTAATACAGTTAAAAAAAAGAGCTTAGGCCGCTTTAATACAGTTTAACAAAAGGAGCTGAGACCGCTATTATACAGTTTAACAAAAGGAGCTGAGGCCGCTTTAATACAGTTTAACAAAAGGAGCTGAGACCGCTTTAATACAGTTTAACAAAAGGAGCTGAGGCCGCTTTAATACAGTTTCACAAAAGGAGCTGAGACCGCTTTAATACAGTTTAACAAAAGGAGCTGAGGCCGCTTTAATACAGTTTCACAAAAGGAGGTGAGACCGCTTTAATACAGTTTAACAAAAGGAGCTGAGACCGCTTTAATACAGTTTAACAAAAGGAGCTGAGGCCGCTTTAATACAGTTTCACAAAAGGAGCTGAGACCGCTTTAATACAGTTTAACAAAAGGAGCTGAGGCCGCTTTAATACAGTTTCACAAAAGGAGCTGAGACCGCTTAATTACAGTTTAACAAAAGGAGCTGAGGCCGCTTTAATACAGTTTCACAAAAGGAGCTGAGACCGCTATTATACAGTTTCACAAAAGGAGCTGAGACCGCTTTAATACAGTTTAACAAAAGGAGCTGAGACCGCTATTATACAGTTTAACAAAAGGAGCTGAGACCGCTATTATACAGTTTCACAAAACGAGCTGAGACCGCTATTATACAGTTTCACAAAAGGAGCTGAGGCCGCTTTAATACAGTTTCACAAAAGGAGCTGAGGCCGCTTTAATACAGTTTAACAAAAGGAGCTGAGGCCGCTTTAATACACTTTCACAAAAGGAGCTGAGACCGCTTTAATACAGTTTCACAAAAGGAGCTGAGGCCGCTTTAATACAGTTTAACAAAAGGAGCAGAGACCGCTATTATACAGTTTCGCAAAAGGAGCTGAGGCCGCTTTAATACAGTTTAACAAAAGGAGCTGAGACCGCTTTAATACAGTTTCACAAAAGGAGCTGAGGCCGCTTTAATACAGTTTCACAAAAGGAGCTGAGACCGCTGTAATACAGTTTAACAAAAGGAGCTGAGGCCGCTTTAATACAGTTTCACAAAAGGAGCTGAGACCGCTTTAATACAGTTTCACAAAAGGAGCTGAGACCGCTTTAATACAGTTTAACAAAAGGAGCTGAGACCGCTTTAATACAGTTTAACAAAAGGAGCTGAGACCGCTATTATACAGTTTCACAAAAGGAGCTGAGGCCGCTTTAATACAGTTTCACAAAAGGAGCTGAGGCCGCTTTAATACAGTTTCACAAAAGGAGCTGAGGCCGCTTTAATACAGTTTCACAAAAGGAGCTGAGACCGCTGTAATACAGTTTAACAAAAGGAGCTGAGGCCGCTTTAATACAGTTTCACAAAAGGAGCTGAGACCGCTTTAATACAGTTTCACAAAAGGAGCTGAGACCGCTTTAATACAGTTTAACAAAAGGAGCTGAGACCGCTTTAATACAGTTTAACAAAAGGAGCTGAGACCGCTATTATACAGTTTCACAAAAGGAGCTGAGGCCGCTTTAATACAGTTTCACAAAAGGAGCTTAGACCGCTTTAATACAGTTTAACAAAAGGAGCTGAGGCCGCTTTAATACAGTTTCACAAAAGGAGCTGAGACCGCTTTAATACAGTTTCACAAAAGGAGCTGAGGCCGCTTTAATACAGTTTAACAAAAGGAGCTGAGACCGCTATTATACAGTTTCACAAAAGGAGCTGAGACCGCTTTAATACAGTTTAACAAAAGGAGCTGAGACCGCTATTATACAGTTTAACAAAAGGAGCTGAGACCGCTTTAATACAGTTTAACAAAAGGAGCTGAGACCGCTATTATACAGTTTCACAAAAGGAGCTGAGACCGCTATTATACAGTTTCACAAAAGGAGCTGAGGCCGCTTTAATACAGTTTCACAAAAGGAGCTGAGGCCGCTTTAATACAGTTTAACAAAAGGAGCTGAGACCGCTATTATACAGTTTCACAAAAGGAGCTGAGGCCGCTTTAATACAGTTTCACAAAAGGAGCTGAGACCGCTTTAATACAGTTTAACAAAAGGAGCTGAGGCCGCTTTAATACAGTTTCACAAAAGGAGCTGAGGCCGCTTTAATACAGTTTCACAAAAGGAGCTGAGGCCGCTTTAATACAGTTTCACAAAAGGAGCTGAGGCCGCTTTAATACAGTTTCACAAAAGGAGCTGAGACCGCTTTAATACAGTTTAACAAAAGGAGCTGAGGCCGCTTTAATACAGTTTCACAAAAGGAGCTGAGACCACTTTAATACAGTTTCACAAAAGGAGCTGAGACCGCTTTAATACAGTTTAACAAAAGGAGCTGAGACCGCTTTAATACAGTTTAACAAAAGGAGCTGAGGCCGCTTTAATACAGTTAAAAAAAGAGCTTAGGCCGCTTTAATACAGTTTAACAAAAGGAGCTGAGACCGCTATTATACAGTTTAACAAAAGGAGCTGAGGCCGCTTTAATACAGTTTAACAAAAGGAGCTGAGACCGCTTTAATACAGTTTAACAAAAGGAGCTGAGGCCGCTTTAATACAGTTTCACAAAAGGAGCTGAGACCGCTTTAATACAGTTTAACAAAAGGAGCTGAGGCCGCTTTAATACAGTTTCACAAAAGGAGCTGAGACCGCTTTAATACAGTTTAACAAAAGGAGCTGAGACCGCTTTAATACAGTTTAACAAAAGGAGCTGAGGCCGCTTTAATACAGTTTCACAAAAGGAGCTGAGACCGCTTTAATACAGTTTAACAAAAGGAGCTGAGGCCGCTTTAATACAGTTTCACAAAAGGAGCTGAGACCGCTTAATTACAGTTTAACAAAAGGAGCTGAGGCCGTTTTAATACAGTTTCACAAAAGGAGCTGAGACCGCTATTATACAGTTTCACAAAAGGAGCTGAGACCGCTTTAATACAGTTTAACAAAAGGAGCTGAGACCGCTATTATACAGTTTAACAAAAGGAGCTGAGACCGCTATTATACAGTTTCACAAAAGGAGCTGAGACCGCTATTATACAGTTTCACAAAAGCAGCTGAGGCCGCTTTAATACAGTTTCACAAAAGGAGCTGAGGCCGCTTTAATACAGTTTAACAAAAGGAGCTGAGGCCGCTTTAATACAGTTTAACAAAAGGAGCTGAGGCCGCTTTAATACAGTTTAACAAAAGGAGCTGAGGCCACTTTAATACAGTTTAACAAAAGGAGCTGAGACCGCTATTATACAGTTTAACAAAAGGAGCTGAGACCGCTTTAATACAGTTTCACAAGAGGAGCTGAGACCGCTTTAATACAGTTTCACAAAAGGAGCTGAGGCCGCTTTAATACAGTTTAACAAAAGGAGCTGAGACCGCTATTATACAGTTTCACAAAAGGAGCTGAGACCGCTATTATACAGTTTCACAAAAGGAGCTGAGGCCGCTTTAATACAGTTTCACAAAAGGAGCTGAGGCCGCTTTAATACAGTTTAACAAAAGGAGCTGAGGCCGCTTTAATACAGTTTAACAAAAGGAGCTGAGGCCGCTTTAATACACTTTCACAAAAGGAGCTGAGACCGCTTTAATACAGTTTAACAAAAGGAGCTGAGACCGCTATTATACAGTTTCACAAAAGAAGCTGAGGCCGCTTTAATACAGTTTCACAAAAGGAGCTGAGACCGCTTTAATACAGTTTAACAAAAGGAGCTGAGGCCGCTTTAATACAGTTTCACAAAAGGAGCTGAGACCGCTTTAATACAGTTTCACAAAAGGAGCTGAGGCCGCTTTAATACAGTTTAACAAAAGGAGCTGAGACCGCTATTATACAGTTTCACAAAAGGAGCTGAGACCGCTATTATACAGTTTCACAAAAGGAGCTGAGGCCGCTTTAATACAGTTTCACAAAAGGAGCTGAGGCCGCTTTAATACAGTTTAACAAAAGGAGCTGAGGCCGCTTTAATACAGTTTAACAAAAGGAGCTGAGGCCGCTTTAATACAGTTTAACAAAAGGAGCTGAGGCCGCTTTAATACAGTTTAACAAAAGGAGCTGAGACCGCTATTATACAGTTTAACAAAAGGAGCTGAGACCGCTATTATACAGTTTAACAAAAGGAGCTGAGACCGCTTTAATACAGTTTAACAAAAGGAGCTGAGACCGCTATTATACAGTTTCACAAAAGGAGCTGAGACCGCTATTATATAGTTTAACAAAAGGAGCTGAGGCCGCTTTAATACAGTTTAACAAAAGGAGCTGAGACCGCTATTATACAGTTTCACAAAAGGAGCTGAGGCCGCTTTAATACAGTTTCACAAAAGGAGCTGAGACCGCTTTAATACAGTTTAACAAAAGGAGCTGAGGCCGCTTTAATACAGTTTCACAAAAGGAGCTGAGACCGCTTTAATACAGTTTCACAAAAGGAGCTGAGGCCGCTTTAATACAGTTTAACAAAAGGAGCTGAGACCGCTATTATACAGTTTCACAAAAGGAGCTGAGACCGCTATTATACAGTTTCACAAAAGGAGCTGAGGCCGCTTTAATACAGTTTCACAAAAGGAGCTGAGGCCGCTTTAATACAGTTTAACAAAAGGAGCTGAGGCCGCTTTAATACAGTTTAACAAAAGGAGCTGAGGCCGCTTTAATACAGTTTAACAAAAGGAGCTGAGGCCGCTTTAATACAGTTTAACAAAAGGAGCTGAGACCGCTATTATACAGTTTAACAAAAGGAGCTGAGACCGCTATTATACAGTTTAACAAAAGGAGCTGAGACCGCTTTAATACAGTTTAACAAAAGGAGCTGAGACCGCTATTATACAGTTTCACAAAAGGAGCTGAGACCGCTATTATATAGTTTAACAAAAGGAGCTGAGGCCGCTTTAATACAGTTTAACAAAAGGAGCTGAGACCGCTATTATACAGTTTAACAAAAGGAGCTGAGACCGCTTTAATACGGTTTAACAAAAGGAGCTGAGACCGCTATTATACAGTTTAACAAAAGGAGCTGAGACCGCTTTAATACGGTTTAACAAAAGGAGCTGAGACCGCTATTATACAGTTTCACAAAAGGAGCTGAGACCGCTTTAATACAGTTTAACAAAAGGAGCTGAGACCGCTATTATACAGTTTAACAAAAGGAGCTGAGACCGCTTTAATACAGTTTAACAAAAGGAGCTGAGACCGCTATTATACAGTTTCACAAAAGGAGCTGAGACCGCTATTATACAGTTTCACAAAAGGAGCTGAGGCCGCTTTAATACAGTTTCACAAAAGGAGCTGAGGCCGCTTTAATACAGTTTAACAAAAGGAGCTGAGACCGCTATTATACAGTTTCACAAAAGGAGCTGAGGCCGCTTTAATACAGTTTCACAAAAGGAGCTGAGACCGCTTTAATACAGTTTAACAAAAGGAGCTGAGGCCGCTTTAATACAGTTTCACAAAAGGAGCT
This sequence comes from Tenodera sinensis, assembly GCA_030765045.1. Lineage (NCBI taxonomy): Eukaryota > Metazoa > Arthropoda > Insecta > Mantodea > Mantidae > Tenodera > Tenodera sinensis. The sequence continues at coordinate 79,235,736 of CM060961.1, forward strand.
GAGGCCGCTTTAATACAGTTTCACAAAAGGAGCTGAGGCCGCTTTAATACAGTTTCACAAAAGGAGCTGAGGCCGCTTTAATACAGTTTCACAAAACGAGCTGAGACCGCTTTAATACAGTATAACAAAAGGAGCTGAGGCCGCTTTAATACAGTTTCACAAAAGGAGCTGAGACCGCTTTAATACAGTTTCACAAAAGGAGCTGAGACCGCTTTAATACAGTTTAACAAAAGGAGCTGAGACCGCTTTAATACAGTTTAACAAAAGGAGCTGAGGCCGCTTTAATACAGTTAAAAAAAAGAGCTTAGGCCGCTTTAATACAGTTTAACAAAAGGAGCTGAGACCGCTATTATACAGTTTAACAAAAGGAGCTGAGGCCGCTTTAATACAGTTTAACAAAAGGAGCTGAGACCGCTTTAATACAGTTTAACAAAAGGAGCTGAGGCCGCTTTAATACAGTTTCACAAAAGGAGCTGAGACCGCTTTAATACAGTTTAACAAAAGGAGCTGAGGCCGCTTTAATACAGTTTCACAAAAGGAGGTGAGACCGCTTTAATACAGTTTAACAAAAGGAGCTGAGGCCGCTTTAATACAGTTTAACAAAAGGAGCTGAGACCGCTTTAATACAGTTTAACAAAAGGAGCTGAGGCCGCTTTAATACAGTTTCACAAAAGGAGCTGAGACCGCTTTAATACAGTTTAACAAAAGGAGCTGAGGCCGCTTTAATACAGTTTCACAAAAGGAGGTGAGACCGCTTTAATACAGTTTAACAAAAGGAGCTGAGGCCGCTTTAATACAGTTTCACAAAAGGAGCTGAGGCCGCTTTAATACAGTTTCACAAAAGGAGCTGAGACCGCTATTATACAGTTTAACAAAAGGAGCTGAGGCCGCTTTAATACAGTTTAACAAAAGGAGCTGAGACCGCTATTATACAGTTTAACAAAAGGAGCTGAGACCGCTTTAATACAGTTTAACAAAAGGAGCTGAGGCCGCTTTAATACAGTTTCACAAAAGGAGCTGAGACCGCTTTAATACAGTTTAACAAAAGGAGCTGAGGCCGCTTTAATACAGTTTCACAAAAGGAGCTGAGACCGCTTAATTACAGTTTAACAAAAGGAGCTGAGGCCGCTTTAATACAGTTTCACAAAAGGAGCTGAGACCGCTATTATACAGTTTCACAAAAGGAGCTGAGACCGCTTTAATACAGTTTAACAAAAGGAGCTGAGACCGCTATTATACAGTTTAACAAAAGGAGCTGAGACCGCTATTATACAGTTTCACAAAACGAGCTGAGACCGCTATTATACAGTTTCACAAAAGGAGCTGAGGCCGCTTTAATACAGTTTCACAAAAGGAGCTGAGGCCGCTTTAATACAGTTTAACAAAAGGAGCTGAGGCCGCTTTAATACAGTTTAACAAAAGGAGCTGAGGCCGCTTTAATACAGTTTAACAAAAGGAGCTGAGACCGCTATTATACAGTTTAACAAAAGGAGCTGAGACCGCTTTAATACAGTTTCACAAGAGGAGCTGAGACCGCTTTAATACAGTTTCACAAAAGGAGCTGAGGCCGCTTTAATACAGTTTAACAAAAGGAGCTGAGACCGCTATTATACAGTTTCACAAAAGGAGCTGAGACCGCTATTATACAGTTTCACAAAAGGAGCTGAGGCCGCTTTAATACAGTTTCACAAAAGGAGCTGAGGCCGCTTTAATACAGTTTAACAAAAGGAGCTGAGGCCGCTTTAATACAGTTTCACAAAAGGAGCTGAGACCGCTTTAATACAGTTTAACAAAAGGAGCTGAGGCCGCTTTAATACAGTTTCACAAAAGGAGCTGAGACCGCTTTAATACAGTTTAACAAAAGGAGCTGAGACCGCTATTATACAGTTTCACAAAAGGAGCTGAGGCCGCTTTAATACAGTTTCACAAAAGGAGCTGAGACCGCTTTAATACAGTTTAACAAAAGGAGCTGAGGCCGCTTTAATACAGTTTCACAAAAGGAGCTGAGACCGCTTTAATACAGTTTAACAAAAGGAGCTGCGACCGCTATTATACAGTTTAACAAAAGGAGCTGAGACCGCTTTAATACAGTTTAACAAAAGGAGCTGAGACCGCTTTAATACAGTTTAACAAAAGGAGCTGAGGCCGCTTTAATACAGTTTAACAAAAGGAGCTGAGACCGCTATTATACAGTTTAACAAAAGGAGCTGAGACCGCTTTAATACAGTTTCACAAGAGGAGCTGAGACCGCTTTAATACAGTTTCACAAAAGGAGCTGAGGCCGCTTTAATACAGTTTAACAAAAGGAGCTGAGACCGCTATTATACAGTTTCACAAAAGGAGCTGAGACCGCTATTATACAGTTTCACAAAAGGAGCTGAGGCCGCTTTAATACAGTTTCACAAAAGGAGCTGAGGCCGCTTTAATACAGTTTAACAAAAGGAGCTGAGGCCGCTTTAATACAGTTTCACAAAAGGAGCTGAGACCGCTTTAATACAGTTTAACAAAAGGAGCTGAGACCGCTTTAATACAGTTTAACAAAAGGAGCTGAGACCGCTTTAATACAGTTTAACAAAAGGAGCTGAGGCCGCTTTAATACAGTTTAACAAAAGGAGCTGAGACCGCTTTAATACAGTTTAACAAAAGGAGCTGAGACCGCTATTATACAGTTTCACAAAAGCAGCTAAGGCCGCTTTAATACAGTTTAACAAAAGGAGCTGAGACCGCTATTATACAGTTTAACAAAAGGAGCTAAGGCCGCTTTAATACAGTTTAACAAAAGGAGCTGAGACCGCTATTATACAGTTTCACAAAAGGAGCTAAGGCCGCTTTAATACAGTTTAACAAAAGGAGCTGAGACCGCTATTATACAGTTTCACAAAAGGAGCTAAGGCCGCTTTAATACAGTTTAACAAAAGGAGCTGAGACCGCTTTAATACAGTTTCACAAAAGGAGCTGAGGCCGCTTTAATACAGTTTAACAAAAGGAGCTGAGACCGCTTTAATACAGTTTCACAAAAGGAGCTGAGACCGCTTTAATACAGTTTAACAAAAGGAGCTGAGGCCGCTTTAATACAGTTTCACAAAAGGAGCTGAGGCCGCTTTAATACAGTTTAACAAAAGGAGCTGAGGCCGCTTTAATACAGTTTCACAAAAGGAGCTGAGGCCGCTTTAATACAGTTTAACAAAAGTAGCTGAGGCCGCTATTATACAGTTTCACAAAAGGAGCTAAGGCCGCTTTAATACAGTTTAACAAAAGGAACTGAGACCGCTATTATACAGTTTCACAAAAGGAGCTAAGGCCGCTTTAATACAGTTTAACAAAAGGAGCTGAGACCGCTTTAATACAGTTTCACAAAAGGAGCTGAGACCGCTTTAATACAGTTTAACAAAAGGAGCTGAGGCCGCTTTAATACAGTTTCACAAAAGGAGCTGAGGCCGCTTTAATACAGTGTAACAAAAGGAGCTGAGGCCGCTTTAATACAGTTTAACAAAAGGAGCTGAGGCCGCTTTAATACAGTTTAACAAAAGGAGCTGAGGCCGCTTTAATACAGTTTAACAAAAGGAGCTGAGGCCGCTTTAATACAGTTTAACAAAAGGAGCTGAGACCGATATTATACAGTTTCACAAAAGGAGCTGAGGCCGCTTTAATACAGTTTCACAAAAGGAGCTGAGACCGCTTTAATACAGTTTAACAAAAGGAGCTGAGGCCGCTTTAATACAGTTTCACAAAAGGAGCTGAGACCGCTTTAATACAGTTTCACAAAAGGAGCTGAGGCCGCTTTAATACAGTTTAACAAAAGGAGCTGAGACTGCTATTATACAAATTCACAAAAGGAGCTGAGACCGCTATTATACAGTTTCACAAAAGGAGCTGAGGCCGCTTTAATACAGTTTCACAAAAGGAGCTGAGGCCGCTTTAATACAGTTTAACAAAAGGAGCTGAGGCCGCTTTAATACAGTTTAACAAAAGGTGCTGAGACCGCTATTATACAGTTTAACAAAAGGAGCTGAGACCGCTTTAATACAGTTTAACAAAAGGAGCTGAGACCGCTATTATACAGTTTCACAAAAGGAGCTGAGACCGCTATTATACAGTTTAACAAAAGGAGCTGAGGCCGCTTTAATACAGTTTAACAAAAGGAGCTGAGACCGCTATTATACAGTTTAACAAAAGGAGCTGAGACCGCTTTAATACGGTTTAACAAAAGGAGCTGAGACCGCTATTATACAGTTTCACAAGAGGAGCTGAGACCGCTTTAATACAGTTTAACAAAAGGAGCTGCGACCGCTATTATACAGTTTAACAAAAGGAGCTGAGACCGCTTTAATACAGTTTAACAAAAGGAGCTGAGACCGCTTTAATAAATTTTAACAAAAGGAGCTGAGGCCGCTTTAATACAGTTTCACAAAAGGAGCTGAGACCGCTTTAATACAGTTTCACAAAAGGAGCTGAGGCCGCTTTAATACAGTTTAACAAAAGGAGCTGAGGCCGCTTTAATACAGTTTCACAAAAGGAGCTGAGCCCGCTTTAATACAGTTTAACAAAAGGAGCAGAGGCCCCTTTAATACAGTTTCACAAAAGGAGCTGAGGCCGCTTTAATACAGTTTAACAAAAGGAGCTGAGACCGCTTTAATACAGTTTCACAAAAGGAGCTGAGGCCGCTTTAATACAGTTTAACAAAAGGAGCTGAGGCCGCTTTAATACAGTTTCACAAAAGGAGCTGAGGCCGCTTTAATACAGTTTAACAAAAGGAGCTGAGGCCGCTATTATACAGTTTCACAAAAGGAGCTAAGGCCGCTTTAATACAGTTTAACAAAAGGAACTGAGACCGCTATTATACAGTTTCACAAAAGGAGCTAAGGCCGCTTTAATACAGTTTAACAAAAGGAGCTGAGACCGCTATTATACAGTTTCACAAAAGGAGCTAAGGCCGCTTTAATACAGTTTAACAAAAGGAGCTGAGGCCGCTACAGGATAACAAAAGAGTTGGGGCCGCTATTATACAGGTTAACTAAAGGAACTGAGGCCGCTATAATACAGTTTAACAAAAGGAGCTGAGGCCGCTTTAATACAGTTTCACAAAAGGAGCTGAGACCGCTTTAATACAGTTTAACAAAAGGAGCTGAGGCCGCTTTAATACAGTTTCACAAAAGGAGCTGAGACCGCTTTAATACAGTTTAACAAAAGGAGCTGAGACCGCTATTATACAGTTTCACAAAAGGAGCTGAGGCCGCTTTAATACAGTTTCACAAAAGGAGCTGAGACCGCTTTAATACAGTTTAACAAAAGGAGCTGAGGCCGCTTTAATACAGTTTCACAAAAGGAGCTGAGACCGCTTTAATACAGTTTAACAAAAGGAGCTGCGACCGCTATTATACAGTTTAACAAAAGGAGCTGAGACCGCTTTAATACAGTTTAACAAAAGGAGCTGAGACCGCTTTAATACAGTTTAACAAAAGGAGCTGAGGCCGCTTTAATACAGTTTAACAAAAGGAGCTGAGACCGCTATTATACAGTTTAACAAAAGGAGCTGAGACCGCTTTAATACAGTTTCACAAGAGGAACTGAGACCGCTTTAATACAGTTTCACAAAAGGAGCTGAGGCCGCTTTAATACAGTTTAACAAAAGGAGCTGAGACCGCTATTATACAGTTTCACAAAAGGAGCTGAGACCGCTATTATACAGTTTCACAAAAGGAGCTGAGGCCGCTTTAATACAGTTTCACAAAAGGAGCTGAGGCCGCTTTAATACAGTTTAACAAAAGGAGCTGAGGCCGCTTTAATACAGTTTCACAAAAGGAGCTGAGACCGCTTTAATACAGTTTAACAAAAGGAGCTGAGACCGCTTTAATACAGTTTAACAAAAGGAGCTGAGACCGCTTTAATACAGTTTAACAAAAGGAGCTGAGGCCGCTTTAATACAGTTTAACAAAAGGAGCTGAGACCGCTTTAATACAGTTTAACAAAAGGAGCTGAGACCGCTATTATACAGTTTCACAAAAGCAGCTAAGGCCGCTTTAATACAGTTTAACAAAAGGAGCTGAGACCGCTATTATACAGTTTAACAAAAGGAGCTAAGGCCGCTTTAATACAGTTTAACAAAAGGAGCTGTGACCGCTATTATACAGTTTCACAAAAGGAGCTAAGGCCGCTTTAATACAGTTTAACAAAAGGAGCTGAGACCGCTATTATACAGTTTCACAAAAGGAGCTAAGGCCGCTTTAATACAGTTTCACAAAAGGAGCTGAGACCGCTTTAATACAGTTTAACAAAAGGAGCTGAGACCGCTTTAATACAGTTTAACAAAAGGAGCTGAGACCGCTTTAATACAGTTTAACAAAAGGAGCTGAGGCCGCTTTAATACAATTTAACAAAAGGAGCTGAGACCGCTTTAATACAGTTTAACAAAAGGAGCTGAGACCGCTATTATACAGTTTCACAAAAGCAGCTAAGGCCGCTTTAATACAGTTTAACAAAAGGAGCTGAGACCGCTATTATACAGTTTAACAAAAGGAGCTAAGGCCGCTTTAATACAGTTTAACAAAAGGAGCTGAGACCGCTATTATACAGTTTCACAAAAGGAGCTAAGGCCGCTTTAATACAGTTTAACAAAAGGAGCTGAGACCGCTATTATACAGTTTCACAAAAGGAGCTAAGGCCGCTTTAATACAGTTTAACAAAAGGAGCTGAGACCGCTTTAATACAGTTTAACAAAAGGAGCTGAGGCCGCTTTAATACAGTTTAACAAAAGGAGCTGAGACCGCTTTAATACAGTTTCACAAAAGGAGCTGAGACCGCTTTAATACAGTTTAACAAAAGGAGCTGAGGCCGCTTTAATACAGTTTCACAAAAGGAGCTGAGGCCGCTTTAATACAGTTTAACAAAAGGAGCTGAGGCCGCTTTAATACAGTTTCACAAAAGGAGCTGAGGCCGCTTTAATACAGTTTAACAAAAGTAGCTGAGGCCGCTATTATACAGTTTCACAAAAGGAGCTAAGGCCGCTTTAATACAGTTTAACAAAAGGAACTGAGACCGCTATTATACAGTTTCACAAAAGGAGCTAAGGCCGCTTTAATACAGTTTAACAAAAGGAGCTGAGACCGCTTTAATACAGTTTCACAAAAGGAGCTGAGACCGCTTTAATACAGTTTAACAAAAGGAGCTGAGGCCGCTTTAATACAGTTTCACAAAAGGAGCTGAGGCCGCTTTAATACAGTGTAACAAAAGGAGCTGAGGCCGCTTTAATACAGTTTAACAAAAGGAGCTGAGGCCGCTTTAATACAGTTTAACAAAAGGAGCTGAGGCCGCTTTAATACAGTTTAACAAAAGGAGCTGAGGCCGCTTTAATACAGTTTAACAAAAGGAGCTGAGACCGATATTATACAGTTTCACAAAAGGAGCTGAGGCCGCTTTAATACAGTTTCACAAAAGGAGCTGAGACCGCTTTAATACAGTTTAACAAAAGGAGCTGAGGCCGCTTTAATACAGTTTCACAAAAGGAGCTGAGACCGCTTTAATACAGTTTCACAAAAGGAGCTGAGGCCGCTTTAATACAGTTTAACAAAAGGAGCTGAGACTGCTTTTATACAAATTCACAAAAGGAGCTGAGACCGCTATTATACAGTTTCACAAAAGGAGCTGAGGCCGCTTTAATACAGTTTCACAAAAGGAGCTGAGGCCGCTTTAATACAGTTTAACAAAAGGAGCTGAGGCCGCTTTAATACAGTTTAACAAAAGGAGCTGAGGCCGCTTTAATACAGTTTAACAAAAGGTGCTGAGACCGCTATTATACAGTTTAGCAAAAGGAGCTGAGACCGCTTTAATACAGTTTAACAAAAGGAGCTGAGACCGCTATTATACAGTTTCACAAAAGGAGCTGAGACCGCTATTATACAGTTTAACAAAAGGAGCTGAGGCCGCTTTAATACAGTTTAACAAAAGGAGCTGAGACCGCTATTATACAGTTTAACAAAAGGAGCTGAGACCGCTTTAATACGGTTTAACAAAAGGAGCTGAGACCGCTATTATACAGTTTCACAAGAGGAGCTGAGACCGCTTTAATACAGTTTAACAAAAGGAGCTGCGACCGCTATTATACAGTTTAACAAAAGGAGCTGAGACCGCTTTAATACAGTTTAACAAAAGGAGCTGAGACCGCTTTAATAAATTTTAACAAAAGGAGCTGAGGCCGCTTTAATACAGTTTCACAAAAGGAGCTGAGACCGCTTTAATACAGTTTCACAAAAGGAGCTGAGGCCGCTTTAATACAGTTTAACAAAAGGAGCTGAGGCCGCTTTAATACAGTTTCACAAAAGGAGCTGAGCCCGCTTTAATACAGTTTAACAAAAGGAGCAGAGGCCCCTTTAATACAGTTTCACAAAAGGAGCTGAGGCCGCTTTAATACAGTTTAACAAAAGGAGCTGAGACCGCTTTAATACAGTTTCACAAAAGGAGCTGAGGCCGCTTTAATACAGTTTAACAAAAGGAGCTGAGGCCGCTTTAATACAGTTTCACAAAAGGAGCTGAGGCCGCTTTAATACAGTTTAACAAAAGGAGCTGAGGCCGCTATTATACAGTTTCACAAAAGGAGCTAAGGCCGCTTTAATACAGTTTAACAAAAGGAACTGAGACCGCTATTATACAGTTTAACAAAAGGAGCTAAGGCCGCTTTAATACAGTTTAACAAAAGGAGCTGAGACCGCTATTATACAGTTTCACAAAAGGAGCTAAGGCCGCTTTAATACAGTTTAACAAAAGGAGCTGAGACCGCTATTATACAGTTTCACAAAAGGAGCTAAGGCCGCTTTAATACAGTTTAACAAAAGGAGCTGAGACCGCTTTAATACAGTTTAACAAAAGGAGCTGAGGCCGCTTTAATACAGTTTAACAAAAGGACCTGAGACCGCTTTAATACAGTTTCACAAAAGGAGCTGAGACCGCTTTAATACAGTTTAACAAAAGGAGCTGAGGCCGCTTTAATACAGTTTCACAAAAGGAGCTGAGGCCGCTTTAATACAGTTTAACAAAAGGAGCTGAGGCCGCTTTAATACAGTTTCACAAAAGGAGCTGAGGCCGCTTTAATACAGTTTAACAAAAGTAGCTGAGGCCGCTATTATACAGTTTCACAAAAGGAGCTAAGGCCGCTTTAATACAGTTTAACAAAAGGAACTGAGACCGCTATTATACAGTTTCACAAAAGGAGCTAAGGCCGCTTTAATACAGTTTAACAAAAGGAGCTGAGACCGCTTTAATACAGTTTCACAAAAGGAGCTGAGACCGCTTTAATACAGTTTAACAAAAGGAGCTGAGGCCGCTTTAATACAGTTTCACAAAAGGAGCTGAGGCCGCTTTAATACAGTGTAACAAAAGGAGCTGAGGCCGCTTTAATACAGTTTAACAAAAGGAGCTGAGGCCGCTTTAATACAGTTTAACAAAAGGAGCTGAGGCCGCTTTAATACAGTTTAACAAAAGGAGCTGAGGCCGCTTTAATACAGTTTAACAAAAGGAGCTGAGACCGATATTATACAGTTTCACAAAAGGAGCTGAGGCCGCTTTAATACAGTTTCACAAAAGGAGCTGAGACCGCTTTAATACAGTTTAACAAAAGGAGCTGAGGCCGCTTTAATACAGTTTCACAAAAGGAGCTGAGACCGCTTTAATACAGTTTCACAAAAGGAGCTGAGGCCGCTTTAATACAGTTTAACAAAAGGAGCTGAGACTGCTATTATACAAATTCACAAAAGGAGCTGAGACCGCTATTATACAGTTTCACAAAAGGAGCTGAGGCCGCTTTAATACAGTTTCACAAAAGGAGCTGAGGCCGCTTTAATACAGTTTAACAAAAGGAGCTGAGGCCGCTTTAATACAGTTTAACAAAAGGAGCTGAGGCCGCTTTAATACAGTTTAACAAAAGGTGCTGAGACCGCTATTATACAGTTTAACAAAAGGAGCTGAGACCGCTTTAATACAGTTTAACAAAAGGAGCTGAGACCGCTATTATACAGTTTCACAAAAGGAGCTGAGACCGCTATTATACAGTTTAACAAAAGGAGCTGAGGCCGCTTTAATACAGTTTAACAAAAGGAGCTGAGACCGCTATTATACAGTTTAACAAAAGGAGCTGAGACCGCTTTAATACGGTTTAACAAAAGGAGCTGAGACCGCTATTATACAGTTTCACAAGAGGAGCTGAGACCGCTTTAATACAGTTTAACAAAAGGAGCTGCGACCGCTATTATACAGTTTAACAAAAGGAGCTGAGACCGCTTTAATACAGTTTAACAAAAGGAGCTGAGACCGCTTTAATAAATTTTAACAAAAGGAGCTGAGGCCGCTTTAATACAGTTTCACAAAAGGAGCTGAGACCGCTTTAATACAGTTTCACAAAAGGAGCTGAGGCCGCTTTAATACAGTTTAACAAAAGGAGCTGAGGCCGCTTTAATACAGTTTCACAAAAGGAGCTGAGCCCGCTTTAATACAGTTTAACAAAAGGAGCAGAGGCCCCTTTAATACAGTTTCACAAAAGGAGCTGAGGCCGCTTTAATACAGTTTAACAAAAGGAGCTGAGACCGCTTTAATACAGTTTCACAAAAGGAGCTGAGGCCGCTTTAATACAGTTTAACAAAAGGAGCTGAGGCCGCTTTAATACAGTTTCACAAAAGGAGCTGAGGCCGCTTTAATACAGTTTAACAAAAGGAGCTGAGGCCGCTATTATACAGTTTCACAAAAGGAGCTAAGGCCGCTTTAATACAGTTTAACAAAAGGAACTGAGACCGCTATTATACAGTTTCACAAAAGGAGCTAAGGCCGCTTTAATACAGTTTAACAAAAGGAGCTGAGACCGCTATTATACAGTTTCACAAAAGGAGCTAAGGCCGCTTTAATACAGTTTAACAAAAGGAGCTGAGGCCGCTACAGGATAACAAAAGAGTTGGGGCCGCTATTATACAGGTTAACTAAAGGAACTGAGGCCGCTATAATACAGGATAACAAAAGGAGCTGAGACCGCTATTATATAGGAAGACAGGAGAAGTTGGGATCGCTGTAACACAGGATAACAAAAGGAGCTGAGACCGCTATTATACAGTTTCACAAAAGGAGCTGAGGCCGCTTTAATACAGTTTCACAAAAGGAGCTAAGGCCGCTTTAATACAGTTTAACAAAAGGAGCTGAGACCGCTATTATACAGTTTCACAAAAGGAGCTAAGGCCGCTTTAATACAGTTTAACAAAAGGAGCTGAGACCGCTATTATACAGTTTCACAAAAGGAGCTAAGGCCGCTTTAATACAGTTTAACAAAAGGAGCATAGACCGCTATTATACAGTTTCACAAAAGGAGCTAAGGCCGCTTTAATACAGTTTAACAAAAGGAGCTGAGACCGCTATTATACAGTTTCACAAAAGGAGCTAAGGCCGCTTTAATACAGTTTCACAAAAGGAGCTGAGGCCGCTTTAATACAGTTTAACAAAAGGAGCTGAGGCCGCTTTAATACAGTTTCACAAAAGGAGCTGAGGCCGCTTTAATACAGTTTAACAAAAGGAGCTGAGGCCGCTATTATACAGTTTCACAAAAGGAGCTAAGGCCGCTTTAATACAGTTTAACAAAAGGAACTGAGACCGCTATTATACAGTTTCACAAAAGGAGCTAAGGCCGCTTTAATACAGTTTAACAAAAGGAGCTGAGACCGCTATTATACAGTTTCACAAAAGGAGCTAAGGCCGCTTTAATACAGTTTAACAAAAGGAGCTGAGGCCGCTACAGGATAACAAAAGAGTTGGGGCCGCTATTATACAGGTTAACTAAAGGAACTGAGGCCGCTATAATACAGGATAACAAAAGGAGCTGAGACCGCTATTATATAGGAAGACAGGAGAAGTTGGGATCGCTGTAACACAGGATAACAAAAGGAGCTGAGACCGCTATTATACAGTTTCACAAAAGGAGCTGAGGCCGCTTTAATACAGTTTCACAAAAGGAGCTAAGGCCGCTTTAATACAGTTTAACAAAAGGAGCTGAGACCGCTATTATACAGTTTCACAAAAGGAGCTAAGGCCGCTTTAATACAGTTTAACAAAAGGAGCTGAGACCGCTATTATACAGTTTCACAAAAGGAGCTAAGGCCGCTTTAATACAGTTTAACAAAAGGAGCATAGACCGCTATTATACAGTTTCACAAACGGAGCTAAGGCCGCTTTAATACAGTTTAACAAAAGGAGCTGAGACCGCTATTATACAGTTTCACAAAAGGAGCTAAGGCCGCTTTAATACAGTTTAACAAAAGGAGCTGAGACCGCTTTAATACAGTTTCACAAAAGGAGCTGAGACCGCTTTAATACAGTTTAACAAAAGGAGCTGAGACCGCTTTAATACAGTTTAACAAAAGGAGCTGAGACCGCTTTTATACAGTTTCACAAAAGGAGCTGAGGCCGCTTTAATACAGTTTAACAAAAGGAGCTGAGACCGCTTTAATACAGTTTAACAAAAGGAGCTGAGACCGCTTTAATACAGTTTAACAAAAGGAGCTGAGGCCGCTTTAATACAGTTTAACAAAAGGAGCTGAGACCGCTTTAATACAGTTTAACAAAAGGAGCTAAGGCCGCTTTAATACAGTTTCACAAAAGGAGCTGAGACCGCTATTATACAGTTTAACAAAAGGAGCTGAGGCCGCTTTAATACAGTTTAACAAAAGGAGCTGAGAGCGCTTTAATACAGTTTAACAAAAGGAGCTGAGACCGCTTTAATACAGTTTAACAAAAGGAGCTGAGACCGCTTTAATACAGTTTAACAAAAGGAGCTGAGGCCGCTTTAATACAGTTTAACAAAAGGAGCTGAGGCCGCTTTAATACAGTTTAACAAAAGGAGCTGAGACCGCTATTATACAGTTTAACAAAAGGAGCTGAGACCGCTTTAATACAGTTTAACAAAAGGAGCTGAGGCCGCTTTAATACAGTTTAACAAAAGGAGCTGAGACCGCTTTAATACAGTTTCACAAAAGGAGCTGAGACCGCTTTAATACAGTTTAACAAAAGGAGCTGAGACCGCTTTAATACAGTTTAACAAAAGGAGCTGAGACCGCTTTAATACAGTTTAACGAAAGGAGCTGAGACCGCTTTAATACAGTTTAACAAAAGGAGCTGAGGCCGCTTTAATACAGTTTCACAAAAGGAGCTGAGACCGCTTTAATACAGTTTAACAAAAGGAGCTGAGGCCGCTTTAATACAGTTTCACAAAAGGAGCTGAGGCCGCTTTAATACAGTTTAACAAAAGGAGCTGAGACCGCTATTATACAGTTTCACAAAAGGAGCTGAGGCCGCTTTAATACAGTTTCACAAAAGGAGCTGAGGCCGCTTTAATACAGTTTAACAAAAGGAGCTGAGGCCGCTTTAATACAGTTTAACAAAAGGAGCTGAGGCCGCTTTAATACAGTTTCACAAAAGGAGCTGAGGCCGCTTTAATACAGTTTCACAAAAGGAGCTGAGACCGCTTTAATACAGTTTCACAAAAGGAGCTGAGGCCGCTTTAATACAGTTTAACAAAAGGAGCTGAGGCCGCTTTAATACAGTTTCACAAAAGGAGCTGAGACCGCTTTAATACAGTTTCACAAAAGGAGCTGAGGCCGCTTTAATACAGTTTAACAAAAGGAGCTGAGGCCGCTTTAATACAGTTTCACAATAGGAGCTGAGCCCGCTTTAATACAGTTTAACAAAAGGAGCTGAGGCCGCTTTAATACAGTTTCACAAAAGGAGCTGAGGCCGCTTTAATACAGTTTAACAAAAGGAGCTGAGACCGCTTTAATACAGTTTCACAAAAGGAGCTGAGACCGCTTTAATACAATTTAACAAAAGGAGCTGAGGCCGCTTTAATACAGTTTCACAAAAGGAGCTGAGGCCGCTTTAATACAGTTTAACAAAAGGAGCTGAGGCCGCTTTAATACAGTTTCACAAAAGGAGCTGAGGCCGCTTTAATACAGTTTAACAAAAGGAGCTGAGGCCGCTTTAATACAGTTTCACAAAAGGAGCTGAGGCCGCTTTAATACAGTTTAACAAAAGGAGCTGAGACCGCTTTAATACAGTTTCACAAAAGGAGCTGAGACCGCTTTAATACAGTTTAACAAAAGGAGCTGAGGCCGCTTTAATACAGTTTCACAAAAGGAGCTGAGGCCGCTTTAATACAGTGTAACAAAAGGAGCTGAGGCCGCTTTAATACAGTTTAACAAAAGGAGCTGAGGCCGCTTTAATACAGTTTAACAAAAGGAGCTGAGGCCGCTTTAATACAGTTTAACAAAAGGAGCTGAGGCCGCTTTAATACAGTTTAACAAAAGGAGCTGAGACCGATATTATACAGTTTCACAAAAGGAGCTGAGGCCGCTTTAATACAGTTTCACAAAAGGAGCTGAGACCGCTTTAATACAGTTTAACAAAAGGAGCTGAGGCCGCTTTAATACAGTTTCACAAAAGGAGCTGAGACCGCTTTAATACAGTTTCACAAAAGGAGCTGAGGCCGCTTTAATACAGTTTAACAAAAGGAGCTGAGACTGCTATTATACAAATTCACAAAAGGAGCTGAGACCGCTATTATACAGTTTCACAAAAGGAGCTGAGGCCGCTTTAATACAGTTTCACAAAAGGAGCTGAGGCCGCTTTAATACAGTTTAACAAAAGGAGCTGAGGCCGCTTTAATACAGTTTAACAAAAGGAGCTGAGGCCGCTTTAATACAGTTTAACAAAAGGAGCTGAGACCGCTTTAATACAGTTTAACAAAAGGAGCTAAGGCCGCTTTAATACAGTTTCACAAAAGGAGCTGAGACCGCTATTATACAGTTTAACAAAAGGAGCTGAGGCCGCTTTAATACAGTTTAACAAAAGGAGCTGAGAGCGCTTTAATACAGTTTAACAAAAGGAGCTGAGACCGCTTTAATACAGTTTAACAAAAGGAGCTGAGACCGCTTTAATACAGTTTAACAAAAGGAGCTGAGGCCGCTATTATACAGTTTCACAAGAGGAGCTGAGGCCGCTTTAATACAGTTTAACAAAAGGAGCTGCGACCGCTATTATACAGTTTAACAAAAGGAGCTGAGACCGCTTTAATACAGTTTAACAAAAGGAGCTGAGACCGCTTTAATACAGTTTAACAAAAGGAGCTGAGGCCGCTTTAATACAGTTTCACAAAAGGAGCTGAGACCGCTTTAATACAGTTTCACAAAAGGAGCTGAGGCCGCTTTAATACAGTTTAACAAAAGGAGCTGAGGCCGCTTTAATACAGTTTCACAAAAGGAGCTGAGCCCACTTTAATACAGTTTAACAAAAGGAGCTGAGGCCGCTTTAATACAGTTTCACAAAAGGAGCTGAGGCCGCTTTAATACAGTTTAACAAAAGGAGCTGAGACCGCTTTAATACAGTTTAACAAAAGGAGCTGAGACCGCTTTAATACAGTTTAACAAAAGGAGCTGAGGCCGCTTTAATACAGTTTAACAAAAGGAGCTGAGACCGCTTTAATACAGTTTAACAAAAGGAGCTGAGACCGCTATTATACAGTTTCACAAAAGCAGCTAAGGCCGCTTTAATACAGTTTAACAAAAGGAGCTGAGACCGCTATTATACAGTTTAACAAAAGGAGCTAAGGCCGCTTTAATACAGTTTAACAAAAGGAGCTGAGACCGCTATTATACAGTTTCACAAAAGGAGCTAAGGCCGCTTTAATACAGTTTAACAAAAGGAGCTGAGACCGCTATTATACAGTTTCACAAAAGGAGCTAAGGCCGCTTTAATACAGTTTAACAAAAGGAGCTGAGACCGCTTTAATACAGTTTCACAAAAGGAGCTGAGGCCGCTTTAATACAGTTTAACAAAAGGAGCTGAGACCGCTTTAATACAGTTTCACAAAAGGAGCTGAGACCGCTTTAATACAGTTTAACAAAAGGTGCTGAGACCGCTATTATACAGTTTAACAAAAGGAGCTGAGACCGCTTTAATACAGTTTAACAAAAGGAGCTGAGACCGCTATTATACAGTTTCACAAAAGGAGCTGAGACCGCTATTATACAGTTTAACAAAAGGAGCTGAGGCCGCTTTAATACAGTTTAACAAAAGGAGCTGAGACCGCTATTATACAGTTTAACAAAAGGAGCTGAGACCGCTTTAATACGGTTTAACAAAAGGAGCTGAGACCGCTATTATACAGTTTCACAAGAGGAGCTGAGACCGCTTTAATACAGTTTAACAAAAGGAGCTGCGACCGCTATTATACAGTTTAACAAAAGGAGCTGAGACCGCTTTAATACAGTTTAACAAAAGGAGCTGAGACCGCTTTAATAAATTTTAACAAAAGGAGCTGAGGCCGCTTTAATACAGTTTCACAAAAGGAGCTGAGACCGCTTTAATACAGTTTCACAAAAGGAGCTGAGGCCGCTTTAATACAGTTTAACAAAAGGAGCTGAGGCCGCTTTAATACAGTTTCACAAAAGGAGCTGAGCCCGCTTTAATACAGTTTAACAAAAGGAGCAGAGGCCCCTTTAATACAGTTTCACAAAAGGAGCTGAGGCCGCTTTAATACAGTTTCACAAAAGGAGCTGAGACCGCTTTAATACAGTTTCACAAAAGGAGCTGAGGCCGCTTTAATACAGTTTAACAAAAGGAGCTGAGGCCGCTTTAATACAGTTTCACAAAAGGAGCTGAGGCCGCTTTAATACAGTTTAACAAAAGGAGCTGAGGCCGCTTTAATACAGTTTCACAAAAGGAGCTGAGGCCGCTTTAATACAGTTTAACAAAAGGAGCTGAGGCCGCTATTATACAGTTTCACAAAAGGAGCTAAGGCCGCTTTAATACAGTTTAACAAAAGGAACTGAGACCGCTATTATACAGTTTCACAAAAGGAGCTAAGGCCGCTTTAATACAGTTTAACAAAAGGAGCTGAGACCGCTATTATACAGTTTCACAAAAGGAGCTAAGGCCGCTTTAATACAGTTTAACAAAAGGAGCTGAGGCCGCTACAGGATAACAAAAGAGTTGGGGCCGCTATTATACAGGTTAACTAAAGGAACTGAGGCCGCTATAATACAGGATAACAAAAGGAGCTGAGACCGCTATTATATAGGAAGACAGGAGAAGTTGGGATCGCTGTAACACAGGATAACAAAAGGAGCTGAGACCGCTATTATACAGTTTCACAAAAGGAGCTGAGGCCGCTTTAATACAGTTTCACAAAAGGAGCTAAGGCCGCTTTAATACAGTTTAACAAAAGGAGCTGAGACCGCTATTATACAGTTTCACAAAAGGAGCTAAGGCCGCTTTAATACAGTTTAACAAAAGGAGCTGAGACCGCTATTATACAGTTTCACAAAAGGAGCTAAGGCCGCTTTAATACAGTTTAACAAAAGGAGCATAGACCGCTATTATACAGTTTCACAAAAGGAGCTAAGGCCGCTTTAATACAGTTTAACAAAAGGAGCTGAGACCGCTATTATACAGTTTCACAAAAGGAGCTAAGGCCGCTTTAATACAGTTTAACAAAAGGAGCTGAGACCGCTATTATACAGTTTCACAAAAGGAGCTGAGACCGCTATTATACAGTTTCACAAAAGGAGCTAAGGCCGCTTTAATACAGTTTAACAAAAGGAGCTGAGACCGCTTTAATACAGTTTCACAAAAGGAGCTGAGACCGCTTTAATACAGTTTAACAAAAGGAGCTGAGACCGCTTTAATACAGTTTAACAAAAGGAGCTGAGACCGCTTTTATACAGTTTCACAAAAGGAGCTGAGGCCGCTTTAATACAGTTTAACAAAAGGAGCTGAGACCGCTTTAATACAGTTTAACAAAAGGAGCTGAGACCGCTTTAATACAGTTTAACAAAAGGAGCTGAGGCCGCTTTAATACAGTTTAACAAAAGGAGCTGAGACCGCTTTAATACAGTTTAACAAAAGGAGCTAAGGCCGCTTTAATACAGTTTCACAAAAGGAGCTGAGACCGCTATTATACAGTTTAACAAAAGGAGCTGAGGCCGCTTTAATACAGTTTAACAAAAGGAGCTGAGGCCGCTTTAATACAGTTTAACAAAAAGAGCTGAGACCGCTTTAATACAGTTTCACAAAAGGAGCTGAGACCGCTTTAATACAGTTTAACAAAAGGAGCTGAGACCGCTTTAATACAGTTTAACAAAAGGAGCTGAGACCGCTTTAATACAGTTTAACAAAAGGAGCTGAGACCGCTTTAATACAGTTTAACAAAAGGAGCTGAGGCCGCTTTAATACAGTTTCACAAAAGGAGCTGAGACCGCTTTAATACAGTTTAACAAAAGGAGCTGAGGCCGCTTTAATACAGTTTCACAAAAGGAGCTGAGACCGCTTTAATACAGTTTCACAAAAGGAGCTGAGGCCGCTTTAATACAGTTTAACAAAAGGAGCTGAGACCGCTATTATACAGTTTCACAAAAGGAGCTGAGGCCGCTTTAATACAGTTTCACAAAAGGAGCTGAGGCCGCTTTAATACAGTTTAACAAAAGGAGCTGAGGCCGCTTTAATACAGTTTCACAAAAGGAGCTGAGGCCGCTTTAATACAGTTTCACAAAAGGAGCTGAGACCGCTTTAATACAGTTTCACAAAAGGAGCTGAGGCCGCTTTAATACAGTTTCACAAAAGGAGCTGAGACCGCTTTAATACAGTTTAACAAAAGGAGCTGAGGCCGCTTTAATACAGTTTCACAAAAGGAGCTGAGACCGCTTTAATACAGTTTCACAAAAGGAGCTGAGGCCGCTTTAATACAGTTTAACAAAAGGAGCTGAGGCCGCTTTAATACAGTTTCACAAAAGGAGCTGAGCCCGCTTTAATACAGTTTAACAAAAGGAGCTGAGGCCGCTTTAATACAGTTTCACAAAAGGAGCTGAGGCCGCTTTAATAGAGTTTAACAAAAGGAGCTGAGACCGCTTTAATACAGTTTCACAAAAGGAGCTGAGACCGCTTTAATACAGTTTAACAAAAGGAGCTGAGGCCGCTTTAATACAGTTTCACAAAAGGAGCTGAGGCCGCTTTAATACAGTTTAACAAAAGGAGCTGAGGCCGCTTTAATACAGTTTCACAAAAGGAGCTGAGGCCGCTTTAATACAGTTTAACAAAAGGAGCTGAGGCCGCTTTAATACAGTTTCACAAAAGGAGCTGAGGCCGCTTTAATACAGTTTCACAAAAGGAGCTGAGACCGCTTTAATACAGTTTCACAAAAGGAGCTGAGACCGCTTTAATACAGTTTAACAAAAGGAGCTGAGGCCGCTTTAATACAGTTTCACAAAAGGAGCTGAGGCCGCTTTAATACAGTGTAACAAAAGGAGCTGAGGCCGCTTTAATACAGTTTAACAAAAGGAGCTGAGGCCGCTTTAATACAGTTTAACAAAAGGAGCTGAGGCCGCTTTAATACAGTTTAACAAAAGGAGCTGAGGCCGCTTTAATACAGTTTAACAAAAGGAGCTGAGACCGATATTATACAGTTTCACAAAAGGAGCTGAGGCCGCTTTAATACAGTTTCACAAAAGGAGCTGAGACCGCTTTAATACAGTTTAACAAAAGGAGCTGAGGCCGCTTTAATACAGTTTCACAAAAGGAGCTGAGACCGCTTTAATACAGTTTCACAAAAGGAGCTGAGGCCGCTTTAATACAGTTTAACAAAAGGAGCTGAGACTGCTATTATACAAATTCACAAAAGGAGCTGAGACCGCTATTATACAGTTTCACAAAAGGAGCTGAGGCCGCTTTAATACAGTTTCACAAAAGGAGCTGAGGCCGCTTTAATACAGTTTAACAAAAGGAGCTGAGGCCGCTTTAATACAGTTTAACAAAAGGAGCTGAGGCCGCTTTAATACAGTTTAACAAAAGGAGCTGAGACCGCTATTATACAGTTTAACAAAAGGAGCTGAGACCGCTTTAATACAGTTTAACCAAAGGAGCTGAGACCGCTATTATACAGTTTCACAAAAGGAGCTGAGACCGCTATTATACAGTTTAACAAAACGAGCTGAGGCCGCTTTAATACAGTTTAACAAAAGGAGCTGAGACCGCTATTATACAGTTTAACAAAAGGAGCTGAGACCGCTTTAATACGGTTTAACAAAAGGAGCTGAGACCGCTATTATACAGTTTCACAAGAGGAGCTGAGACCGCTTTGATACAGTTTAACAAAAGGAGCTGCGACCGCTATTATACAGTTTAACAAAAGGAGCTGAGACCGCTTTAATACAGTTTAACAAAAGTAGCTGAGACCACTTTAATACAGTTTAACAAAAGGAGCTGAGGCCGCTTTAATACAGTTTCACAAAAGGAGCTGAGACCGCTTTAATACAGTTTCACAAAAGGAGCTGAGGCCGCTTTAATACAGTTTAACAAAAGGAGCTGAGGCCACTTTAATACAGTTTCACAAAAGGAGCTGAGCCCGCTTTAATACAGTTTAACAAAAGGAGCTGAGGCCGCTTTAATACAGTTTCACAAAAGGAGCTGAGGCCGCTTTAATACAGTTTAACAAAAGGAGCTGAGACCGCTTTAATACAGTTTAACAAAAGGAGCTGAGACCGCTTTAATACAGTTTAACAAAAGGAGCTGAGGCCGCTTTAATACAGTTTAACAAAAGGAGCTGAGACCGCTTTAATACAGTTTAACAAAAGGAGCTGAGACCGCTATTATACAGTTTCACAAAAGCAGCTAAGGCCGCTTTAATACAGTTTAACAAAAGGAGCTGAGACCGCTATTATACAGTTTCACAAAAGGAGCTAAGGCCGCTTTAATACAGTTTAACAAAAGGAGCTGAGACCGCTATTATACAGTTTCACAAAAGGAGCTAAGGCCGCTTTAATACAGTTTAACAAAAGGAGCTGAGACCGCTTTAATACAGTTTCACAAAAGGAGCTGAGGCCGCTTTAATACAGTTTAACAAAAGGAGCTGAGACCGCTTTAATACAGTTTCACAAAAGGAGCTGAGACCGCTTTAATACAGTTTAACAAAAGGAGCTGAGGCCGCTTTAATACAGTTTCACAAAAGGAGCTGAGGCCGCTTTAATACAGTTTAACAAAAGGAGCTGAGGCCGCTTTAATACAGTTTCACAAAAGGAGCTGAGGCCGCTTTAATACAGTTTAACAAAAGGAGCTGAGACCGCTTTAATACAGTTTAACAAAAGGAGCTGAGGCCGCTTTAATACAGTTTCACAAAAGGAGCTGAGACCGCTTTAATACAGTTTAACAAAAGGAGCTGAGGCCGCTTTAATACAGTTTCACAAAAGGAGCTGAGACCGCTTTAATACAGTTTCACAAAAGGAGCTGAGGCCGCTTTAATACAGTTTAACAAAAGGAGCTGAGACTGCTATTATACAAATTCACAAAAGGGGCTGAGACCGCTATTATACAGTTTCACAAAAGGAGCTGAGGCCGCTTTAATACAGTTTCACAAAAGGAGCTGAGGCCGCTTTAATACAGTTTAACAAAAGGAGCTGAGGCCGCTTTAATACAGTTTAACAAAAGGAGCTGAGGCCGCTTTAATACAGTTTAACAAAAGGAGCTGAGACCGCTATTATACAGTTTAACAAAAGGAGCTGAGGCCGCTTTAATACAGTTTAACAAAAGGAGCTGAGACCGCTATTATACAGTTTAACAAAAGGAGCTGAGACCGCTTTAATACGGTTTAACAAAAGGAGCTGAGACCGCTATTATACAGTTTCACAAGAGGAGCTGAGACCGCTTTAATACAGTTTAACAAAAGGAGCTGCGACCGCTATTATACAGTTTAACAAAAGGAGCTGAGACCGCTTTAATACAGTTTAACAAAAGGAGCTGAGACCGCTTTAATACAGTTTAACAAAAGGAGCTGAGGCCGCTTTAATACAGTTTCACAAAAGGAGCTGAGACCGCTTTAATACAGTTTCACAAAAGGAGCTGAGGCCGCTTTAATACAGTTTAACAAAAGGAGCTGAGGCCGCTTTAATACAGTTTCACAAAAGGAGCTGAGCCCGCTTTAATACAGTTTAACAAAAGGAGCTGAGGCCGCTTTAATACAGTTTCACAAAAGGAGCTGAGGCCGCTTTAATACAGTTTAACAAAAGGAGCTGAGACCGCTTTAATACAGTTTAACAAAAGGAGCTGAGACCGCTTTAATACAGTTTAACAAAAGGAGCTGAGGCCGCTTTAATACAGTTTAACAAAAGGAGCTGAGACCGCTTTAATACAGTTTAACAAAAGGAGCTGAGACCGCTATTATACAGTTTCACAAAAGCAGCTAAGGCCGCTTTAATACAGTTTAACAAAAGGAGCTGAGACCGCTATTATACAGTTTAACAAAAGGAGCTAAGGCCGCTTTAATACAGTTTAACAAAAGGAGCTGAGACCGCTATTATACAGTTTCACAAAAGGAGCTAAGGCCGCTTTAATACAGTTTAACAAAAGGAGCTGAGACCGCTATTATACAGTTTCACAAAAGGAGCTAAGGCCGCTTTAATACAGTTTAACAAAAGGAGCTGAGACCGCTTTAATACAGTTTCACAAAAGGAGCTGAGGCCGCTTTAATACAGTTTAACAAAAGGAGCTGAGACCGCTTTAATACAGTTTCACAAAAGGAGCTGAGACCGCTTTAATACAGTTTAACAAAAGGAGCTGAGGCCGCTTTAATACAGTTTCACAAAAGGAGCTGAGGCCGCTTTAATACAGTTTAACAAAAGGAGCTGAGGCCGCTTTAATACAGTTTCACAAAAGGAGCTGAGGCCGCTTTAATACAGTTTAACAAAAGTAGCTGAGGCCGCTATTATACAGTTTAACAAAAGGAGCTGAGGCCGCTTTAATACAGTTTAACAAAAGGAGCTGAGGCCGCTTTAATACAGTTTCACAAAAGGAGCTGAGACCGCTATTATACAGTTTAACAAAAGGAGCTGAGGCCGCTTTAATACAGTTTAACAAAAGGAGCTGAGACCGCTATTATACAGTTTAACAAAAGGAGCTGAGACCGCTTTAATACGGTTTAACAAAAGGAGCTGAGACCGCTATTATACAGTTTCACAAGAGGAGCTGAGACCGCTTTAATACAGTTTAACAAAAGGAGCTGCGACCGCTATTATACAGTTTAACAAAAGGAGCTGAGACCGCTTTAATACAGTTTAACAAAAGGAGCTGAGACCGCTTTAATACAGTTTAACAAAAGGAGCTGAGGCCGCTTTAATACAGTTTCACAAAAGGAGCTGAGACCGCTTTAATACAGTTTCACAAAAGGAGCTGAGGCCGCTTTAATACAGTTTAACAAAAGGAGCTGAGGCCGCTTTAATACAGTTTCACAAAAGGAGCTGAGCCCGCTTTAATACAGTTTAACAAAAGGAGCTGAGGCCGCTTTAATACAGTTTCACAAAAGGAGCTGAGGCCGCTTTAATACAGTTTAACAAAAGGAGCTGAGACCGCTTTAATACAGTTTAACAAAAGGAGCTGAGACCGCTTTAATACAGTTTAACAAAAGGAGCTGAGGCCGCTTTAATACAGTTTAACAAAAGGAGCTGAGACCGCTTTAATACAGTTTAACAAAAGGAGCTGAGACCGCTATTATACAGTTTCACAAAAGCAGCTAAGGCCGCTTTAATACAGTTTAACAAAAGGAGCTGAGACCGCTATTATACAGTTTAACAAAAGGAGCTAAGGCCGCTTTAATACAGTTTAACAAAAGGAGCTGAGACCGCTATTATACAGTTTCACAAAAGGAGCTAAGGCCGCTTTAATACAGTTTAACAAAAGGAGCTGAGACCGCTATTATACAGTTTCACAAAAGGAGCTAAGGCCGCTTTAATACAGTTTAACAAAAGGAGCTGAGACCGCTTTAATACAGTTTCACAAAAGGAGCTGAGGCCGCTTTAATACAGTTTAACAAAAGGAGCTGAGACCGCTTTAATACAGTTTCACAAAAGGAGCTGAGACCGCTTTAATACAGTTTAACAAAAGGAGCTGAGGCCGCTTTAATACAGTTTCACAAAAGGAGCTGAGGCCGCTTTAATACAGTTTAACAAAAGGAGCTGAGGCCGCTTTAATACAGTTTCACAAAAGGAGCTGAGGCCGCTTTAATACAGTTTAACAAAAGTAGCTGAGGCCGCTATTATACAGTTTAACAAAAGGAGCTGAGGCCGCTTTAATACAGTTTAACAAAAGGAGCTGAGGCCGCTTTAATACAGTTTAACAAAAGGAGCTGAGGCCGCTTTAATACAGTTTCACAAAAGGAGCTGAGGCCGCTTTAATACAGTTTAACAAAAGGAGCTGAGGCCGCTTTAATACAGTTTCACAAAAGGAGCTGAGGCCGCTTTAATACAGTTTAACAAAAGGAGCTGAGGCCGCTTTAATACAGTTTCACAAAAGGAGCTGAGACCGCTTTAATACAGTTTAACAAAAGGAGCTGAGGCCGCTTTAATACAGTTTCACAAAAGGAGCTGAGGCCGCTTTAATACAGTGTAACAAAAGGAGCTGAGGCCGCTTTAATACAGTTTAACAAAAGGAGCTGAGGCCGCTTTAATACAGTTTAACAAAAGGAGCTGAGGCCGCTTTAATACAGTTTAACAAAAGGAGCTGAGGCCGCTTTAATACAGTTTAACAAAAGGAGCTGAGACCGATATTATACAGTTTCACAAAAGGAGCTGAGGCCGCTTTAATACAGTTTCACAAAAGGAGCTGAGACCGCTTTAATACAGTTTAACAAAAGGAGCTGAGGCCGCTTTAATACAGTTTCACAAAAGGAGCTGAGACCGCTTTAATACAGTTTCACAAAAGGAGCTGAGGCCGCTTTAATACAGTTTAACAAAAGGAGCTGAGACTGCTATTATACAAATTCACAAAAGGAGCTGAGACCGCTATTATACAGTTTCACAAAAGGAGCTGAGGCCGCTTTAATACAGTTTCACAAAAGGAGCTGAGGCCGCTTTAATACAGTTTAACAAAAGGAGCTGAGGCCGCTTTAATACAGTTTAACAAAAGGAGCTGAGGCCGCTTTAATACAGTTTAACAAAAGGAGCTGAGACCGCTATTATACAGTTTAACAAAAGGAGCTGAGACCGCTTTAATACAGTTTAACAAAAGGAGCTGAGACCGCTATTATACAGTTTCACAAAAGGAGCTGAGACCGCTATTATACAGTTTAACAAAAGAAGCTGAGGCCGCTTTAATACAGTTTAACAAAAGGAGCTGAGACCGCTATTATACAGTTTAACAAAAGGAGCTGAGACCGCTTTAATACGGTTTAACAAAAGGAGCTGAGACCGCTATTATACAGTTTCACAAGAGGAGCTGAGACCGCTTTAATACAGTTTAACTAAAGGAGCTGCGACCGCTATTATACAGTTTAACAAAAGGAGCTGAGACCGCTTTAATACAGTTTAACAAAAGGAGCTGAGACCGCTTTAATAAATTTTAACAAAAGGAGCTGAGGCCGCTTTAATACAGTTTCACAAAAGGAGCTGAGACCGCTTTAATACAGTTTCACAAAAGGAGCTGAGGCCGCTTTAATACAGTTTAACAAAAGGAGCTGAGGCCGCTTTAATACAGTTTCACAAAAGGAGCTGAGCCCGCTTTAATACAGTTTAACAAAAGGAGCTGAGGCCGCTTTAATACAGTTTCACAAAAGGAGCTGAGGCCGCTTTAATACAGTTTAACAAAAGGAGCTGAGACCGCTTTAATACAGTTTCACAAAAGGAGCTGAGACCGCTTTAATACAGTTTAACAAAAGGAGCTGAGGCCGCTTTAATACAGTTTCACAAAAGGAGCTGAGGCCGCTTTAATACAGTTTAACAAAAGGAGCTGAGGCCGCTTTAATACAGTTTCACAAAAGGAGCTGAGGCCGCTTTAATACAGTTTAACAAAAGGAGCTGAGGCCGCTATTATACAGTTTCACAAAAGGAGCTAAGGCCGCTTTAATACAGTTTAACAAAAGGAACTGAGACCGCTATTATACA
The DNA here is from genome assembly GCA_030765045.1 of Tenodera sinensis. NCBI lineage: Eukaryota > Metazoa > Arthropoda > Insecta > Mantodea > Mantidae > Tenodera > Tenodera sinensis. The sequence goes on from CM060961.1 coordinate 79,261,670, forward strand.
GTTTCACAAAAGGAGCTAAGGCCGCTTTAATACAGTTTAACAAAAGGAGCTGAGACCGCTATTATACAGTTTCACAAAAGGAGCTAAGGCCGCTTTAATACAGTTTAACAAAAGGAGCTGAGGCCGCTACAGGATAACAAAAGAGTTGGGGCCGCTATTATACAGGTTAACTAAAGGAACTGAGGCCGCTATAATACAGGATAACAAAAGGAGCTGAGACCGCTATTATATAGGAAGACAGGAGAAGTTGGGATCGCTGTAACACAGGATAACAAAAGGAGCTGAGACCGCTATTATACAGTTTCACAAAAGGAGCTGAGGCCGCTTTAATACAGTTTCACAAAAGGAGCTAAGGCCGCTTTAATACAGTTTAACAAAAGGAGCTGAGACCGCTATTATACAGCTTCACAAAAGGAGCTAAGGCCGCTTTAATACAGTTTAACAAAAGGAGCTGAGACCGCTATTATACAGTTTCACAAAAGGAGCTAAGGCCGCTTTAATACAGTTTAACAAAAGGAGCATAGACCGCTATTATACAGTTTCACAAAAGGAGCTAAGGCCGCTTTAATACAGTTTAACAAAAGGAGCTGAGACCGCTATTATACAGTTTCACAAAAGGAGCTAAGGCCGCTTTAATACAGTTTAACAAAAGGAGCTGAGACCGCTTTAATACAGTTTAACAAAAGGAGCTGAGACCGCTTTAATACAGTTTAACAAAAGGAGCTGAGACCGCTTTTATACAGTTTCACAAAAGGAGCTGAGGCCGCTTTAATACAGTTTAACAAAAGGAGCTGAGACCGCTTTAATACAGTTTAACAAAAGGAGCTGAGACCGCTTTAATACAGTTTAACAAAAGGAGCTGAGGCCGCTTTAATACAGTTTAACAAAAGGAGCTGAGACCGCTTTAATACAGTTTAACAAAAGGAGCTAAGGCCGCTTTAATACAGTTTCACAAAAGGAGCTGAGACCGCTATTATACAGTTTAACAAAAGGAGCTGAGGCCGCTTTAATACAGTTTAACAAAAGGAGCTGAGAGCGCTTTAATACAGTTTAACAAAAGGAGCTGAGACCGCTTTAATACAGTTTAACAAAAGGAGCTGAGACCGCTTTAATACAGTTTAACAAAAGGAGCTGAGGCCGCTTTAATACAGTTTAACAAAAGGAGCTGAGGCCGCTTTAATACAGTTTAACAAAAGGAGCTGAGACCGCTATTTTTCAGTTTAACAAAAGGAGCTGAGACCGCTTTAATACAGTTTAACAAAAGGAGCTGAGGGCGCTTTAATACAGTTTAACAAAAGGAGCTGAGGCCGCTTTAATACAGTTTCACAAAAGGAGCTGAGACCGCTTTAATACAGTTTAACAAAAGGAGCTGAGACCGCTTTAATACAGTTTCACAAAAGGAGCTGAGACCGCTTTAATACAGTTTAACAAAAGGAGCTGAGGCCGCTTTAATACAGTTTCACAAAAGGAGCTGAGACCGCTTTAATACAGTTTAACAAAAGGAGCTGAGGCCGCTTTAATACAGTTTCACAAAAGGAGATGAGACCGCTTTAATACAGTTTAACAAAAGGAGCTGAGGCCGCTTTAATACAGTTTAACAAAAGGAGCTGAGACCGCTATTATACAGTTTCACAAAAGGAGCTGAGACCGCTTTAATACAGTTTAACAAAAGGAGCTGAGACCGCTATTATACAGTTTCACAAAAGGAGCTGAGACCGCTATTATACAGTTTCACAAAAGGAGCTGAGGCCGCTTTAATACAGTTTCACAAAAGGAGCTGAGGCCGCTTTAATACAGTTTAACAAAAGGAGCTGAGACCGCTATTATACAGTTTCACAAAAGGAGCTGAGGCCGCTTTAATACAGTTTCACAAAAGGAGCTGAGGCCGCTTTAATACAGTTTAACAAAAGGAGCTGAGGCCAGTTTAATACAGTTTAACAAAAGGAGCTGAGGCCAGTTTAATACAGTTTCACAAAAGGAGCTGAGGCCACTTTAATACAGTTTCACAAAAGGAGCTGAGACCGCTTTAATACAGTTTAACAAAAGGAGCTGAGACCGCTATTATACAGTTTCACAAAAGGAGCTGAGGCCGCTTTAATACAGTTTCACAGAAGGAGCTGAGACCGCTTTAATACAGTTTAACAAAAGGAGCTGAGGCCGCTTTAATACAGTTTCACAAAAGGAGCTGAGACCGCTTTAATACAGTTTAACAAAAGGAGCTGAGACCGCTATTATACAGTTTCACAAAAGGAGCTGAGGCCGCTATTATACAGTTTCACAAAAGGAGCTGAGGCCGCTTTAATACAGTTTCACAAAAGGAGCTGAGACCGCTTTAATACAGTTTAACAAAAGGAGCTGGCTCCGCTTTAATACACTTTCACAAAAGGAGCTGAGGCCGCTTTAATACAGTTTAACAAAAGGAGCAGAGACCGCTATTATACAGTTTCGCAAAAGGAGCTGAGGCCGCTTTAATACAGTTTCACAAAAGGAGCTGAGGCCGCTTTAATACAGTTTCACAAAAGGAGCTGAGGCCGCTTTAATACAGTTTCACAAAAGGAGCTGAGACCGCTTTAATACAGTTTAACAAAAGGAGCTGAGGCCGCTTTAATACAGTTTCACAAAAGGAGCTGAGACCGCTTTAATACAGTTTCACAAAAGGAGCTGAGACCGCTTTAATACAGTTTAACAAAAGGAGCTGAGACCGCTTTAATACAGTTTAACAAAAGGAGCTGAGACCGCTATTATACAGTTTAACAAAAGGAGCTGAGACCGCTTTAATACAGTTTAACAAAAGGAGCTGAGGCCGCTTTAATACAGTTTCACAAAAGGAGCTGAGACCGCTTTAATACAGTTTCACAAAAGGAGCTGAGACCGCTTTAATACAGTTTCACAAAAGGAGCTGAGGCCGCTTTAATACAGTTTAACAAAAGGAGCTGAGACCGCTATTATACAGTTTCACAAAAGGAGCTGAGGCCGCTTTAATACAGTTTCACAAAAGGAGCTGAGACCGCTTTAATACAGTTTAACAAAAGGAGCTGAGGCCGCTTTAATACAGTTTCACAAAAGGAGCTGAGACCGCTTTAATACAGTTTCACAAAAGGAGCTGAGACCGCTTTAATACAGTTTCACAAAAGGAGCTGAGGCCGCTTTAATACAGTTTAACAAAAGGAGCTGAGACCGCTTTAATACAGTTTCACAAAAGGAGCTGAGGCCGCTTTAATACAGTTTCACAAAAGGAGCTGAGACCGCTTTAATACAGTTTAACAAAAGGAGCTGAGGCCGCTTTAATACAGTTTCACAAAAGGAGCTGAGACCGCTTTAATACAGTTTCACAAAAGGAGCTGAGGCCGCTTTAATACAGTTTAACAAAAGGAGCTGAGACCGCTATTATACAGTTTCACAAAAGGAGCTGAGGCCGCTTTAATACAGTTTAACAAAAGGAGATGAGACCGCTTTAATACGGTTTAACAAAAGGAGCTGAGACCGCTATTATACAGTTTCACAAAAGGAGCTGAGACCGCTTTAATACAGTTTAACAAAAGGAGCTGAGACCGCTATTATACAGTTTAACAAAAGGAGCTGAGACCGCTTTAATACAGTTTAACAAAAGGAGCTGAGACCGCTATTATACAGTTTCACAAAAGGAGCTGAGACCGCTATTATACAGTTTCACAAAAGGAGCTGAGGCCGCTTTAATACAGTTTCACAAAAGGAGCTGAGGCCGCTTTAATACAGTTTAACAAAAGGAGCTGAGACCGCTATTATACAGTTTCACAAAAGGAGCTGAGGCCGCTTTAATACAGTTTCACAAAAGGAGCTGAGACCGCTTTAATACAGTTTAACAAAAGGAGCTGAGGCCGCTTTAATACAGTTTCACAAAAGGAGCTGAGGCCGCTTTAATACAGTTTCACAAAAGGAGCTGAGGCCGCTTTAATACAATTTCACAAAAGGAGCTGAGGCCGCTTTAATACAGTTTCACAAAAGGAGCTGAGACCGCTTTAATACAGTTTAACAAAAGGAGCTGAGGCCGCTTTAATACAGTTTCACAAAAGGAGCTGAGACCGCTTTAATACAGTTTCACAAAAGGAGCTGAGACCGCTTTAATACAGTTTAACAAAAGGAGCTGAGACCGCTTTAATACAGTTTAACAAAAGGAGCTGAGGCCGCTTTAATACAGTTAAAAAAAGAGCTTAGGCCGCTTTAATACAGTTTAACAAAAGGAGCTGAGACCGCTATTATACAGTTTAACAAAAGGAGCTGAGGCCGCTTTAATACAGTTTAACAAAAGGAGCTGAGACCGCTTTAATACAGTTTAACAAAAGGAGCTGAGGCCGCTTTAATACAGTTTCACAAAAGGAGCTGAGACCGCTTTAATACAGTTTAACAAAAGGAGCTGAGGCCGCTTTAATACAGTTTCACAAAAGGAGCTGAGACCGCTTTAATACAGTTTAACAAAATGAGCTGAGACCGCTTTAATACAGTTTAACAAAAGGAGCTGAGGCCGCTTTAATACAGTTTCACAAAAGGAGCTGAGACCGCTTTAATACAGTTTAACAAAAGGAGCTGAGGCCGCTTTAATACAGTTTCACAAAAGGAGCTGAGACCGCTTAATTACAGTTTAACAAAAGGAGCTGAGGCCGCTTTAATACAGTTTCACAAAAGGAGCTGAGACCGCTATTATACAGTTTCACAAAAGGAGCTGAGACCGCTTTAATACAGTTTAACAAAAGGAGCTGAGACCGCTATTATACAGTTTAACAAAAGGAGCTGAGACCGCTATTATACAGTTTCACAAAAGGAGCTGAGACCGCTATTATACAGTTTCACAAAAGGAGCTGAGGCCGCTTTAGTGCAGTTTCACAAAAGGAGCTGAGGCCGCTTTAATACAGTTTAACAAAAGGAGCTGAGGCCGCTTTAATACAGTTTAACAAAAGGAGCTGAGGCCGCTTTAATACAGTTTAACAAAAGGAGCTGAGGCCGCTTTAATACAGTTTAACAAAAGGAGCTGAGACCGCTATTATACAGTTTAACAAAAGGAGCTGAGACCGCTTTAATACAGTTTCACAAGAGGAGCTGAGACCGCTTTAATACAGTTTCACAAAAGGAGCTGAGGCCGCTTTAATACAGTTTAACAAACGGAGCTGAGACCGCTATTATACAGTTTCACAAAAGGAGCTGAGACCGCTATTATACAGTTTCACAAAAGGAGCTGAGGCCGCTTTAATACAGTTTCACAAAAGGAGCTGAGGCCGCTTTAATACAGTTTAACAAAAGGAGCTGAGGCCGCTTTAATACAGTTTAACAAAAGGAGCTAAGGCCGCTTTAATACAGTTTCACAAAAGGAGCTGAGACCGCTTTAATACAGTTTAACAAAAGGAGCTGAGACCGCTATTATACAGTTTCACAAAAGGAGCTGAGGCCGCTTTAATACAGTTTCACAAAAGGAGCTGAGACCGCTTTAATACAGTTTCACAAAAGGAGCTGAGGCCGCTTTAATACAGTTTCACAAAAGGAGCTGAGACCGCTTTAATACAGTTTCACAAAAGGAGCTGAGGCCGCTTTAATACAGTTTAACAAAAGGAGCTGAGACCGCTATTATACAGTTTCACAAAAGGAGCTGAGACCGCTATTATACAGTTTCACAAAAGGAGCTGAGGCCGCTTTAATACAGTTTCACAAAAGGAGCTGAGGCCGCTTTAATACAGTTTAACAAAAGGAGCTGAGGCCGCTTTAATACAGTTTAACAAAAGGAGCTGAGGCCGCTTTAATACAGTTTAACAAAAGGAGCTGAGGCCGCTTTAATACAGTTTAACAAAAGGAGCTGAGACCGCTATTATACAGTTTAACAAAAGGAGCTGAGACCGCTTTAATACAGTTTAACAAAAGGAGCTGAGACCGCTATTATACAGTTTCACAAAAGGAGCTGAGACCGCTATTATATAGTTTAACAAAAGGAGCTGAGGCCGCTTTAATACAGTTTAACAAAAGGAGCTGAGACCGCTATTATACAGTTTCACAAAAGGAGCTGAGGCCGCTTTAATACAGTTTCACAAAAGGAGCTGAGACCGCTTTAATACAGTTTCACAAAAGGAGCTGAGGCCGCTTTAATACAGTTTCACAAAAGGAGCTGAGACCGCTTTAATACAGTTTCACAAAAGGAGCTGAGGCCGCTTTAATACAGTTTAACAAAAGGAGCTGAGACCGCTATTATACAGTTTCACAAAAGGAGCTGAGACCGCTATTATACAGTTTCACAAAAGGAGCTGAGGCCGCTTTAATACAGTTTCACAAAAGGAGCTGAGGCCGCTTTAATACAGTTTAACAAAAGGAGCTGAGGCCGCTTTAATACAGTTTAACAAAAGGAGCTGAGGCCGCTTTAATACAGTTTAACAAAAGGAGCTGAGGCCGCTTTAATACAGTTTAACAAAAGGAGCTGAGACCGCTATTATACAGTTTAACAAAAGGAGCTGAGACCGCTATTATACAGTTTAACAAAAGGAGCTGAGACCGCTTTAATACAGTTTAACAAAAGGAGCTGAGACCGCTATTATACAGTTTCACAAAAGGAGCTGAGACCGCTATTATATAGTTTAACAAAAGGAGCTGAGGCCGCTTTAATACAGTTTAACAAAAGGAGCTGAGACCGCTATTATACAGTTTAACAAAAGGAGCTGAGACCGCTTTAATACGGTTTAACAAAAGGAGCTGAGACCGCTATTATACAGTTTAACAAAAGGAGCTGAGACCGCTTTAATACGGTTTAACAAAAGGAGCTGAGACCGCTATTATACAGTTTCACAAAAGGAGCTGAGACCGCTTTAATACAGTTTAACAAAAGGAGCTGAGACCGCTATTATACAGTTTAACAAAAGGAGCTGAGACCGCTTTAATACAGTTTAACAAAAGGAGCTGAGACCGCTATTATACAGTTTCACAAAAGGAGCTGAGACCGCTATTATAAAGTTTCACAAAAGGAGCTGAGGCCGCTTTAATACAGTTTCACAAAAGGAGCTGAGGCCGCTTTAATACAGTTTAACAAAAGGAGCTGAGACCGCTATTATACAGTTTCACAAAAGGAGCTGAGGCCGCTTTAATACAGTTTCACAAAAGGAGCTGAGACCGCTTTAATACAGTTTAACAAAAGGAGCTGAGGCCGCTTTAATACAGTTTCACAAAAGGAGCTGAGGCCGCTTTAATACAGTTTCACAAAAGGAGCTGAGGCCGCTTTAATACAGTTTCACAAAAGGAGCTGAGGCCGCTTTAATACAGTTTCACAAAAGGAGCTGAGGCCGCTTTAATACAGTTTCACAAAAGGAGCTGAGACCGCTTTAATACAGTATAACAAAAGGAGCTGAGGCCGCTTTAATACAGTTTCACAAAAGGAGCTGAGACCGCTTTAATACAGTTTCACAAAAGGAGCTGAGACCGCTTTAATACAGTTTAACAAAAGGAGCTGAGACCGCTTTAATACAGTTTAACAAAAGGAGCTGAGGCCGCTTTAATACAGTTAAAAAAAAGAGCTTAGGCCGCTTTAATACAGTTTAACAAAAGGAGCTGAGACCGCTATTATACAGTTTAACAAAAGGAGCTGAGGCCGCTTTAATACAGTTTAACAAAAGGAGCTGAGACCGCTTTAATACAGTTTAACAAAAGGAGCTGAGGCCGCTTTAATACAGTTTCACAAAAGGAGCTGAGACCGCTTTAATACAGTTTAACAAAAGGAGCTGAGGCCGCTTTAATACAGTTTCACAAAAGGAGCTGAGACCGCTTTAATACAGTTTAACAAAAGGAGCTGAGACCGCTTTAATACAGTTTAACAAAAGGAGCTGAGGCCGCTTTAATACAGTTTCACAAAAGGAGCTGAGACCGCTTTAATACAGTTTAACAAAAGGAGCTGAGGCCGCTTTAATACAGTTTCACAAAAGGAGCTGAGACCGCTTAATTACAGTTTAACAAAAGGAGCTGAGGCCGCTTTAATACAGTTTCACAAAAGGAGCTGAGACCGCTATTATCCAGTTTCACAAAAGGAGCTGAGACCGCTTTAATACAGTTTAACAAAAGGAGCTGAGACCGCTATTATACAGTTTAACAAAAGGAGCTGAGACCGCTATTATACAGTTTCACAAAACGAGCTGAGACCGCTATTATACAGTTTCACAAAAGGAGCTGAGGCCGCTTTAATACAGTTTCACAAAAGGAGCTGAGGCCGCTTTAATACAGTTTAACAAAAGGAGCTGAGGCCGCTTTAATACAGTTTAACAAAAGGAGCTGAGGCCGCTTTAATACAGTTTAACAAAAGGAGCTGAGACCGCTATTATACAGTTTAACAAAAGGAGCTGAGACCGCTTTAATACAGTTTCACAAGAGGAGCTGAGACCGCTTTAATACAGTTTCACAAAAGGAGCTGAGGCCGCTTTAATACAGTTTAACAAAAGGAGCTGAGACCGCTATTATACAGTTTCACAAAAGGAGCTGAGACCGCTATTATACAGTTTCACAAAAGGAGCTGAGGCCGCTTTAATACAGTTTCACAAAAGGAGCTGAGGCCGCTTTAATACAGTTTAACAAAAGGAGCTGAGGCCGCTTTAATACAGTTTCACAAAAGGAGCTGAGACCGCTTTAATACAGTTTAACAAAAGGAGCTGAGACCGCTATTATACAGTTTCACAAAAGGAGCTGAGGCCGCTTTAATACAGTTTCACAAAAGGAGCTGAGACCGCTTTAATACAGTTTAACAAAAGGAGCTGAGGCCGCTTTAATACAGTTTCACAAAAGGAGCTGAGACCGCTTTAATACAGTTTCACAAAAGGAGCTGAGGCCGCTTTAATACAGTTTAACAAAAGGAGCTGAGACCGCTATTATACAGTTTCACAAAAGGAGCTGAGACCGCTATTATACAGTTTCACAAAAGGAGCTGAGGCCGCTTTAATACAGTTTCACAAAAGGAGCTGAGACCGCTTTAATACAGTTTAACAAAAGGAGCTGAGGCCGCTTTAATACAGTTTAACAAAAGGAGCTGAGGCCGCTTTAATACAGTTTAACAAAAGGAGCTGAGGCCGCTTTAATACAGTTTAACAAAAGGAGCTGAGACCGCTATTATACAGTTTAACAAAAGGAGCTGAGACCGCTTTAATACAGTTTCACAAGAGGAGCTGAGACCGCTTTAATACAGTTTCACAAAAGGAGCTGAGGCCGCTTTAATACAGTTTAACAAAAGGAGCTGAGACCGCTATTATACAGTTTCACAAAAGGAGCTGAGACCGCTATTATACAGTTTCACAAAAGGAGCTGAGGCCGCTTTAATACAGTTTCACAAAAGGAGCTGAGGCCGCTTTAATACAGTTTAACAAAAGGAGCTGAGGCCGCTTTAATACAGTTTCACAAAAGGAGCTGAGACCGCTTTAATACAGTTTAACAAAAGGAGCTGAGACCGCTATTATACAGTTTCACAAAAGGAGCTGAGGCCGCTTTAATACAGTTTCACAAAAGGAGCTGAGACCGCTTTAATACAGTTTAACAAAAGGAGCTGAGGCCGCTTTAATACAGTTTCACAAAAGGAGCTGAGACCGCTTTAATACAGTTTCACAAAAGGAGCTGAGGCCGCTTTAATACAGTTTAACAAAAGGAGCTGAGACCGCTATTATACAGTTTCACAAAAGGAGCTGAGACCGCTATTATACAGTTTCACAAAAGGAGCTGAGGCCGCTTTAATACAGTTTCACAAAAGGAGCTGAGGCCGCTTTAATACAGTTTAACAAAAGGAGCTGAGGCCGCTTTAATACAGTTTAACAAAAGGAGCTGAGGCCGCTTTAATACAGTTTAACAAAAGGAGCTGAGACCGCTATTATACAGTTTAACAAAAGGAGCTGAGACCGCTATTATACAGTTTAACAAAAGGAGCTGAGACCGCTTTAATACAGTTTAACAAAAGGAGCTGAGACCGCTATTGTACAGTTTCACAAAAGGAGCTGAGATCGCTATTATACAGTTTAACAAAAGGAGCTGAGGCCGCTTTAATACAGTTTAACAAAAGGAGCTGAGACCGCTATTATACAGTTTAACAAAAGGAGCTGAGGCCGCTTTAATACAGTTTAACAAAAGGAGCTGAGACCGCTATTATACAGTTTAACAAAAGGAGCTGAGGCCGCTTTAATACAGTTTCACAAAAGGAGCTGAGGCCGCTTTTATACAGTTTAACAAAAGGAGCTGAGGCCGCTATTATACAGTTTCACAAAAGGAGCTAAGGCCGCTTTAATACAGTTTAACAAAAGGAACTGAGACCGCTATTATACAGTTTCACAAAAGGAGCTAAGGCCGCTTTAATACAGTTTCACAAAAGGAGCTGAGGCCGCTTTAATACAGTTTCACAAAAGGAGCTGAGGCCGCTTTTATACAGTTTAACAAAAGGAGCTGAGGCCGCTATTATACAGTTTCACAAAAGGAGCTAAGGCCGCTTTAATACAGTTTAACAAAAGGAACTGAGACCGCTATTATACAGTTTCACAAAAGGAGCTAAGGCCGCTTTAATACAGTTTAACAAAAGGAGCTGAGACCGCTATGATACAGTTTCACAAAAGGAGCTAAGGCCGCTTTAATACAGTTTAACAAAAGGAGCTGAGGCCGCTACAGGATAACAAAAGAGTTGGGGCCGCTATTATACAGGTTAACTAAAGGAACTGAGGCCGCTATAATACAGGATAACAAAAGGAGCTGAGACCGCTATTATATAGGAAGACAGGAGAAGTTGGGATCGCTGTAACACAGGATAACAAAAGGAGCTGAGACCGCTATTATACAGTTTCACAAAAGGAGCTGAGGCCGCTTTAATACAGTTTCACAAAAGGAGCTAAGGCCGCTTTAATACAGTTTAACAAAAGGAGCTGAGACCGCTATTATACAGTTTCACAAAAGGAGCTAAGGCCGCTTTAATACAGTTTAACAAAAGGAGCTGAGACCGCTATTATACAGTTTCACAAAAGGAGCTAAGGCCGCTTTAATACAGTTTAACAAAAGGAGCATAGACCGCTATTATACAGTTTCACGAAAGGAGCTAAGGCCGCTTTAATACAGTTTAACAAAAGGAGCTGAGACCGCTATTATACAGTTTCACAAAAGGAGCTAAGGCCGCTTTAATACAGTTTAACAAAAGGAGCTGAGACCGCTATTATACAGTTTCACAAAAGGAGCTGAGACCGCTATTATACAGTTTCACAAAAGAAGCTAAGGCCGCTTTAATACAGTTTAACAAAAGGAGCTGAGACCGCTTTAATACAGTTTCACAAAAGGAGCTGAGACCGCTTTAATACAGTTTAACAAAAGGAGCTGAGACCGCTTTAATACAGTTTAACAAAAGGAGCTGAGACCGCTTTTATACAGTTTCACAAAAGGAGCTGAGGCCGCTTTAATACAGTTTAACAAAAGGAGCTGAGACCGCTTTAATACAGTTTAACAAAAGGAGCTGAGACCGCTTTAATACAGTTTAACAAAAGGAGCTGAGGCCGCTTTAATACAGTTTAACAAAAGGAGCTGAGACCGCTTTAATACAGTTTAACAAAAGGAGCTAAGGCCGCTTTAATACAGTTTCACAAAAGGAGCTGAGACCGCTATTATACAGTTTAACAAAAGGAGCTGAGGCCGCTTTAATACAGTTTAACAAAAGGAGCTGAGAGCGCTTTAATACAGTTTAACAAAAGGAGCTGAGACCGCTTTAATACAGTTTAACAAAAGGAGCTGAGACCGCTTTAATACAGTTTAACAAAAGGAGCTGAGGCCGCTTTAATACAGTTTAACAAAAGGAGCTGAGGCCGCTTTAATACAGTTTAACAAAAGGAGCTGAGACCGCTATTTTTCAGTTTAACAAAAGGAGCTGAGACCGCTTTAATACAGTTTAACAAAAGGAGCTGAGGCCGCTTTAATACAGTTTAACAAAAGGAGCTGAGGCCGCTTTAATACAGTTTCACAAAAGGAGCTGAGACCGCTTTAATACAGTTTAACAAAAGGAGCTGAGACCGCTTTAATACAGTTTAACAAAAGGAGCTGAGACCGCTTTAATACAGTTTAACAAAAGGAGCTGAGGCCGCTTTAATACAGTTTCACAAAAGGAGCTGAGACCGCTTTAATACAGTTTAACAAAAGGAGCTGAGGCCGCTTTAATACAGTTTCACAAAAGGAGCTGAGACCGCTTTAATACAGTTTAACAAAAGGAGCTGAGGCCGCTTTAATACAGTTTCACAAAAGGAGCTGAGACCGCTTTAATACAGTTTAACAAAAGGAGCTGAGGCCGCTTTAATACAGTTTCACAAAAGGAGATGAGACCGCTTTAATACAGTTTAACAAAAGGAGCTGAGGCCGCTTTAATACAGTTTAACAAAAGGAGCTGAGACCGCTATTATACAGTTTCACAAAAGGAGCTGAGACCGCTTTAATACAGTTTAACAAAAGGAGCTGAGACCGCTATTATACAGTTTCACAAAAGGAGCTGAGACCGCTATTATACAGTTTCACAAAAGGAGCTGAGGCCGCTTTAATACAGTTTCACAAAAGGAGCTGAGGCCGCTTTATACAGTTTAACAAAAGGAGCTGAGACCGCTATTATACAGTTTCACAAAAGGAGCTGAGGCCGCTTTAATACAGTTTCACAAAAGGAGCTGAGGCCGCTTTAATACAGTTTAACAAAAGGAGCTGAGGCCAGTTTAATACAGTTTAACAAAAGGAGCTGAGGCCAGTTTAATACAGTTTCACAAAAGGAGCTGAGGCCACTTTAATACAGTTTCACAAAAGGAGCTGAGACCGCTTTAATACAGTTTAACAAAAGGAGCTGAGACCGCTATTATACAGTTTCACAAAAGGAGCTGAGGCCGCTTTAATACAGTTTCACAGAAGGAGCTGAGACCGCTTTAATACAGTTTAACAAAAGGAGCTGAGGCCGCTTTAATACAGTTTCACAAAAGGAGCTGAGACCGCTTTAATACAGTTTAACAAAAGGAGCTGAGACCGCTATTATACAGTTTCACAAAAGGAGCTGAGACCGCTTTAATACAGTTTAACAAAAGGAGCTGGCTCCGCTTTAATACACTTTCACAAAAGGAGCTGAGGCCGCTTTAATACAGTTTAACAAAAGGAGCAGAGACCGCTATTATACAGTTTCGCAAAAGGAGCTGAGGCCGCTTTAATACAGTTTCACAAAAGGAGCTGAGGCCGATTTAATACAGTTTCACAAAAGGAGCTGAGGCCGCTTTAATACAGTTTCACAAAAGGAGCTGAGACCGCTTTAATACAGTTTAACAAAAGGAGCTGAGGCCGCTTTAATACAGTTTCACAAAAGGAGCTGAGACCGCTTTAATACAGTTTCACAAAAGGAGCTGAGACCGCTTTAATACAGTTTAACAAAAGGAGCTGAGACCGCTTTAATACAGTTTAACAAAAGGAGCTGAGACCGCTATTATACAGTTTAACAAAAGGAGCTGAGGCCGCTATTATACAGTTTCACAAAAGGAGCTAAGGCCGCTTTAATACAGTTTAACAAAAGGAACTGAGACCGCTATTATACAGTTTCACAAAAGGAGCTAAGGCCGCTTTAATACAGTTTAACAAAAGGAGCTGAGACCGCTATGATACAGTTTCATAAAAGGAGCTAAGGCCGCTTTAATACAGTTTAACAAAAGGAGCTGAGGCCGCTACAGGATAACAAAAGAGTTGGGGCCGCTATTATACAGGTTAACTAAAGGAACTGAGGCCGCTATAATACAGGATAACAAAAGGAGCTGAGACCGCTATTATATAGGAAGACAGGAGAAGTTGGGATCGCTGTAACACAGGATAACAAAAGGAGCTGAGACCGCTATTATACAGTTTCACAAAAGGAGCTGAGGCCGCTTTAATACAGTTTCACAAAAGGAGCTAAGGCCGCTTTAATACAGTTTAACAAAAGGAGCTGAGACCGCTATTATACAGTTTCACAAAAGGAGCTAAGGCCGCTTTAATACAGTTTAACAAAAGGAGCTGAGACCGCTATTATACAGTTTCACAAAAGGAGCTAAGGCCGCTTTAATACAGTTTAACAAAAGGAGCATAGACCGCTATTATACAGTTTCACGAAAGGAGCTAAGGCCGCTTTAATACAGTTTAACAAAAGGAGCTGAGACCGCTATTATACAGTTTCACAAAAGGAGCTAAGGCCGCTTTAATACAGTTTAACAAAAGGAGCTGAGACCGCTATTATACAGTTTCACAAAAGGAGCTGAGACCGCTATTATACAGTTTCACAAAAGAAGCTAAGGCCGCTTTAATACAGTTTAACAAAAGGAGCTGAGACCGCTTTAATACAGTTTCACAAAAGGAGCTGAGACCGCTTTAATACAGTTTAACAAAAGGAGCTGAGACCGCTTTAATACAGTTTAACAAAAGGAGCTGAGACCGCTTTTATACAGTTTCACAAAAGGAGCTGAGGCCGCTTTAATACAGTTTAACAAAAGGAGCTGAGACCGCTTTAATACAGTTTAACAAAAGGAGCTGAGACCGCTTTAATACAGTTTAACAAAAGGAGCTGAGGCCGCTTTAATACAGTTTAACAAAAGGAGCTGAGACCGCTTTAATACAGTTTAACAAAAGGAGCTAAGGCCGCTTTAATACAGTTTCACAAAAGGAGCTGAGACCGCTATTATACAGTTTAACAAAAGGAGCTGAGGCCGCTTTAATACAGTTTAACAAAAGGAGCTGAGAGCGCTTTAATACAGTTTAACAAAAGGAGCTGAGACCGCTTTAATACAGTTTAACAAAAGGAGCTGAGACCGCTTTAATACAGTTTAACAAAAGGAGCTGAGGCCGCTTTAATACAGTTTAACAAAAGGAGCTGAGGCCGCTTTAATACAGTTTAACAAAAGGAGCTGAGACCGCTATTTTTCAGTTTAACAAAAGGAGCTGAGACCGCTTTAATACAGTTTAACAAAAGGAGCTGAGGCCGCTTTAATACAGTTTAACAAAAGGAGCTGAGGCCGCTTTAATACAGTTTCACAAAAGGAGCTGAGACCGCTTTAATACAGTTTAACAAAAGGAGCTGAGACCGCTTTAATACAGTTTAACAAAAGGAGCTGAGACCGCTTTAATACAGTTTAACAAAAGGAGCTGAGGCCGCTTTAATACAGTTTCACAAAAGGAGCTGAGACCGCTTTAATACAGTTTAACAAAAGGAGCTGAGGCCGCTTTAATACAGTTTCACAAAAGGAGCTGAGACCGCTTTAATACAGTTTAACAAAAGGAGCTGAGGCCGCTTTAATACAGTTTCACAAAAGGAGCTGAGACCGCTTTAATACAGTTTAACAAAAGGAGCTGAGGCCGCTTTAATACAGTTTCACAAAAGGAGATGAGACCGCTTTAATACAGTTTAACAAAAGGAGCTGAGGCCGCTTTAATACAGTTTAACAAAAGGAGCTGAGACCGCTATTATACAGTTTCACAAAAGGAGCTGAGACCGCTTTAATACAGTTTAACAAAAGGAGCTGAGACCGCTATTATACAGTTTCACAAAAGGAGCTGAGACCGCTATTATACAGTTTCACAAAAGGAGCTGAGGCCGCTTTAATACAGTTTCACAAAAGGAGCTGAGGCCGCTTTATACAGTTTAACAAAACTAGCTGAGACCGCTATTATACAGTTTCACAAAAGGAGCTGAGGCCGCTTTAATACAGTTTCACAAAAGGAGCTGAGGCCGCTTTAATACAGTTTAACAAAAGGAGCTGAGGCCAGTTTAATACAGTTTAACAAAAGGAGCTGAGGCCAGTTTAATACAGTTTCACAAAAGGAGCTGAGGCCACTTTAATACAGTTTCACAAAAGGAGCTGAGACCGCTTTAATACAGTTTAACAAAAGGAGCTGAGACCGCTATTATACAGTTTCACAAAAGGAGCTGAGGCCGCTTTAATACAGTTTCACAGAAGGAGCTGAGACCGCTTTAATACAGTTTAACAAAAGGAGCTGAGGCCGCTTTAATACAGTTTCACAAAAGGAGCTGAGACCGCTTTAATACAGTTTAACAAAAGGAGCTGAGACCGCTATTATACAGTTTCACAAAAGGAGCTGAGACCGCTTTAATACAGTTTAACAAAAGGAGCTGGCTCCGCTTTAATACACTTTCACAAAAGGAGCTGAGGCCGCTTTAATACAGTTTAACAAAAGGAGCAGAGACCGCTATTATACAGTTTCGCAAAAGGAGCTGAGGCCGCTTTAATACAGTTTCACAAAAGGAGCTGAGGCCGATTTAATACAGTTTCACAAAAGGAGCTGAGGCCGCTTTAATACAGTTTCACAAAAGGAGCTGAGACCGCTTTAATACAGTTTAACAAAAGGAGCTGAGGCCGCTTTAATACAGTTTCACAAAAGGAGCTGAGACCGCTTTAATACAGTTTCACAAAAGGAGCTGAGACCGCTTTAATACAGTTTAACAAAAGGAGCTGAGACCGCTTTAATACAGTTTAACAAAAGGAGCTGAGACCGCTATTATACAGTTTCACAAAAGGAGCTGAGGCCGCTTTAATACAGTTTCACAAAAGGAGCTGAGACCGCTTTAATACAGTTTAACAAAAGGAGCTGAGGCCGCTTTAATACAGTTTCACAAAAGGAGCTGAGACCGCTTTAATACAGTTTCACAAAAGGAGCTGAGGCCGCTTTAATACAGTTTAACAAAAGGAGCTGAGACCGCTATTATACAGTTTCACAAAAGGAGCTGAGGCCGCTTTAATACAGTTTAACAAAAGGAGCTGAGACCGCTTTAATACGGTTTAACAAAAGGAGCTGAGACCGCTATTATACAGTTTCACAAAAGGAGCTGAGACCGCTTTAATACAGTTTAACAAAAGGAGCTGAGACCGCTATTATACAGTTTAACAGAAGGAGCTGAGACCGCTTTAATACAGTTTAACAAAAGGAGCTGAGACCGCTATTATACAGTTTCACAAAAGGAGCTGAGACCGCTATTATACAGTTTCACAAAAGGAGCTGAGGCCGCTTTAATACAGTTTCACAAAAGGAGCTGAGGCCGCTTTAATACAGTTTAACAAAAGGAGCTGAGACCGCTATTATACAGTTTCACAAAAGGAGCTGAGGCCGCTTTAATACAGTTTCACAAAAGGAGCTGAGACCGCTTTAATACAGTTTAACAAAAGGAGCTGAGGCCGCTTTAATACAGTTTCACAAAAGGAGCTGAGGCCGCTTTAATACAGTTTCACAAAAGGAGCTGAGGCCGCTTTAATACAATTTCACAAAAGGAGCTGAGGCCGCTTTAATACAGTTTCACAAAAGGAGCTGAGACCGCTTTAATACAGTTTAACAAAAGGAGCTGAGGCCGCTTTAATACAGTTTCACAAAAGGAGCTGAGACCGCTTTAATACAGTTTCACAAAAGGAGCTGAGACCGCTTTAATACAGTTTAACAAAAGGAGCTGAGACCGCTTTAATACAGTTTAACAAAAGGAGCTGAGGCCGCTTTAATACAGTTAAAAAAAAGAGCTTAGGCCGCTTTAATACAGTTTAACAAAAGGAGCTGAGACCGCTATTATACAGTTTAACAAAAGGAGCTGAGGCCGCTTTAATACAGTTTAACAAAAGGAGCTGAGACCGCTTTAATACAGTTTAACAAAAGGAGCTGAGGCCACTTTAATACAGTTTCACAAAAGGAGCTGAGACCGCTTTAATACAGTTTAACAAAAGGAGCTGAGGCCGCTTTAATACAGTTTCACAAAAGGAGCTGAGACCGCTTTAATACAGTTTAACAAAAGGAGCTGAGACCGCTTTAATACAGTTTAACAAAAGGAGCTGAGGCCGCTTTAATACAGTTTCACAAAAGGAGCTGAGACCGCTTTAATACAGTTTAACAAAAGGAGCTGAGGCCGCTTTAATACAGTTTCACAAAAGGAGCTGAGACCGCTTAATTACAGTTTAACAAAAGGAGCTGAGGCCGCTTTAATACAGTTTCACAAAAGGAGCTGAGACCGCTATTATACAGTTTCACAAAAGGAGCTGAGACCGCTTTAATACAGTTTAACAAAAGGAGCTGAGACCGCTATTATACAGTTTAACAAAAGGAGCTGAGACCGCTATTATACAGTTTCACAAAAGGAGCTGAGACCGCTATTATACAGTTTCACAAAAGGAGCTGAGGCCGCTTTAATGCAGTTTCACAAAAGGAGCTGAGGCCGCTTTAATACAGTTTAACAAAAGGAGCTGAGGCCGCTTTAATACAGTTTAACAAAAGGAGCTGAGGCCGCTTTAATACAGTTTAACAAAAGGAGCTGAGGCCGCTTTAATACAGTTTAACAAAAGGAGCTGAGACCGCTATTATACAGTTTAACAAAAGGAGCTGAGACCGCTTTAATACAGTTTCACAAGAGGAGCTGAGACCGCTTTAATACAGTTTCGCAAAAGGAGCTGAGGCCGCTTTAATACAGTTTAACAAAAGGAGCTGAGACCGCTATTATACAGTTTCACAAAAGGAGCTGAGACCGCTATTATACAGTTTCACAAAAGGAGCTGAGGCCGCTTTAATACAGTTTCACAAAAGGAGCTGAGGCCGCTTTAATACAGTTTAACAAAAGGAGCTAAGGCCGCTTTAATACAGTTTCACAAAAGGAGCTGAGACCGCTTTAATACAGTTTAACAAAAGGAGCTGAGACCGCTATTATACAGTTTCACAAAAGGAGCTGAGGCCGCTTTAATACAGTTTCACAAAAGGAGCTGAGACCGCTTTAATACAGTTTAACAAAAGGAGCTGAGGCCGCTTTAATACAGTTTCACAAAAGGAGCTGAGACCGCTTTAATACAGTTTCACAAAAGGAGCTGAGGCCGCTTTAATACAGTTTAACAAAAGGAGCTGAGACCGCTATTATACAGTTTCACAAAAGGAGCTGAGACCGCTATTATACAGTTTCACAAAAGGAGCTGAGGCCGCTTTAATACAGTTTCACAAAAGGAGCTGAGGCCGCTTTAATACAGTTTAACAAAAGGAGCTGAGGCCGCTTTAATACAGTTTAACAAAAGGAGCTGAGGCCGCTTTAATACAGTTTAACAAAAGGAGCTGAGACCGCTATTATACAGTTTAACAAAAGGAGCTGAGACCGCTTTAATACAGTTTAACAAAAGGAGCTGAGACCGCTATTATACAGTTTCACAAAAGGAGCTGAGACCGCTATTATATAGTTTAACAAAAGGAGCTGAGGCCGCTTTAATACAGTTTAACAAAAGGAGCTGAGACCGCTATTATACAGTTTCACAAAAGGAGCTGAGGCCGCTTTAATACAGTTTCACAAAAGGAGCTGAGACCGCTTTAATACAGTTTAACAAAAGGAGCTGAGGCCGCTTTAATACAGTTTCACAAAAGGAGCTGAGACCGCTTTAATACAGTTTCACAAAAGGAGCTGAGGCCGCTTTAATACAGTTTAGCAAAAGGAGCTGAGACCGCTATTATACAGTTTCACAAAAGGAGCTGAGACCGCTATTATACAGTTTCACAAAAGGAGCTGAGGCCGCTTTAATACAGTTTCACAAAAGGAGCTGAGGCCGCTTTAATACAGTTTAACAAAAGGAGCTGAGGCCGCTTTAATACAGTTTAACAAAAGGAGCTGAGGCCGCTTTAATACAGTTTAACAAAAGGAGCTGAGGCCGCTTTAATACAGTTTAACAAAAGGAGCTGAGACCGCTATTATACAGTTTAACAAAAGGAGCTGAGACCGCTATTATACAGTTTAACAAAAGGAGCTGAGACCGCTTTAATACAGTTTAACAAAAGGAGCTGAGACCGCTATTATACAGTTTCACAAAAGGAGCTGAGACCGCTATTATATAGTTTAACAAAAGGAGCTGAGGCCGCTTTAATACAGTTTAACAAAAGGAGCTGAGACCGCTATTATACAGTTTAACAAAAGGAGCTGAGACCGCTTTAATACGGTTTAACAAAAGGAGCTGAGACCGCTATTATACAGTTTAACAAAAGGAGCTGAGACCGCTTTAATACGGTTTAACAAAAGGAGCTGAGACCGCTATTATACAGTTTCACAAAAGGAGCTGAGACCGCTTTAATACAGTTTAACAAAAGGAGCTGAGACCGCTATTATACAGTTTAACAAAAGGAGCTGAGACCGCTTTAATACAGTTTAACAAAAGGAGCTGAGACCGCTATTATACAGTTTCACAAAAGGAGCTGAGACCGCTATTATAAAGTTTCACAAAAGGAGCTGAGGCCGCTTTAATACAGTTTCACAAAAGGAGCTGAGGCCGCTTTAATACAGTTTAACAAAAGGAGCTGAGACCGCTATTATACAGTTTCACAAAAGGAGCTGAGGCCGCTTTAATACAGTTTCACAAAAGGAGCTGAGACCGCTTTAATACAGTTTAACAAAAGGAGCTGAGGACGCTTTAATACAGTTTCACAAAAGGAGCTGAGGCCGCTTTAATACAGTTTCACAAAAGGAGCTGAGGCCGCTTTAATACAGTTTCACAAAAGGAGCTGAGGCCGCTTTAATACAGTTTCACAAAAGGAGCTGAGGCCGCTTTAATACAGTTTCACAAAAGGAGCTGAGACCGCTTTAATATAGTATAACAAAAGGAGCTGAGGCCGCTTTAATACAGTTTCACAAAAGGAGCTGAGACCGCTTTAATACAGTTTCACAAAAGGAGCTGAGACCGCTTTAATACAGTTTAACAAAAGGAGCTGAGACCGCTTTAATACAGTTTAACAAAAGGAGCTGAGGCCGCTTTAATACAGTTAAAAAAAAGAGCTTAGGCCGCTTTAATACAGTTTAACAAAAGGAGCTGAGACCGCTATTATACAGTTTAACAAAAGGAGCTGAGGGCGCTTTAATACAGTTTAACAAAAGGAGCTGAGACCGCTTTAATACAGTTTAACAAAAGGAGCTGAGGCCGCTTTAATACAGTTTCACAAAAGGAGCTGAGACCGCTTTAATACAGTTTAACAAAAGGAGCTGAGGCCGCTTTAATACAGTTTCACAAAAGGAGCTGAGACCGCTTTAATACAGTTTAACAAAAGGAGCTGAGACCGCTTTAATACAGTTTAACAAAAGGAGCTGAGGCCGCTTTAATACAGTTTCACAAAAGGAGCTGAGACCGCTTTAATACAGTTTAACAAAAGGAGCTGAGGCCGCTTTAATACAGTTTCACAAAAGGAGCTGAGACCGCTTAATTACAGTTTAACAAAAGGAGCTGAGGCCGCTTTAATACAGTTTCACAAAAGGAGCTGAGACCGCTATTATCCAGTTTCACAAAAGGAGCTGAGACCGCTTTAATACAGTTTAACAAAAGGAGCTGAGACCGCTATTATACAGTTTAACAAAAGGAGCTGAGACCGCTATTATACAGTTTCACAAAACGAGCTGAGACCGCTATTATACAGTTTCACAAAAGGAGCTGAGGCCGCTTTAATACAGTTTCACAAAAGGAGCTGAGGCCGCTTTAATACAGTTTAACAAAAGGAGCTGAGGCCGCTTTAATACAGTTTAACAAAAGGAGCTGAGGCCGCTTTAATACAGTTTAACAAAAGGAGCTGAGACCGCTATTATACAGTTTAACAAAAGGAGCTGAGACCGCTTTAATACAGTTTCACAAGAGGAGCTGAGACCGCTTTAATACAGTTTCACAAAAGGAGCTGAGGCCGCTTTAATACAGTTTAACAAAAGGAGCTGAGACCGCTATTATACAGTTTCACAAAAGGAGCTGAGACCGCTATTATACAGTTTCACAAAAGGAGCTGAGGCCGCTTTAATACAGTTTCACAAAAGGAGCTGAGGCCGCTTTAATACAGTTTAACAAAAGGAGCTGGGGCCGCTTTAATACAGTTTCACAAAAGGAGCTGAGACCGCTTTAATACAGTTTAACAAAAGGAGCTGAGACCGCTATTATACAGTTTCACAAAAGGAGCTGAGGCCGCTTTAATACAGTTTCACAAAAGGAGCTGAGACCGCTTTAATACAGTTTAACAAAAGGAGCTGAGGCCGCTTTAATACAGTTTCACAAAAGGAGCTGAGACCGCTTTAATACAGTTTCACAAAAGGAGCTGAGGCCGCTTTAATACAGTTTAACAAAAGGAGCTGAGACCGCTATTATACAGTTTCACAAAAGGAGCTGAGACCGCTATTATACAGTTTCACAAAAGGAGCTGAGGCCGCTTTAATACAGTTTAACAAAAGGAGCTGAGGCCGCTTTAATACAGTTTAACAAAAGGAGCTGAGGCCGCTTTAATACAGTTTAACAATAGGAGCTGAGGCCGCTTTAATACAGTTTAACAAAAGGAGCTGAGACCGCTATTATACAGTTTAACAAAAGGAGCTGAGACCGCTTTAATACAGTTTCACAAGAGGAGCTGAGACCGCTTTAATACAGTTTCACAAAAGGAGCTGAGGCCGCTTTAATACAGTTTAACAAAAGGAGCTGAGACCGCTATTATACAGTTTCACAAAAGGAGCTGAGGCCGCTTTAATACAGTTTAACAAAAGGAGCTGAGACCGCTATTATACAGTTTCACAAAAGGAGCTGAGGCCGCTTTAATACAGTTTCACAAAAGGAGCTGAGACCGCTTTAATACAGTTTAACAAAAGGAGCTGAGGACGGTTTAATACAGTTTCACAAAAGGAGCTGAGGCCGCTTTAATACAGTTTCACAAAAGGAGCTGAGGCCGCTTTAATACAGTTTCACAAAAGGAGCTGAGGCCGCTATTATACAGTTTCACAAAAGGAGCTAAGGCCGCTTTAATACAGTTTAACAAAAGGAACTGAGACCGCTATTATACAGTTTCACAAAAGGAGCTAAGGCCGCTTTAATACAGTTTAACAAAAGGAGCTGAGACCGCTATGATACAGTTTCACAAAAGGAGCTGAGGCCGCTTTAATACAGTTTAACAAAAGGAGCTGAGGCCGCTTTAATACAGTTTCACAAAAGGAGCTGAGGCCGCTTTTATACAGTTTAACAAAAGGAGCTGAGGCCGCTATTATACAGTTTCACAAAATGAGCTAAGGCCGCTTTAATACAGTTTAACAAAAGGAACTGAGACCGCTATTATACAGTTTCACAAAAGGAGCTAAGGCCGCTTTAATACAGTTTAACAAAAGGAGCTGAGACCGCTATGATACAGTTTCACAAAAGGAGCTAAGGCCGCTTTAATACAGTTTAACAAAAGGAGCTGAGGCCGCTACAGGATAACAAAAGAGTTGGGGCCGCTATTATACAGGTTAACTAAAGGAACTGAGGCCGCTATAATACAGGATAACAAAAGGAGCTGAGACCGCTATTATATAGGAAGACAGGAGAAGTTGGGATCGCTGTAACACAGGATAACAAAAGGAGCTGAGACCGCTATTATACAGTTTCACAAAAGGAGCTGAGGCCGCTTTAATACAGTTTCACAAAAGGAGCTAAGGCCGCTTTAATACAGTTTAACAAAAGGAGCTGAGACCGCTATTATACAGTTTCACAAAAGGAGCTAAGGCCGCTTTAATACAGTTTAACAAAAGGAGCTGAGACCGCTATTATACAGTTTCACAAAAGGAGCTAAGGCCGCTTTAATACAGTTTAACAAAAGGAGCATAGACCGCTATTATACAGTTTCACGAAAGGAGCTAAGGCCGCTTTAATACAGTTTAACAAAAGGAGCTGAGACCGCTATTATACAGTTTCACAAAAGGAGCTAAGGCCGCTTTAATACAGTTTAACAAAAGGAGCTGAGACCGCTATTATACAGTTTCACAAAAGGAGCTGAGACCGCTATTATACAGTTTCACAAAAGAAGCTAAGGCCGCTTTAATACAGTTTAACAAAAGGAGCTGAGACCGCTTTAATACAGTTTCACAAAAGGAGCTGAGACCGCTTTAATACAGTTTAACAAAAGGAGCTGAGACCGCTTTAATACAGTTTAACAAAAGGAGCTGAGACCGCTTTTATACAGTTTCACAAAAGGAGCTGAGGCCGCTTTAATACAGTTTAACAAAAGGAGCTGAGACCGCTTTAATACAGTTTAACAAAAGGAGCTGAGACCGCTTTAATACAGTTTAACAAAAGGAGCTGAGGCCGCTTTAATACAGTTTAACAAAAGGAGCTGAGACCGCTTTAATACAGTTTAACAAAAGGAGCTAAGGCCGCTTTAATACAGTTTCACAAAAGGAGCTGAGACCGCTATTATACAGTTTAACAAAAGGAGCTGAGGCCGCTTTAATACAGTTTAACAAAAGGAGCTGAGAGCGCTTTAATACAGTTTAACAAAAGGAGCTGAGACCGCTTTAATACAGTTTAACAAAAGGAGCTGAGACCGCTTTAATACAGTTTAACAAAAGGAGCTGAGGCCGCTTTAATACAGTTTAACAAAAGGAGCTGAGGCCGCTTTAATACAGTTTAACAAAAGGAGCTGAGACCGCTATTTTTCAGTTTAACAAAAGGAGCTGAGACCGCTTTAATACAGTTTAACAAAAGGAGCTGAGGCCGCTTTAATACAGTTTAACAAAAGGAGCTGAGGCCGCTTTAATACAGTTTCACAAAAGGAGCTGAGACCGCTTTAATACAGTTTAACAAAAGGAGCTGAGACCGCTTTAATACAGTTTAACAAAAGGAGCTGAGACCGCTTTAATACAGTTTAACAAAAGGAGCTGAGGCCGCTTTAATACAGTTTCACAAAAGGAGCTGAGACCGCTTTAATACAGTTTAACAAAAGGAGCTGAGGCCGCTTTAATACAGTTTCACAAAAGGAGCTGAGACCGCTTTAATACAGTTTAACAAAAGGAGCTGAGGCCGCTTTAATACAGTTTCACAAAAGGAGCTGAGACCGCTTTAATACAGTTTAACAAAAGGAGCTGAGGCCGCTTTAATACAGTTTCACAAAAGGAGATGAGACCGCTTTAATACAGTTTAACAAAAGGAGCTGAGGCCGCTTTAATACAGTTTAACAAAAGGAGCTGAGACCGCTATTATACAGTTTCACAAAAGGAGCTGAGACCGCTTTAATACAGTTTAACAAAAGGAGCTGAGACCGCTATTATACAGTTTCACAAAAGGAGCTGAGACCGCTATTATACAGTTTCACAAAAGGAGCTGAGGCCGCTTTAATACAGTTTCACAAAAGGAGCTGAGGCCGCTTTAATACAGTTTAACAAAAGGAGCTGAGACCGCTATTATACAGTTTCACAAAAGGAGCTGAGGCCGCTTTAATACAGTTTCACAAAAGGAGCTGAGGCCGCTTTAATACAGTTTAACAAAAGGAGCTGAGGCCAGTTTAATACAGTTTAACAAAAGGAGCTGAGGCCAGTTTAATACAGTTTCACAAAAGGAGCTGAGGCCACTTTAATACAGTTTCACAAAAGGAGCTGAGACCGCTTTAATACAGTTTAACAAAAGGAGCTGAGACCGCTATTATACAGTTTCACAAAAGGAGCTGAGGCCGCTTTAATACAGTTTCACAGAAGGAGCTGAGACCGCTTTAATACAGTTTAACAAAAGGAGCTGAGGCCGCTTTAATACAGTTTCACAAAAGGAGCTGAGACCGCTTTAATACAGTTTAACAAAAGGAGCTGAGACCGCTATTATACAGTTTCACAAAAGGAGCTGAGACCGCTTTAATACAGTTTAACAAAAGGAGCTGGCTCCGCTTTAATACACTTTCACAAAAGGAGCTGAGGCCGCTTTAATACAGTTTAACAAAAGGAGCAGAGACCGCTATTATACAGTTTCGCAAAAGGAGCTGAGGCCGCTTTAATACAGTTTCACAAAAGGAGCTGAGGCCGATTTAATACAGTTTCACAAAAGGAGCTGAGGCCGCTTTAATACAGTTTCACAAAAGGAGCTGAGACCGCTTTAATACAGTTTAACAAAAGGAGCTGAGGCCGCTTTAATACAGTTTCACAAAAGGAGCTGAGACCGCTTTAATACAGTTTCACAAAAGGAGCTGAGACCGCTTTAATACAGTTTAACAAAAGGAGCTGAGACCGCTTTAATACAGTTTAACAAAAGGAGCTGAGACCGCTATTATACAGTTTCACAAAAGGAGCTGAGGCCGCTTTAATACAGTTTCACAAAAGGAGCTGAGACCGCTTTAATACAGTTTAACAAAAGGAGCTGAGGCCGCTTTAATACAGTTTCACAAAAGGAGCTGAGACCGCTTTAATACAGTTTCACAAAAGGAGCTGAGGCCGCTTTAATACAGTTTAACAAAAGGAGCTGAGACCGCTATTATACAGTTTCACAAAAGGAGCTGAGGCCGCTTTAATACAGTTTAACAAAAGGAGCTGAGACCGCTTTAATACGGTTTAACAAAAGGAGCTGAGACCGCTATTATACAGTTTCACAAAAGGAGCTGAGACCGCTTTAATACAGTTTAACAAAAGGAGCTGAGACCGCTATTATACAGTTTAACAGAAGGAGCTGAGACCGCTTTAATACAGTTTAACAAAAGGAGCTGAGACCGCTATTATACAGTTTCACAAAAGGAGCTGAGACCGCTATTATACAGTTTCACAAAAGGAGCTGAGGCCGCTTTAATACAGTTTCACAAAAGGAGCTGAGGCCGCTTTAATACAGTTTAACAAAAGGAGCTGAGACCGCTATTATACAGTTTCACAAAAGGAGCTGAGGCCGCTTTAATACAGTTTCACAAAAGGAGCTGAGACCGCTTTAATACAGTTTAACAAAAGGAGCTGAGGCCGCTTTAATACAGTTTCACAAAAGGAGCTGAGGCCGCTTTAATACAGTTTCACAAAAGGAGCTGAGGCCGCTTTAATACAATTTCACAAAAGGAGCTGAGGCCGCTTTAATACAGTTTCACAAAAGGAGCTGAGACCGCTTTAATACAGTTTAACAAAAGGAGCTGAGGCCGCTTTAATACAGTTTCACAAAAGGAGCTGAGACCGCTTTAATACAGTTTCACAAAAGGAGCTGAGACCGCTTTAATACAGTTTAACAAAAGGAGCTGAGACCGCTTTAATACAGTTTAACAAAAGGAGCTGAGGCCGCTTTAATACAGTTAAAAAAAAGAGCTTAGGCCGCTTTAATACAGTTTAACAAAAGGAGCTGAGACCGCTATTATACAGTTTAACAAAAGGAGCTGAGGCCGCTTTAATACAGTTTAACAAAAGGAGCTGAGACCGCTTTAATACAGTTTAACAAAAGGAGCTGAGGCCACTTTAATACAGTTTCACAAAAGGAGCTGAGACCGCTTTAATACAGTTTAACAAAAGGAGCTGAGGCCGCTTTAATACAGTTTCACAAAAGGAGCTGAGACCGCTTTAATACAGTTTAACAAAAGGAGCTGAGACCGCTTTAATACAGTTTAACAAAAGGAGCTGAGGCCGCTTTAATACAGTTTCACAAAAGGAGCTGAGACCGCTTTAATACAGTTTAACAAAAGGAGCTGAGGCCGCTTTAATACAGTTTCACAAAAGGAGCTGAGACCGCTTAATTACAGTTTAACAAAAGGAGCTGAGGCCGCTTTAATACAGTTTCACAAAAGGAGCTGAGACCGCTATTATACAGTTTCACAAAAGGAGCTGAGACCGCTTTAATACAGTTTAACAAAAGGAGCTGAGACCGCTATTATACAGTTTAACAAAAGGAGCTGAGACCGCTATTATACAGTTTCACAAAAGGAGCTGAGACCGCTATTATACAGTTTCACAAAAGGAGCTGAGGCCGCTTTAATGCAGTTTCACAAAAGGAGCTGAGGCCGCTTTAATACAGTTTAACAAAAGGAGCTGAGGCCGCTTTAATACAGTTTAACAAAAGGAGCTGAGGCCGCTTTAATACAGTTTAACAAAAGGAGCTGAGGCCGCTTTAATACAGTTTAACAAAAGGAGCTGAGACCGCTATTATACAGTTTAACAAAAGGAGCTGAGACCGCTTTAATACAGTTTCACAAGAGGAGCTGAGACCGCTTTAATACAGTTTCGCAAAAGGAGCTGAGGCCGCTTTAATACAGTTTAACAAAAGGAGCTGAGACCGCTATTATACAGTTTCACAAAAGGAGCTGAGACCGCTATTATACAGTTTCACAAAAGGAGCTGAGGCCGCTTTAATACAGTTTCACAAAAGGAGCTGAGGCCGCTTTAATACAGTTTAACAAAAGGAGCTAAGGCCGCTTTAATACAGTTTCACAAAAGGAGCTGAGACCGCTTTAATACAGTTTAACAAAAGGAGCTGAGACCGCTATTATACAGTTTCACAAAAGGAGCTGAGGCCGCTTTAATACATTTTCACAAAAGGAGCTGAGACCGCTTTAATACAGTTTAACAAAAGGAGCTGAGGCCGCTTTAATACAGTTTCACAAAAGGAGCTGAGACCGCTTTAATACAGTTTCACAAAAGGAGCTGAGGCCGCTTTAATACAGTTTAACAAAAGGAGCTGAGACCGCTATTATACAGTTTCACAAAAGGAGCTGAGACCGCTATTATACAGTTTCACAAAAGGAGCTGAGGCCGCTTTAATACAGTTTCACAAAAGGAGCTGAGGCCGCTTTAATACAGTTTAACAAAAGGAGCTGAGGCCGCTTTAATACAGTTTAACAAAAGGAGCTGAGGCCGCTTTAATACAGTTTAACAAAAGGAGCTGAGGCCGCTTTAATACAGTTTAACAAAAGGAGCTGAGACCGCTATTATACAGTTTAACAAAAGGAGCTGAGACCGCTTTAATACAGTTTAACAAAAGGAGCTGAGACCGCTATTATACAGTTTCACAAAAGGAGCTGAGACCGCTATTATATAGTTTAACAAAAGGAGCTGAGGCCGCTTTAATACAGTTTAACAAAAGGAGCTGAGACCGCTATTATACAGTTTCACAAAAGGAGCTGAGGCCGCTTTAATACAGTTTCACAAAAGGAGCTGAGACCGCTTTAATACAGTTTAACAAAAGGAGCTGAGGCCGCTTTAATACAGTTTCACAAAAGGAGCTGAGACCGCTTTAATACAGTTTCACAAAAGGAGCTGAGGCCGCTTTAATACAGTTTAGCAAAAGGAGCTGAGACCGCTATTATACAGTTTCACAAAAGGAGCTGAGACCGCTATTATACAGTTTCACAAAAGGAGCTGAGGCCGCTTTAATACAGTTTCACAAAAGGAGCTGAGGCCGCTTTAATACAGTTTAACAAAAGGAGCTGAGGCCGCTTTAATACAGTTTAACAAAAGGAGCTGAGGCCGCTTTAATACAGTTTAACAAAAGGAGCTGAGGCCGCTTTAATACAGTTTAACAAAAGGAGCTGAGACCGCTATTATACAGTTTAACAAAAGGAGCTGAGACCGCTATTATACAGTTTAACAAAAGGAGCTGAGACCGCTTTAATACAGTTTAACAAAAGGAGCTGAGACCGCTATTATACAGTTTCACAAAAGGAGCTGAGACCGCTATTATATAGTTTAACAAAAGGAGCTGAGGCCGCTTTAATACAGTTTAACAAAAGGAGCTGAGACCGCTATTATACAGTTTAACAAAAGGAGCTGAGACCGCTTTAATACGGTTTAACAAAAGGAGCTGAGACCGCTATTATACAGTTTAACAAAAGGAGCTGAGACCGCTTTAATACGGTTTAACAAAAGGAGCTGAGACCGCTATTATACAGTTTCACAAAAGGAGCTGAGACCGCTTTAATACAGTTTAACAAAAGGAGCTGAGACCGCTATTATACAGTTTAACAAAAGGAGCTGAGACCGCTTTAATACAGTTTAACAAAAGGAGCTGAGACCGCTATTATACAGTTTCACAAAAGGAGCTGAGACCGCTATTATAAAGTTTCACAAAAGGAGCTGAGGCCGCTTTAATACAGTTTCACAAAAGGAGCTGAGGCCGCTTTAATACAGTTTAACAAAAGGAGCTGAGACCGCTATTATACAGTTTCACAAAAGGAGCTGAGGCCGCTTTAATACAGTTTCACAAAAGGAGCTGAGACCGCTTTAATACAGTTTAACAAAAGGAGCTGAGGACGCTTTAATACAGTTTCACAAAAGGAGCTGAGGCCGCTTTAATACAGTTTCACAAAAGGAGCTGAGGCCGCTTTAATACAGTTTCACAAAAGGAGCTGAGGCCGCTTTAATACAGTTTCACAAAAGGAGCTGAGGCCGCTTTAATACAGTTTCACAAAAGGAGCTGAGACCGCTTTAATACAGTATAACAAAAGGAGCTGAGGCCGCTTTAATACAGTTTCACAAAAGGAGCTGAGACCGCTTTAATACAGTTTCACAAAAGGAGCTGAGACCGCTTTAATACAGTTTAACAAAAGGAGCTGAGACCGCTTTAATACAGTTTAACAAAAGGAGCTGAGGCCGCTTTAATACAGTTAAAAAAAAGAGCTTAGGCCGCTTTAATACAGTTTAACAAAAGGAGCTGAGACCGCTATTATACAGTTTAACAAAAGGAGCTGAGGGCGCTTTAATACAGTTTAACAAAAGGAGCTGAGACCGCTTTAATACAGTTTAACAAAAGGAGCTGAGGCCGCTTTAATACAGTTTCACAAAAGGAGCTGAGACCGCTTTAATACAGTTTAACAAAAGGAGCTGAGGCCGCTTTAATACAGTTTCACAAAAGGAGCTGAGACCGCTTTAATACAGTTTAACAAAAGGAGCTGAGACCGCTTTAATACAGTTTAACAAAAGGAGCTGAGGCCGCTTTAATACAGTTTCACAAAAGGAGCTGAGACCGCTTTAATACAGTTTAACAAAAGGAGCTGAGGCCGCTTTAATACAGTTTCACAAAAGGAGCTGAGACCGCTTAATTACAGTTTAACAAAAGGAGCTGAGGCCGCTTTAATACAGTTTCACAAAATGAGCTGAGACCGCTATTATCCAGTTTCACAAAAGGAGCTGAGACCGCTTTAATACAGTTTAACAAAAGGAGCTGAGACCGCTATTATACAGTTTAACAAAAGGAGCTGAGACCGCTATTATACAGTTTCACAAAACGAGCTGAGACCGCTATTATACAGTTTCACAAAAGGAGCTGAGGCCGCTTTAATACAGTTTCACAAAAGGAGCTGAGGCCGCTTTAATACAGTTTAACAAAAGGAGCTGAGGCCGCTTTAATACAGTTTAACAAAAGGAGCTGAGGCCGCTTTAATACAGTTTAACAAAAGGAGCTGAGACCGCTATTATACAGTTTAACAAAAGGAGCTGAGACCGCTTTAATACAGTTTCACAAGAGGAGCTGAGACCGCTTTAATACAGTTTCACAAAAGGAGCTGAGGCCGCTTTAATACAGTTTAACAAAAGGAGCTGAGACCGCTATTATACAGTTTCACAAAAGGAGCTGAGACCGCTATTATACAGTTTCACAAAAGGAGCTGAGGCCGCTTTAATACAGTTTCACAAAAGGAGCTGAGGCCGCTTTAATACAGTTTAACAAAAGGAGCTGGGGCCGCTTTAATACAGTTTCACAAAAGGAGCTGAGACCGCTTTAATACAGTTTAACAAAAGGAGCTGAGACCGCTATTATACAGTTTCACAAAAGGAGCTGAGGCCGCTTTAATACAGTTTCACAAAAGGAGCTGAGACCGCTTTAATACAGTTTAACAAAAGGAGCTGAGGCCGCTTTAATACAGTTTCACAAAAGGAGCTGAGACCGCTTTAATACAGTTTCACAAAAGGAGCTGAGGCCGCTTTAATACAGTTTAACAAAAGGAGCTGAGACCGCTATTATACAGTTTCACAAAAGGAGCTGAGACCGCTATTATACAGTTTCACAAAAGGAGCTGAGGCCGCTTTAATACAGTTTAACAAAAGGAGCTGAGGCCGCTTTAATACAGTTTAACAAAAGGAGCTGAGGCCGCTTTAATACAGTTTAACAATAGGAGCTGAGGCCGCTTTAATACAGTTTAACAAAAGGAGCTGAGACCGCTATTATACAGTTTAACAAAAGGAGCTGAGACCGCTTTAATACAGTTTCACAAGAGGAGCTGAGACCGCTTTAATACAGTTTCACAAAAGGAGCTGAGGCCGCTTTAATACAGTTTAACAAAAGGAGCTGAGACCGCTATTATACAGTTTCACAAAAGGAGCTGAGGCCGCTTTAATACAGTTTAACAAAAGGAGCTGAGACCGCTATTATACAGTTTCACAAAAGGAGCTGAGGCCGCTTTAATACAGTTTCACAAAAGGAGCTGAGACCGCTTTAATACAGTTTAACAAAAGGAGCTGAGGACGGTTTAATACAGTTTCACAAAAGGAGCTGAGGCCGCTTTAATACAGTTTCACAAAAGGAGCTGAGGCCGCTTTAATACAGTTTCACAAAAGGAGCTGAGGCCGCTTTAATACAGTTTCACAAAAGGAGCTGAGGCCGCTTTAATACAGTTTCACAAAAGGAGCTGAGACCGCTTTAATACAGTTTCACAAAAGGAGCTGAGGCCGCTTTAATACAGTTTAACAAAAGGAGCTGAGACCGCTATTATACAGTTTCACAAAAGGAGCTGAGGCCGCTTTAATACAGTTTCACAAAAGGAGCTGAGGCCGCTTTAATACAGTTTAACAAAAGGAGCTGAGGCCGCTTTAATACAGTTTAACAAAAGGAGCTGAGGCCGCTTTAATACAGTTTAACAAAAGGAGCTGAGACCGCTATTATACAGTTTAACAAAAGGAGCTGAGACCGCTATTATACAGTTTAACAAAAGGAGCTGAGACCGCTTTAATACAGTTTAACAAAAGGAGCTGAGACCGCTATTATACAGTTTCACAAAAGGAGCTGAGACCGCTATTATACAGTTTAACAAAAGGAGCTGAGGCCGCTTTAATACAGTTTAACAAAAGGAGCTGAGACCGCTATTATACAGTTTAACAAAAGGAGCTGAGACCGCTTTAATACGGTTTAACAAAAGGAGCTGAGACCGCTATTATACAGTTTCACAAAAGGAGCTGAGACCGCTTTAATACAGTTTAACAAAAGGAGCTGAGACCGCTATTATACAGTTTCACAAAAGGAGCTGAGACCGCTTTAATACAGTTTAACAAAAGGAGCTGAGACCGCTATTATACTGTTTCACAAAAGGAGCTGAGATCGCTATTATACAGTTTCACAAAAGGAGCTGAGGCCGCTT
Source organism: Tenodera sinensis (assembly GCA_030765045.1). Lineage (NCBI taxonomy): Eukaryota > Metazoa > Arthropoda > Insecta > Mantodea > Mantidae > Tenodera > Tenodera sinensis. The sequence continues at coordinate 79,294,712 of CM060961.1, forward strand.
TAATACAGTTTCACAAAAGGAGCTGAGGCCGCTTTAATACAGTTTAACAAAAGGAGCTGAGACCGCTATTATACAGTTTCACAAAAGGAGCTGAGGCCGCTTTAATACAGTTTCACAAAAGGAGCTGAGACCGCTATTATACAGTTTCACAAAAGGAGCTAAGGCCGCTTTAATACAGTTTAACAAAAGGAGCTGAGGCCGCTTTAATACAGTTTCACAAAAGGAGCTGAGACCCCTTTAATACAGTTTCACAAAAGGAGCTGAGACCGCTTTAATACAGTTTAACAAAAGGAGCTGAGACCGCTATTATACAGTTTCACAAAAGGAGCTGAGGCCGCTTTAATACAGTTTCACAAAAGGAGCTGAGACCGCTTTAATACAGTTTCACAAAAGGAGCTGAGGCCGCTTTAATACAGTTTCACAAAAGGAGCTGAGGCCGCTTTAATACAGTTTCACAAAAGGAGCTGAGACCGCTTTAATAAAGTTTCACAAAAGGAGCTAAGGCCGCTTTAATACAGTTTAACAAAAGGAGCTGAGACCGCTATTATACAGTTTCACAAAAGGAGCTGAGGCCGCTTTAATACAGTTTCACAAAAGGAGCTGAGACCGCTTTAATACAGTTTAACAAAAGGAGCTGAGGCCGCTTTAATACAGTTTCACAAAAGGAGCTGAGACCGCTATTATACCGTTTCACAAAAGGAGCTGAGACCGCTTTAATACAGTTTAACAAAAGGAGCTGAGACCGCTTTAATACAGTTTCACAAAAGGAGCTGAGGCCGCTTTAATACAGTTTCACAAAAGGAGCTGAGGCCGCTTTAATGCAGTTTCACAAAAGGAGCTGAGACCGCTTTAATACAGTTTAACAAAAGGAGCTGAGACCGCTATTATACAGTTTCACAAAAGGAGCTAAGGCCGCTTTAATACAGTTTAACAAAAGGAGCTGAGACCGCTATTATACAGTTTCACAAAAGGAGCTGAGGCCGCTTTAATACAGTTTCACAAAAGGAGCTGAGACCGCTATTATACAGTTTCACAAAAGGAGCTGAGGCCGCTATTATACAGTTTAACAAAAGGAGCTGAGACCGCTATTATACAGTTTCACAAAAGGAGCTGAGACCGCTATTATACAGTTTCACAAAAGGAGCTGAGGCCGCTATTATACAGTTTAACAAAAGGAGCTGAGACCGCTATTATACAGTTTCACAAAAGGAGCTGAGACCGCTATTATACATTTTCACAAAAGGAGCTGAGGCCGCTATTACACAGTTTAACAAAAGGAGCTGAGACCGCAATTATACAGTTTCAGAAAAGGAGCTAAGGCGGCTTTAATACAGTTTAACAAAAGGAGCTGAGACCGCTATTATACAGTTTAACAAAAGGAGCTGAGACCGCTTTAATACAGTTTAACAAAAGGAGCTGAGGCCGCTTTAATACAGTTTAACAAAAGGAGCTGAGACCGCTTTAATACAGTTTAACAAAAGGAGCTGAGACCGCTTTAATACAGTTTAACAAAAGGAGCTGAGACCGCTTTAATACAGTTTAACAAAAGGAGCTGAGACCGCTTTTATACAGTTTCACAAAAGGAGCTGAGGCCGCTTTAATACAGTTTAACAAAAGGAGCTGAGACCGCTTTAATACAGTTTAACAAAAGGAGCTGAGACCGCTTTAATACAGTTTAACAAAAGGAGCTGAGACCGCTTTAATACAGTTTAACAAAAGGAGCTGAGACCGCTTTAATACAGTTTAACAAAAGGAGCTGAGACCGCTTTAATACAGTTTCACAAAAGGAGCTGAGGCCGCTTTAATACAGTTTAACAAAAGGAGCTGAGACCGCTATTATACAGTTTAACAAAAGGAGCTGAGACCGCTATTATACAGTTTCACAAAAGGAGCTGAGACCGCTATTATACAGTTTCACAAAAGGAGCTGAGGCCGCTTTAATACAGTTTCACAAAAGGAGCTGAGGCCGCTTTAATACAGTTTAACAAAAGGAGCTGAGGCCGCTTTAATACAGTTTAACAAAAGGAGCTGAGGCCGCTTTAATACAGTTTAACAAAAGGAGCTGAGGCCGCTTTAATACAGTTTAACAAAAGGAGCTGAGACCGCTATTATACAGTTTAACAAAAGGAGCTGAGACCGCTTTAATACAGTTTAACAAAAGGAGCTGAGACCGCTATTATACAGTTTCACAAAAGGAGCTGAGACCGCTATTATATAGTTTAACAAAAGGAGCTGAGGCCGCTTTAATACAGTTTAACAAAAGGAGCTGAGACCGCTATTATACAGTTTCACAAAAGGAGCTGAGGCCGCTTTAATACAGTTTCACAAAAGGAGCTGAGACCGCTTTAATACAGTTTAACAAAAGGAGCTGAGGCCGCTTTAATACAGTTTCACAAAAGGAGCTGAGACCGCTTTAATACAGTTTCACAAAAGGAGCTGAGGCCGCTTTAATACAGTTTAGCAAAAGGAGCTGAGACCGCTATTATACAGTTTCACAAAAGGAGCTGAGACCGCTATTATACAGTTTCACAAAAGGAGCTGAGGCCGCTTTAATACAGTTTCACAAAAGGAGCTGAGGCCGCTTTAATACAGTTTAACAAAAGGAGCTGAGGCCGCTTTAATACAGTTTAACAAAAGGAGCTGAGGCCGCTTTAATACAGTTTAACAAAAGGAGCTGAGGCCGCTTTAATACAGTTTAACAAAAGGAGCTGAGACCGCTATTATACAGTTTAACAAAAGGAGCTGAGACCGCTATTATACAGTTTAACAAAAGGAGCTGAGACCGCTTTAATACAGTTTAACAAAAGGAGCTGAGACCGCTATTATACAGTTTCACAAAAGGAGCTGAGACCGCTATTATATAGTTTAACAAAAGGAGCTGAGGCCGCTTTAATACAGTTTAACAAAAGGAGCTGAGACCGCTATTATACAGTTTAACAAAAGGAGCTGAGACCGCTTTAATACGGTTTAACAAAAGGAGCTGAGACCGCTATTATACAGTTTAACAAAAGGAGCTGAGACCGCTTTAATACGGTTTAACAAAAGGAGCTGAGACCGCTATTATACAGTTTCACAAAAGGAGCTGAGACCGCTTTAATACAGTTTAACAAAAGGAGCTGAGACCGCTATTATACAGTTTAACAAAAGGAGCTGAGACCGCTTTAATACAGTTTAACAAAAGGAGCTGAGACCGCTATTATACAGTTTCACAAAAGGAGCTGAGACCGCTATTATAAAGTTTCACAAAAGGAGCTGAGGCCGCTTTAATACAGTTTCACAAAAGGAGCTGAGGCCGCTTTAATACAGTTTAACAAAAGGAGCTGAGACCGCTATTATACAGTTTCACAAAAGGAGCTGAGGCCGCTTTAATACAGTTTCACAAAAGGAGCTGAGACCGCTTTAATACAGTTTAACAAAAGGAGCTGAGGACGCTTTAATACAGTTTCACAAAAGGAGCTGAGGCCGCTTTAATACAGTTTCACAAAAGGAGCTGAGGCCGCTTTAATACAGTTTCACAAAAGGAGCTGAGGCCGCTTTAATACAGTTTCACAAAAGGAGCTGAGGCCGCTTTAATACAGTTTCACAAAAGGAGCTGAGACCGCTTTAATACAGTATAACAAAAGGAGCTGAGGCCGCTTTAATACAGTTTCACAAAAGGAGCTGAGACCGCTTTAATACAGTTTCACAAAAGGAGCTGAGACCGCTTTAATACAGTTTAACAAAAGGAGCTGAGACCGCTTTAATACAGTTTAACAAAAGGAGCTGAGGCCGCTTTAATACAGTTAAAAAAAAGAGCTTAGGCCGCTTTAATACAGTTTAACAAAAGGAGCTGAGACCGCTATTATACAGTTTAACAAAAGGAGCTGAGGGCGCTTTAATACAGTTTAACAAAAGGAGCTGAGACCGCTTTAATACAGTTTAACAAAAGGAGCTGAGGCCGCTTTAATACAGTTTCACAAAAGGAGCTGAGACCGCTTTAATACAGTTTAACAAAAGGAGCTGAGGCCGCTTTAATACAGTTTCACAAAAGGAGCTGAGACCGCTTTAATACAGTTTAACAAAAGGAGCTGAGACCGCTTTAATACAGTTTAACAAAAGGAGCTGAGGCCGCTTTAATACAGTTTCACAAAAGGAGCTGAGACCGCTTTAATACAGTTTAACAAAAGGAGCTGAGGCCGCTTTAATACAGTTTCACAAAAGGAGCTGAGACCGCTTAATTACAGTTTAACAAAAGGAGCTGAGGCCGCTTTAATACAGTTTCACAAAATGAGCTGAGACCGCTATTATCCAGTTTCACAAAAGGAGCTGAGACCGCTTTAATACAGTTTAACAAAAGGAGCTGAGACCGCTATTATACAGTTTAACAAAAGGAGCTGAGACCGCTATTATACAGTTTCACAAAACGAGCTGAGACCGCTATTATACAGTTTCACAAAAGGAGCTGAGGCCGCTTTAATACAGTTTCACAAAAGGAGCTGAGGCCGCTTTAATACAGTTTAACAAAAGGAGCTGAGGCCGCTTTAATACAGTTTAACAAAAGGAGCTGAGGCCGCTTTAATACAGTTTAACAAAAGGAGCTGAGACCGCTATTATACAGTTTAACAAAAGGAGCTGAGACCGCTTTAATACAGTTTCACAAGAGGAGCTGAGACCGCTTTAATACAGTTTCACAAAAGGAGCTGAGGCCGCTTTAATACAGTTTAACAAAAGGAGCTGAGACCGCTATTATACAGTTTCACAAAAGGAGCTGAGACCGCTATTATACAGTTTCACAAAAGGAGCTGAGGCCGCTTTAATACAGTTTCACAAAAGGAGCTGAGGCCGCTTTAATACAGTTTAACAAAAGGAGCTGGGGCCGCTTTAATACAGTTTCACAAAAGGAGCTGAGACCGCTTTAATACAGTTTAACAAAAGGAGCTGAGACCGCTATTATACAGTTTCACAAAAGGAGCTGAGGCCGCTTTAATACAGTTTCACAAAAGGAGCTGAGACCGCTTTAATACAGTTTAACAAAAGGAGCTGAGGCCGCTTTAATACAGTTTCACAAAAGAAGCTGAGACCGCTTTAATACAGTTTCACAAAAGGAGCTGAGGCCGCTTTAATACAGTTTAACAAAAGGAGCTGAGACCGCTATTATACAGTTTCACAAAAGGAGCTGAGACCGCTATTATACAGTTTCACAAAAGGAGCTGAGGCCGCTTTAATACAGTTTAACAAAAGGAGCTGAGGCCGCTTTAATACAGTTTAACAAAAGGAGCTGAGGCCGCTTTAATACAGTTTAACAATAGGAGCTGAGGCCGCTTTAATACAGTTTAACAAAAGGAGCTGAGACCGCTATTATACAGTTTAACAAAAGGAGCTGAGACCGCTTTAATACAGTTTCACAAGAGGAGCTGAGACCGCTTTAATACAGTTTCACAAAAGGAGCTGAGGCCGCTTTAATACAGTTTAACAAAAGGAGCTGAGACCGCTATTATACAGTTTCACAAAAGGAGCTGAGGCCGCTTTAATACAGTTTAACAAAAGGAGCTGAGACCGCTATTATACAGTTTCACAAAAGGAGCTGAGGCCGCTTTAATACAGTTTCACAAAAGGAGCTGAGACCGCTTTAATACAGTTTAACAAAAGGAGCTGAGGACGGTTTAATACAGTTTCACAAAAGGAGCTGAGGCCGCTTTAATACAGTTTCACAAAAGGAGCTGAGGCCGCTTTAATACAGTTTCACAAAAGGAGCTGAGGCCGCTTTAATACAGTTTCACAAAAGGAGCTGAGGCCGCTTTAATACAGTTTCACAAAAGGAGCTGAGACCGCTTTAATACAGTTTCACAAAAGGAGCTGAGGCCGCTTTAATACAGTTTAACAAAAGGAGCTGAGACCGCTATTATACAGTTTCACAAAAGGAGCTGAGGCCGCTTTAATACAGTTTCACAAAAGGAGCTGAGGCCGCTTTAATACAGTTTAACAAAAGGAGCTGAGGCCGCTTTAATACAGTTTAACAAAAGGAGCTGAGGCCGCTTTAATACAGTTTAACAAAAGGAGCTGAGACCGCTATTATACAGTTTAACAAAAGGAGCTGAGACCGCTATTATACAGTTTAACAAAAGGAGCTGAGACCGCTTTAATACAGTTTAACAAAAGGAGCTGAGACCGCTATTATACAGTTTCACAAAAGGAGCTGAGACCGCTATTATACAGTTTAACAAAAGGAGCTGAGGCCGCTTTAATACAGTTTAACAAAAGGAGCTGAGACCGCTATTATACAGTTTAACAAAAGGAGCTGAGACCGCTTTAATACGGTTTAACAAAAGGAGCTGAGACCGCTATTATACAGTTTCACAAAAGGAGCTGAGACCGCTTTAATACAGTTTAACAAAAGGAGCTGAGACCGCTATTATACAGTTTCACAAAAGGAGCTGAGACCGCTTTAATACAGTTTAACAAAAGGAGCTGAGACCGCTATTATACTGTTTCACAAAAGGAGCTGAGATCGCTATTATACAGTTTCACAAAAGGAGCTGAGGCCGCTTTAATACAGTTTCACAAAAGGAGCTGAGGCCGCTTTAATACAGTTTAACAAAAGGAGCTGAGACCGCTATTATACAGTTTCACAAAAGGAGCTGAGGCCGCTTTAATACAGTTTCACAAAAGGAGCTGAGACCGCTATTATACAGTTTCACAAAAGGAGCTAAGGCCGCTTTAATACAGTTTAACAAAAGGAGCTGAGGCCGCTTTAATACAGTTTCACAAAAGGAGCTGAGACCCCTTTAATACAGTTTCACAAAAGGAGCTGAGACCGCTTTAATACAGTTTAACAAAAGGAGCTGAGACCGCTATTATACAGTTTCACAAAAGGAGCTGAGGCCGCTTTAATACAGTTTCACAAAAGGAGCTGAGACCGCTTTAATACAGTTTCACAAAAGGAGCTGAGGCCGCTTTAATACAGTTTCACAAAAGGAGCTGAGGCCGCTTTAATACAGTTTCACAAAAGGAGCTGAGACCGCTTTAATAAAGTTTCACAAAAGGAGCTAAGGCCGCTTTAATACAGTTTAACAAAAGGAGCTGAGACCGCTATTATACAGTTTCACAAAAGGAGCTGAGGCCGCTTTAATACAGTTTCACAAAAGGAGCTGAGACCGCTTTAATACAGTTTAACAAAAGGAGCTGAGGCCGCTTTAATACAGTTTCACAAAAGGAGCTGAGACCGCTATTATACCGTTTCACAAAAGGAGCTGAGACCGCTTTAATACAGTTTAACAAAAGGAGCTGAGACCGCTTTAATACAGTTTCACAAAAGGAGCTGAGGCCGCTTTAATACAGTTTCACAAAAGGAGCTGAGGCCGCTTTAATGCAGTTTCACAAAAGGAGCTGAGGCCGCTTTAATACAGTTTCACAAAAGGAGCTGAGACCGCTTTAATACAGTTTAACAAAAGGAGCTGAGACCGCTTTAATACAGTTTAACAAAAGGAGCTGAGGCCGCTTTAATACAGTTTCACAAAAGGAGCTGAGACCGCTTTAATACAGTTTAACAAAAGGAGCTGAGGCCGCTTTAATACAGTTTCACAAAAGGAGCTGAGACCGCTTAATTACAGTTTAACAAAAGGAGCTGAGGCCGCTTTAATACAGTTTCACAAAATGAGCTGAGACCGCTATTATCCAGTTTCACAAAAGGAGCTGAGACCGCTTTAATACAGTTTAACAAAAGGAGCTGAGACCGCTATTATACAGTTTAACAAAAGGAGCTGAGACCGCTATTATACAGTTTCACAAAACGAGCTGAGACCGCTATTATACAGTTTCACAAAAGGAGCTGAGGCCGCTTTAATACAGTTTCACAAAAGGAGCTGAGGCCGCTTTAATACAGTTTAACAAAAGGAGCTGAGGCCGCTTTAATACAGTTTAACAAAAGGAGCTGAGGCCGCTTTAATACAGTTTAACAAAAGGAGCTGAGACCGCTATTATACAGTTTAACAAAAGGAGCTGAGACCGCTTTAATACAGTTTCACAAGAGGAGCTGAGACCGCTTTAATACAGTTTCACAAAAGGAGCTGAGGCCGCTTTAATACAGTTTAACAAAAGGAGCTGAGACCGCTATTATACAGTTTCACAAAAGGAGCTGAGACCGCTATTATACAGTTTCACAAAAGGAGCTGAGGCCGCTTTAATACAGTTTCACAAAAGGAGCTGAGGCCGCTTTAATACAGTTTAACAAAAGGAGCTGGGGCCGCTTTAATACAGTTTCACAAAAGGAGCTGAGACCGCTTTAATACAGTTTAACAAAAGGAGCTGAGACCGCTATTATACAGTTTCACAAAAGGAGCTGAGGCCGCTTTAATACAGTTTCACAAAAGGAGCTGAGACCGCTTTAATACAGTTTAACAAAAGGAGCTGAGGCCGCTTTAATACAGTTTCACAAAAGAAGCTGAGACCGCTTTAATACAGTTTCACAAAAGGAGCTGAGGCCGCTTTAATACAGTTTAACAAAAGGAGCTGAGACCGCTATTATACAGTTTCACAAAAGGAGCTGAGACCGCTATTATACAGTTTCACAAAAGGAGCTGAGGCCGCTTTAATACAGTTTAACAAAAGGAGCTGAGGCCGCTTTAATACAGTTTAACAAAAGGAGCTGAGGCCGCTTTAATACAGTTTAACAATAGGAGCTGAGGCCGCTTTAATACAGTTTAACAAAAGGAGCTGAGACCGCTATTATACAGTTTAACAAAAGGAGCTGAGACCGCTTTAATACAGTTTCACAAGAGGAGCTGAGACCGCTTTAATACAGTTTCACAAAAGGAGCTGAGGCCGCTTTAATACAGTTTAACAAAAGGAGCTGAGACCGCTATTATACAGTTTCACAAAAGGAGCTGAGGCCGCTTTAATACAGTTTAACAAAAGGAGCTGAGACCGCTATTATACAGTTTCACAAAAGGAGCTGAGGCCGCTTTAATACAGTTTCACAAAAGGAGCTGAGACCGCTTTAATACAGTTTAACAAAAGGAGCTGAGGACGGTTTAATACAGTTTCACAAAAGGAGCTGAGGCCGCTTTAATACAGTTTCACAAAAGGAGCTGAGGCCGCTTTAATACAGTTTCACAAAAGGAGCTGAGGCCGCTTTAATACAGTTTCACAAAAGGAGCTGAGGCCGCTTTAATACAGTTTCACAAAAGGAGCTGAGACCGCTTTAATACAGTTTCACAAAAGGAGCTGAGGCCGCTTTAATACAGTTTAACAAAAGGAGCTGAGACCGCTATTATACAGTTTCACAAAAGGAGCTGAGGCCGCTTTAATACAGTTTCACAAAAGGAGCTGAGGCCGCTTTAATACAGTTTAACAAAAGGAGCTGAGGCCGCTTTAATACAGTTTAACAAAAGGAGCTGAGGCCGCTTTAATACAGTTTAACAAAAGGAGCTGAGACCGCTATTATACAGTTTAACAAAAGGAGCTGAGACCGCTATTATACAGTTTAACAAAAGGAGCTGAGACCGCTTTAATACAGTTTAACAAAAGGAGCTGAGACCGCTATTATACAGTTTCACAAAAGGAGCTGAGACCGCTATTATACAGTTTAACAAAAGGAGCTGAGGCCGCTTTAATACAGTTTAACAAAAGGAGCTGAGACCGCTATTATACAGTTTAACAAAAGGAGCTGAGACCGCTTTAATACGGTTTAACAAAAGGAGCTGAGACCGCTATTATACAGTTTCACAAAAGGAGCTGAGACCGCTTTAATACAGTTTAACAAAAGGAGCTGAGACCGCTATTATACAGTTTCACAAAAGGAGCTGAGACCGCTTTAATACAGTTTAACAAAAGGAGCTGAGACCGCTATTATACTGTTTCACAAAAGGAGCTGAGATCGCTATTATACAGTTTCACAAAAGGAGCTGAGGCCGCTTTAATACAGTTTCACAAAAGGAGCTGAGGCCGCTTTAATACAGTTTAACAAAAGGAGCTGAGACCGCTATTATACAGTTTCACAAAAGGAGCTGAGGCCGCTTTAATACAGTTTCACAAAAGGAGCTGAGACCGCTATTATACAGTTTCACAAAAGGAGCTAAGGCCGCTTTAATACAGTTTAACAAAAGGAGCTGAGGCCGCTTTAATACAGTTTCACAAAAGGAGCTGAGACCCCTTTAATACAGTTTCACAAAAGGAGCTGAGACCGCTTTAATACAGTTTAACAAAAGGAGCTGAGACCGCTATTATACAGTTTCACAAAAGGAGCTGAGGCCGCTTTAATACAGTTTCACAAAAGGAGCTGAGACCGCTTTAATACAGTTTCACAAAAGGAGCTGAGGCCGCTTTAATACAGTTTCACAAAAGGAGCTGAGGCCGCTTTAATACAGTTTCACAAAAGGAGCTGAGACCGCTTTAATAAAGTTTCACAAAAGGAGCTAAGGCCGCTTTAATACAGTTTAACAAAAGGAGCTGAGACCGCTATTATACAGTTTCACAAAAGGAGCTGAGGCCGCTTTAATACAGTTTCACAAAAGGAGCTGAGACCGCTTTAATACAGTTTAACAAAAGGAGCTGAGGCCGCTTTAATACAGTTTCACAAAAGGAGCTGAGACCGCTATTATACCGTTTCACAAAAGGAGCTGAGACCGCTTTAATACAGTTTAACAAAAGGAGCTGAGACCGCTTTAATACAGTTTCACAAAAGGAGCTGAGGCCGCTTTAATACAGTTTCACAAAAGGAGCTGAGGCCGCTTTAATGCAGTTTCACAAAAGGAGCTGAGACCGCTTTAATACAGTTTAACAAAAGGAGCTGAGACCGCTATTATACAGTTTCACAAAAGGAGCTAAGGCCGCTTTAATACAGTTTAACAAAAGGAGCTGAGACCGCTATTATACAGTTTCACAAAAGGAGCTGAGGCCGCTTTAATACAGTTTCACAAAAGGAGCTGAGACCGCTATTATACAGTTTCACAAAAGGAGCTGAGGCCGCTATTATACAGTTTAACAAAAGGAGCTGAGACCGCTATTATACAGTTTCACAAAAGGAGCTGAGACCGCTATTATACAGTTTCACAAAAGGAGCTGAGGCCGCTATTATACAGTTTAACAAAAGGAGCTGAGACCGCTATTATACAGTTTCACAAAAGGAGCTGAGACCGCTATTATACATTTTCACAAAAGGAGCTGAGGCCGCTATTACACAGTTTAACAAAAGGAGCTGAGACCGCAATTATACAGTTTCAGAAAAGGAGCTAAGGCGGCTTTAATACAGTTTAACAAAAGGAGCTGAGACCGCTATTATACAGTTTAACAAAAGGAGCTGAGACCGCTTTAATACAGTTTAACAAAAGGAGCTGAGGCCGCTTTAATACAGTTTAACAAAAGGAGCTGAGACCGCTTTAATACAGTTTAACAAAAGGAGCTGAGACCGCTTTAATACAGTTTAACAAAAGGAGCTGAGACCGCTTTAATACAGTTTAACAAAAGGAGCTGAGACCGCTTTTATACAGTTTCACAAAAGGAGCTGAGGCCGCTTTAATACAGTTTAACAAAAGGAGCTGAGACCGCTTTAATACAGTTTAACAAAAGGAGCTGAGACCGCTTTAATACAGTTTAACAAAAGGAGCTGAGACCGCTTTTATACAGTTTAACAAAAGGAGCTGAGACCGCTTTAATACAGTTTAACAAAAGGAGCTGAGACCGCTTTAATACAGTTTCACAAAAGGAGCTGAGGCCGCTTTAATACAGTTTAACAAAAGGAGCTGAGACCGCTATTATACAGTTTCACAAAAGGAGCTGAGACCGCTATTATACAGTTTCACAAAAGGAGCTGAGGCCGCTTTAATACAGTTTCACAAAAGGAGCTGAGGCCGCTTTAATACAGTTTAACAAAAGGAGCTGAGGCCGCTTTAATACAGTTTAACAAAAGGAGCTGAGGCCGCTTTAATACAGTTTAACAAAAGGAGCTGAGACCGCTATTATACAGTTTAACAAAAGGAGCTGAGACCGCTATTATACAGTTTAACAAAAGGAGCTGAGACCGCTTTAATACAGTTTAACAAAAGGAGCTGAGACCGCTATTATACAGTTTCACAAAAGGAGCTGAGACCGCTATTATACAGTTTAACAAAAGGAGCTGAGGCCGCTTTAATACAGTTTAACAAATGGAGCTGAGACCGCTATTATACAGTTTAACAAAAGGAGCTGAGACCGCTTTAATACGGTTTAACAAAAGGAGCTGAGACCGCTATTATACAGCTTCACAAAAGGAGCTGAGACCGCTTTAATACAGTTTAACAAAAGGAGCTGAGACCGCTATTATACAGTTTCACAAAAGGAGCTGAGACCGCTTTAATACAGTTTAACAAAAGGAGCTGAGACCGCTATTATACAGTTTCACAAAAGGAGCTGAGGCCGCTTTAATACAGTTTCACAAAAGGAGCTGAGGCCGCTTTAATACAGTTTAACAAAAGGAGCTGAGACCGCTATTATACAGTTTCACAAAAGGAGCTGAGGCCGCTTTAATACAGTTTCACAAAAGGAGCTGAGACCGCTATTATACAGTTTCACAAAAGGAGCTAAGGCCGCTTTAATACAGTTTAACAAAAGGAGCTGAGGCCGCTTTAATACAGTTTCACAAAAGGAGCTGAGACCGCTTTAATACAGTTTCACAAAAGGAGCTGAGACCGCTTTAATACAGTTTAACAAAAGGAGCTGAGACCGCTATTATACAGTTTCACAAAAGGAGCTGAGGCCGCTTTAATACAGTTTCACAAAAGGAGCTGAGGCCGCTTTAATACAGTTTCACAAAAGGAGCTGAGGCCGCTTTAATACAGTTTCACAAAAGGAGCTGAGACCGCTTTAATACAGTTTAACAAAAGGAGCTGAGACCGCTATTATACAGTTTCACAAAAGGAGCTAAGGCCGCTTTAATACAGTTTAACAAAAGGAGCTGAGACCGCTATTATACAGTTTCAGAAAAGGAGCTGAGGCCGCTTTAATACAGTTTCACAAAAGGAGCTGAGACCGCTTTAATACAGTTTAACAAAAGGAGCTGAGGCCGCTTTAATACAGTTTCACAAAAGGAGCTGAGACCGCTATTATACAGTTTCACAAAAGGAGCTGAGACCGCTTTAATACAGTTTAACAAAAGGAGCTGAGACCGCTTTAATACAGTTTCACAAAAGGAGCTGAGGCCGCTTTAATACACTTTCACAAAAGGAGCTGAGGCCGCTTTAATGCAGTTTCACAAAAGGAGCTGAGACCGCTTTAATACAGTTTAACAAAAGGAGCTGAGACCGCTATTATACAGTTTCACAAAAGGAGCTAAGGCCGCTTTAATACAGTTTAACAAAAGGAGCTGAGACCGCTATTATACAGTTTCACAAAAGGAGCTGAGGCCGCTTTAATACAGTTTCACAAAAGGAGCTGAGACCGCTTTAATACAGTTTAACAAAAGGAGCTGAGGCCGCTTTAATACAGTTTCACAAAAGGAGCTGAGACCGCTATTATACAGTTTCACAAAAGGAGCTGAGGCCGCTATTATACAGTTTAACAAAAGGAGCTGAGACCGCTATTATACAGTTTCACAAAAGGAGCTGAGACCGCTATTATACAGTTTCACAAAAGGAGCTGAGGCCGCTATTATACAGTTTCACAAAAGGAGCTGAGACCGCTATTATACAGTTTCACAAAAGGAGCTGAGGCCGCTATTATACAGTTTAACAAAAGGAGCTGAGACCGCTATTATACAGTTTCACAAAAGGAGCTGAGACCGCTATTATACATTTTCACAAAAGGAGCTGAGGCCGCTATTATACAGTTTAACAAAAGGAGCTGAGACCGCTATTATACAGTTTCACAAAAGGAGCTGAGACCGCTTTAATACAGTTTAACAAAAGGAGCTGAGGCCGCTTTAATACAGTTTAACAAAAGGAGCTGAGACCGCTTTAATACAGTTTAACAAAAGGAGCTGAGACCGCTTTAATACAGTTTAACAAAAGGAGCTGAGACCGCTTTAATACAGTTTAACAAAAGGAGCTGAGACCGCTTTTATACAGTTTCACAAAAGGAGCTGAGGCCGCTTTAATACAGTTTAACAAAAGGAGCTGAGAACGCTTTAATACAGTTTAACAAAAGGAGCTGAGACCGCTTTAATACAGTTTAACAAAAGGAGCTGAGACCGCTTTAATACAGTTTAACAAAAGGAGCTGAGACCGCTTTAATACAGTTTAACAAAAGGAGCTGAGACCGCTTTAATACAGTTTAACAAAAGGAGCTGAGACCGCTTTTATACAGTTTAACAAAAGGAGCTGAGACCGCTTTAATACAGTTTAACAAAAGGAGCTGAGACCGCTTTTATACAGTTTAACAAAAGGAGCTGAGACCGCTTTAATACAGTTTAACAAAAGGAGCTGAGACCGCTTTTATACAGTTTAACAAAAGGAGCTGAGACCGCTTTTATACAGTTTAACAAAAGGAGCTGAGACCGCTATTATACAGTTTAACAAAAGGAGCTGAGGCCGCTTTAATACAGTTTAACAAAAGGAGCTGAGGCCGCTTTTATACAGTTTAACAAAAGGAGCTGAGACCGCTATTGTACAGTTTCACAAAAGGAGCTAAGGCCGCTTTAATACAGTTTAACAAAAGGAGCTGAGACCACTATTATACAGTTTCACAAAAGGAGCTAAGGCCGCTTTAATACAGTTTAACAAAAGGAGCTGAGACCGCTATTATACAGTTTCACAAAAGGAGCTAAGGCCGCTTTAATACGGTTTAACAAAAGGAGCTGAGACCGCTATTATACAGTTTCACAAAAGGAGCTAAGGCCGCTTTAATACAGTTTAACAAAAGGAGCTGAGGCCGCTTTTATACAGTTTAACAAAAGGAGGTGAGACCGCTATTATACAGTTTAACAAAAGGAGCTGAGGCCGCTTTAATACAGTTTAACAAAAGGAGCTGAGGCCGCTATTATACAGTTTCACAAAAGGAGCTGAGACCGCTATTATACAGTTTCACAAAAGGAGCTAAGGCCGCTTTAATACAGTTTAACAAAAGGAGCTGAGACCGCTATTATACAGTTTCACAAAAGGAGCTAAGGCCGCTTTAATACAGTTTAACAAAAGGAGCTGAGACCGCTATTATACAGTTTCACAAAAGGAGCTAAGGCCGCTTTAATACGGTTTAACAAAAGGAGCTGAGACCGCTATTATGCAGTTTCACAAAAGGAGCTAAGGCCGCTTTAATACAGTTTAACAAAAGGAGCTGAGACCGCTATTATACAGTTTCACAAAAGGAGCTAAGGCCGCTTTAATACAGTTTAACAAAAGGAGCTGAGACCGCTATTATACAGTTTCACAAAAGGAGCTAAGGCCGCTTTAATACAGTTTAACAAAAGGAGCTAAGGCCGCTTTAATACGGTTTAACAAAAGGAGCTGAGACCGCTATTATACAGTTTCACAAAAGGAGCTGAGACCGCTATTATACAGTTTCACAAAAGGAGCTGAGGCCGCTATTATACAGTTTAACAAAAGGAGCTGAGACCGCTATTATACAGTTTCACAAAAGGAGCTGACCCCGCTATTATACATTTTCACAAAAGGAGCTGAGGCCGCTATTATACAGTTTAACAAAAGGAGCTGAGACCGCTATTATACAGTTTCACAAAAGGAGCTGAGACCGCTTTAATACAGTTTAACAAAAGGAGCTGAGGCCGCTTTAATACAGTTTAACAAAAGGAGCTGAGACCGCTTTAATACAGTTTAACAAAAGGAGCTGAGACCGCTTTAATACAGTTTAACAAAAGGAGCTGAGACCGCTTTAATACAGTTTAACAAAAGGAGCTGAGACCGCTTTTATACAGTTTCACAAAAGGAGCTGAGGCCGCTTTAATACAGTTTAACAAATGGAGCTGAGACCGCTTTAATACAGTTTAACAAAAGGAGCTGAGACCGCTTTAATACAGTTTAACAAAAGGAGCTGAGACCGCTTTAATACAGTTTAACAAAAGGAGCTGAGACCGCTTTTATACAGTTTAACAAAAGGAGCTGAGACCGCTTTAATACAGTTTAACAAAAGGAGCTGAGACCGCTTTTATACAGTTTAACAAAAGGAGCTGAGACCGCTTTAATACAGTTTAACAAAAGGAGCTGAGACCGCTTTTATACAGTCTAACAAAAGGAGCTGAGACCGCTTTTATACAGTTTAACAAAAGGAGCTGAGACCGCTATTATACAGTTTAACAAAAGGAGCTGAGACCGCTATTGTACAGTTTCACAAAAGGAGCTAAGGCCGCTTTAATACAGTTTAACAAAAGGAGCTGAGACCACTATTATACAGTTTCACAAAAGGAGCTAAGGCCGCTTTAATACAGTTTAACAAAAGGAGCTGAGACCGCTATTATACAGTTTCACAAAAGGAGCTGAGACCGCTTTAATACAGTTTAACAAAAGGAGCTGAGGCCGCTTTAATACAGTTTAACAAAAGGAGCTGAGGCCGCTTTAATACAGTTTAACAAAAGGAGCTGAGGCCGCTTTAATACAGTTTAACAAAAGGAGCTGAGACCGCTATTATACAGTTTAACAAAAGGAGCTGAGACCGCTTTAATACAGTTTCACAAGAGGAGCTGAGACCGCTTTAATACAGTTTCACAAAAGGAGCTGAGGCCGCTTTAATACAGTTTAACAAAAGGAGCTGAGACCGCTATTATACAGTTTCACAAAAGGAGCTGAGACCGCTATTATACAGTTTCACAAAAGGAGCTGAGGCCGCTTTAATACAGTTTCACAAAAGGAGCTGAGGCCGCTTTAATACAGTTTAAGAAAAGGAGCTGAGGCCGCTTTAATACAGTTTCACAAAAGGAGCTGAGACCGCTTTAATACAGTTTAACAAAAGGAGCTGAGACCGCTATTATACAGTTTCACAAAAGGAGCTGAGGGCGCTTTAATACAGTTTCACAAAAGGAGCTGAGACCGCTTTAATACAGTTTAACAAAAGGAGCTGAGGCCGCTTTAATACAGTTTCACAAAAGGAGCTGAGACCGCTTTAATACAGTTTCACAAAAGGAGCTGAGGCCGCTTTAATACAGTTTAACAAAAGGAGCTGAGACCGCTATTATACAGTTTCACAAAAGGAGCTGAGACCGCTATTATACAGTTTCACAAAAGGAGCTGAGGCCGCTTTAATACAGTTTCACAAAAGGAGCTGAGGCCGCTTTAATACAGTTTAACAAAAGGAGCTGAGGCCGCTTTAATACAGTTTAACAAAAGGAGCTGAGGCCGCTTTAATACAGTTTAACAAAAGGAGCTGAGACCGCTATTATACAGTTTAACAAAAGGAGCTGAGACCGCTATTATACAGTTTAACAAAAGGAGCTGAGACCGCTTTAATACAGTTTAACAAAAGGAGCTGAGACCGCTATTATACAGTTTCACAAAAGGAGCTGAGACCGCTATTATACAGTTTAACAAAAGGAGCTGAGGCCGCTTTAATACAGTTTAACAAAAGGAGCTGAGACCGCTATTATACAGTTTAACAAAAGGAGCTGAGACCGCTTTAATACGGTTTAACAAAAGGAGCTGAGACCGCTATTATACAGTTTCACAAAAGGAGCTGAGACCGCTTTAATACAGTTTAACAAAAGGAGCTGAGACCGCTATTATACAGTTTCACAAAAGGAGCTGAGACCGCTTTAATAGAGTTTAACAAAAGGAGCTGAGACCGCTATTATACTGTTTCACAAAAGGAGCTGAGATCGCTATTATACAGTTTCACAAAAGGAGCTGAGGCCGCTTTAATACAGTTTCACAAAAGGAGCTGAGGCCGCTTTAATACAGTTTAACAAAAGGAGCTCTAGACCGCTATTATACAGTTTCACAAAAGGAGCTGAGGCCGCTTTAATACAGTTTCACAAAAGGAGCTGAGACCGCTATTATACAGTTTCACAAAAGGAGCTAAGGCCGCTTTAATACAGTTTAACAAAAGGAGCTGAGGCCGCTTTAATACAGTTTCACAAAAGGAGCTGAGACCGCTTTAATACAGTTTCACAAAAGGAGCTGAGACCGCTTTAATACAGTTTAACAAAAGGAGCTGAGACCGCTATTATACAGTTTCACAAAAGGAGCTGAGGCCGCTTTAATACAGTTTCACAAAAGGAGCTGAGACCGCTTTAATACAGTTTCACAAAAGGAGCTGAGGCCGCTTTAATACAGTTTCACAAAAGGAGCTGAGGCCGCTTTAATACAGTTTCACAAAAGGAGCTGAGACCGCTTTAATACAGTTTCACAAAAGGAGCTAAGGCCGCTTTAATACAGTTTAACAAAAGGAGCTGAGACCGCTATTATACAGTTTCACAAAAGGAGCTGAGGCCGCTTTAATACAGTTTCACAAAAGGAGCTGAGACCGCTTTAATACAGTTTAACAAAAGGAGCTGAGGCCGCTTTAATACAGTTTCACTAAAGGAGCTGAGACCGCTATTATACAGTTTCACAAAAGGAGCTGAGACCGCTTTAATACAGTTTAACAAAAGGAGCTGAGACCGCTTTAATACAGTTTCACAAAAGGAGCTGAGGCCGCTTTAATACAGTTTCACAAAAGGAGCTGAGGCCGCTTTAATGCAGTTTCACAAAAGGAGCTGAGACCGCTTTAATACAGTTTAACAAAAGGAGCTGAGACCGCTATTATACAGTTTCACAAAAGGAGCTAAGGCCGCTTTAATACAGTTTAACAAAAGGAGCTGAGACCGCTATTATACAGTTTCACAAAAGGAGCTGAGGCCGCTTTAATACAGTTTCACAAAAGGAGCTGAGACCGCTTTAATACAGTTTAACAAAAGGAGCTGAGGCCGCTTTAATACAGTTTCACAAAAGGAGCTGAGACCGCTATTATACAGTTTCACAAAAGGAGCTGAGGCCGCTATTATACAGTATAACAAAAGGAGCTGAGACCGCTATTATACAGTTTCACAAAAGGAGCTGAGACCGCTATTATACAGTTTCACAAAAGGAGCTGAGGCCGCTATTATACAGTTTAACAAAAGGAGCTGAGACCGCTATTATATAGTTTCACAAAAGGAGCTGAGACCGCTATTATACATTTTCACAAAAGGAGCTGAGGCCGCTATTACACAGTTTAACAAAAGGAGCTGAGACCGCAATTATACAGTTTCAGAAAAGGAGCTAAGGCGGCTTTAATACAGTTTAACAAAAGGAGCTGAGACCGCTATTATACAGTTTAACAAAAGGAGCTGAGACCGCTATTATACAGTTTCACAAAAGGAGCTGAGGCCGCTTTAATACAGTTTCACAAAAGGAGCTGAGACCGCTTTAATACAGTTTAACAAAAGGAGCTGAGACCGCTTTAATACAGTTTAACAAAAGGAGCTGAGACCGCTTTAATACAGTTTAACAAAAGGAGCTGAGACCGCTTTTATACAGTTTCACAAAAGGAGCTGAGGCCGCTTTAATACAGTTTAACAAAAGGAGCTGAGACCGCTTTAATACAGTTTAACAAAAGGAGCTGAGACCGCTTTAATACAGTTTAACAAAAGGAGCTGAGACCGCTTTAATACAGTTTAACAAAAGGAGCTGAGACCGCTTTTATACAGTTTAACAAAAGGAGCTGAGACCGCTTTAATACAGTTTAACAAAAGGAGCTGAGACCGCTTTTATACAGTTTAACAAAAGGAGCTGAGACCGCTTTAATACAGTTTAACAAAAGGAGCTGAGACCACTTTTATACAGTTTAACAAAAGGAGCTGAGACCGCTTTTATACAGTTTAACAAAAGGAGCTGAGACCGCTATTATACAGTTTAACAAAAGGAGCTGAGGCCGCTTTAATACAGTTTAACAAAAGGAGCTGAGGCCGCTTTTATACAGTTTAACAAAAGGAGCTGAGACCGCTATTGTACAGTTTCACAAAAGGAGCTAAGGCCGCTTTAATACAGTTTAACAAAAGGAGCTGAGACCACTATTATACAGTTTCACAAAAGGAGCTAAGGCCGCTTTAATACAGTTTAACAAAAGGAGCTGAGACCGCTATTATACAGTTTCACAAAAGGAGCTAAGGCCGCTTTAATACGGTTTAACAAAAGGAGCTGAGGCCGCTTTTATACAGTTTAACAAAAGGAGCTGAGACCGCTATTGTACAGTTTCACAAAAGGAGCTAAGGCCGCTTTAATACAGTTTAACAAAAGGAGCTGAGACCACTATTATACAGTTTCACAAAAGGAGCTAAGGCCGCTTTAATACAGTTTAACAAAAGGAGCTGAGACCGCTATTATACAGTTTCACAAAAGGAGCTGAGACCGCTTTAATACAGTTTAACAAAAGGAGCTGAGGCCGCTTTAATACAGTTTAACAAAAGGAGCTGAGGCCGCTTTAATACAGTTTAACAAAAGGAGCTGAGGCCGCTTTAATACAGTTTAACAAAAGGAGCTGAGACCGCTATTATACAGTTTAACAAAAGGAGCTGAGACCGCTTTAATACAGTTTCACAAGAGGAGCTGAGACCGCTTTAATACAGTTTCACAAAAGGAGCTGAGGCCGCTTTAATACAGTTTAACAAAAGGAGCTGAGACCGCTATTATACAGTTTCACAAAAGGAGCTGAGACCGCTATTATACAGTTTCACAAAAGGAGCTGAGGCCGCTTTAATACAGTTTCACAAAAGGAGCTGAGGCCGCTTTAATACAGTTTAACAAAAGGAGCTGAGGCCGCTTTAATACAGTTTCACAAAAGGAGCTGAGACCGCTTTAATACAGTTTAACAAAAGGAGCTGAGACCGCTATTATACAGTTTCACAAAAGGAGCTGAGGCCGCTTTAATACAGTTTCACAAAAGGAGCTGAGACCGCTTTAATACAGTTTAACAAAAGGAGCTGAGGCCGCTTTAATACAGTTTCACAAAAGGAGCTGAGACCGCTTTAATACAGTTTCACAAAAGGAGCTGAGGCCGCTTTAATACAGTTTAACAAAAGGAGCTGAGACCGCTATTATACAGTTTCACAAAAGGAGCTGAGACCGCTATTATACAGTTTCACAAAAGGAGCTGAGGCCGCTTTAATACAGTTTCACAAAAGGAGCTGAGGCCGCTTTAATACAGTTTAACAAAAGGAGCTGAGGCCGCTTTAATACAGTTTAACAAAAGGAGCTGAGGCCGCTTTAATACAGTTTAACAAAAGGAGCTAAGACCGCTATTATACAGTTTAACAAAAGGAGCTGAGACCGCTATTATACAGTTTAACAAAAGGAGCTGAGACCGCTTTAATACAGTTTAACAAAAGGAGCTGAGACCGCTATTATACAGTTTCACAAAAGGAGCTGAGACCGCTATTATACAGTTTAACAAAAGGAGCTGAGGCCGCTTTAATA
Source organism: Tenodera sinensis (assembly GCA_030765045.1). Classification (NCBI taxonomy): domain Eukaryota; kingdom Metazoa; phylum Arthropoda; class Insecta; order Mantodea; family Mantidae; genus Tenodera; species Tenodera sinensis. The sequence continues at coordinate 79,316,035 of CM060961.1, forward strand.
CAGTTTAACAAAAGGAGCTGAGACCGCTATTATACAGTTTAACAAAAGGAGCTGAGACCGCTTTAATACGGTTTAACAAAAGGAGCTGAGACCGCTATTATACAGTTTCACAAAAGGAGCTGAGACCGCTTTAATACAGTTTAACAAAAGGAGCTGAGACCGCTATTATACAGTTTCACAAAAGGAGCTGAGACCGCTTTAATAGAGTTTAACAAAAGGAGCTGAGACCGCTATTATACTGTTTCACAAAAGGAGCTGAGATCGCTATTATACAGTTTCACAAAAGGAGCTGAGGCCGCTTTAATACAGTTTCACAAAAGGAGCTGAGGCCGCTTTAATACAGTTTAACAAAAGGAGCTGAGACCGCTATTATACAGTTTCACAAAAGGAGCTGAGGCCGCTTTAATACAGTTTCACAAAAGGAGCTGAGACCGCTATTATACAGTTTCACAAAAGGAGCTAAGGCCGCTTTAATACAGTTTAACAAAAGGAGCTGAGGCCGCTTTAATACAGTTTCACAAAAGGAGCTGAGACCGCTTTAATACAGTTTCACAAAAGGAGCTGAGACCGCTTTAATACAGTTTAACAAAAGGAGCTGAGACCGCTATTATACAGTTTCACAAAAGGAGCTGAGGCCGCTTTAATACAGTTTCACAAAAGGAGCTGAGACCGCTTTAATACAGTTTCACAAAAGGAGCTGAGGCCGCTTTAATACAGTTTCACAAAAGGAGCTGAGGCCGCTTTAATACAGTTTCACAAAAGGAGCTGAGACCGCTTTAATACAGTTTCACAAAAGGAGCTAAGGCCGCTTTAATACAGTTTAACAAAAGGAGCTGAGACCGCTATTATACAGTTTCACAAAAGGAGCTGAGGCCGCTTTAATACAGTTTCACAAAAGGAGCTGAGACCGCTTTAATACAGTTTAACAAAAGGAGCTGAGGCCGCTTTAATACAGTTTCACAAAAGGAGCTGAGACCGCTATTATACAGTTTCACAAAAGGAGCTGAGACCGCTTTAATACAGTTTAACAAAAGGAGCTGAGACCGCTTTAATACAGTTTCACAAAAGGAGCTGAGGCCGCTTTAATACAGTTTCACAAAAGGAGCTGAGGCCGCTTTAATGCAGTTTCACAAAAGGAGCTGAGACCGCTTTAATACAGTTTAACAAAAGGAGCTGAGACCGCTATTATACAGTTTCACAAAAGGAGCTAAGGCCGCTTTAATACAGTTTAACAAAAGGAGCTGAGACCGCTATTATACAGTTTCACAAAAGGAGCTGAGGCCGCTTTAATACAGTTTCACAAAAGGAGCTGAGACCGCTTTAATACAGTTTAACAAAAGGAGCTGAGGCCGCTTTAATACAGTTTCACAAAAGGAGCTGAGACCGCTATTATACAGTTTCACAAAAGGAGCTGAGGCCGCTATTATACAGTTTAACAAAAGGAGCTGAGACCGCTATTATACAGTTTCACAAAAGGAGCTGAGACCGCTATTATACAGTTTCACAAAAGGAGCTGAGGCCGCTATTATACAGTTTAACAAAAGGAGCTGAGACCGCTATTATATAGTTTCACAAAAGGAGCTGAGACCGCTATTATACATTTTCACAAAAGGAGCTGAGGCCGCTATTACACAGTTTAACAAAAGGAGCTGAGACCGCAATTATACAGTTTCAGAAAAGGAGCTAAGGCGGCTTTAATACAGTTTAACAAAAGGAGCTGAGACCGCTATTATACAGTTTAACAAAAGGAGCTGAGACCGCTATTATACAGTTTCACAAAAGGAGCTGAGGCCGCTTTAATACAGTTTCACAAAAGGAGCTGAGACCGCTTTAATACAGTTTAACAAAAGGAGCTGAGACCGCTTTAATACAGTTTAACAAAAGGAGCTGAGACCGCTTTAATACAGTTTAACAAAAGGAGCTGAGACCGCTTTTATACAGTTTCACAAAAGGAGCTGAGACCGCTATTATACAGTTTCACAAAAGCAGCTAAGGCCGCTTTAATACAGTTTAACAAAAGGAGCTGAGACCGCTATTATACAGTTTCACAAAAGGAGCTAAGGCCGCTTTAATACAGTTTCACAAAAGGAGCTGAGGCCGCTTTAATACAGTTTAACAAAAGGAGCTGAGGCCGCTTTAATACAGTTTAACAAAAGGAGCTGAGGCCGCTTTAATACAGTTTAACAAAAGGAGCTGAGACCGCTATTATACAGTTTAACAAAAGGAGCTGAGACCGCTATTATACAGTTTAACAAAAGGAGCTGAGACCGCTTTAATACAGTTTAACAAAAGGAGCTGAGACCGCTATTATACAGTTTCACAAAAGGAGCTGAGACCGCTATTATACAGTTTAACAAAAGGAGCTGAGGCCGCTTTAATACAGTTTAACAAAAGGAGCTGAGACCGCTATTATACAGTTTAACAAAAGGAGCTGAGACCGCTTTAATACGGTTTAACAAAAGGAGCTGAGACCGCTATTATACAGTTTCACAAAAGGAGCTGAGACCGCTTTAATACAGTTTAACAAAAGGAGCTGAGACCGCTATTATACAGTTTCACAAAAGGAGCTGAGACCGCTTTAATAGAGTTTAACAAAAGGAGCTGAGACCGCTATTATACTGTTTCACAAAAGGAGCTGAGATCGCTATTATACAGTTTCACAAAAGGAGCTGAGGCCGCTTTAATACAGTTTCACAAAAGGAGCTGAGGCCGCTTTAATACAGTTTAACAAAAGGAGCTCTAGACCGCTATTATACAGTTTCACAAAAGGAGCTGAGGCCGCTTTAATACAGTTTCACAAAAGGAGCTGAGACCGCTATTATACAGTTTCACAAAAGGAGCTAAGGCCGCTTTAATACAGTTTAACAAAAGGAGCTGAGGCCGCTTTAATACAGTTTCACAAAAGGAGCTGAGACCGCTTTAATACAGTTTCACAAAAGGAGCTGAGACCGCTTTAATACAGTTTAACAAAAGGAGCTGAGACCGCTATTATACAGTTTCACAAAAGGAGCTGAGGCCGCTTTAATACAGTTTCACAAAAGGAGCTGAGACCGCTTTAATACAGTTTCACAAAAGGAGCTGAGGCCGCTTTAATACAGTTTCACAAAAGGAGCTGAGGCCGCTTTAATACAGTTTCACAAAAGGAGCTGAGACCGCTTTAATACAGTTTCACAAAAGGAGCTAAGGCCGCTTTAATACAGTTTAACAAAAGGAGCTGAGACCGCTATTATACAGTTTCACAAAAGGAGCTGAGGCCGCTTTAATACAGTTTCACAAAAGGAGCTGAGACCGCTTTAATACAGTTTAACAAAAGGAGCTGAGGCCGCTTTAATACAGTTTCACAAAAGGAGCTGAGACCGCTATTATACAGTTTCACAAAAGGAGCTGAGACCGCTTTAATACAGTTTAACAAAAGGAGCTGAGACCGCTTTAATACAGTTTCACAAAAGGAGCTGAGGCCGCTTTAATACAGTTTCACAAAAGGAGCTGAGGCCGCTTTAATGCAGTTTCACAAAAGGAGCTGAGACCGCTTTAATACAGTTTAACAAAAGGAGCTGAGACCGCTATTATACAGTTTCACAAAAGGAGCTAAGGCCGCTTTAATACAGTTTAACAAAAGGAGCTGAGACCGCTATTATACAGTTTCACAAAAGGAGCTGAGGCCGCTTTAATACAGTTTCACAAAAGGAGCTGAGACCGCTTTAATACAGTTTAACAAAAGGAGCTGAGGCCGCTTTAATACAGTTTCACAAAAGGAGCTGAGACCGCTATTATACAGTTTCACAAAAGGAGCTGAGGCCGCTATTATACAGTTTAACAAAAGGAGCTGAGACCGCTATTATACAGTTTCACAAAAGGAGCTGAGACCGCTATTATACAGTTTCACAAAAGGAGCTGAGGCCGCTATTATACAGTTTAACAAAAGGAGCTGAGACCGCTATTATATAGTTTCACAAAAGGAGCTGAGACCGCTATTATACATTTTCACAAAAGGAGCTGAGGCCGCTATTACACAGTTTAACAAAAGGAGCTGAGACCGCAATTATACAGTTTCAGAAAAGGAGCTAAGGCGGCTTTAATACAGTTTAACAAAAGGAGCTGAGACCGCTATTATACAGTTTAACAAAAGGAGCTGAGACCGCTATTATACAGTTTCACAAAAGGAGCTGAGGCCGCTTTAATACAGTTTCACAAAAGGAGCTGAGACCGCTTTAATACAGTTTAACAAAAGGAGCTGAGACCGCTTTAATACAGTTTAACAAAAGGAGCTGAGACCGCTTTAATACAGTTTAACAAAAGGAGCTGAGACCGCTTTTATACAGTTTCACAAAAGGAGCTGAGGCCGCTTTAATACAGTTTAACAAAAGGAGCTGAGACCGCTTTAATACAGTTTAACAAAAGGAGCTGAGACCGCTTTAATACAGTTTAACAAAAGGAGCTGAGACCGCTTTAATACAGTTTAACAAAAGGAGCTGAGACCGCTTTTATACAGTTTAACAAAAGGAGCTGAGACCGCTTTAATACAGTTTAACAAAAGGAGCTGAGACCGCTTTTATACAGTTTAACAAAAGGAGCTGAGACCGCTTTAATACAGTTTAACAAAAGGAGCTGAGACCACTTTTATACAGTTTAACAAAAGGAGCTGAGACCGCTTTTATACAGTTTAACAAAAGGAGCTGAGACCGCTATTATACAGTTTAACAAAAGGAGCTGAGGCCGCTTTAATACAGTTTAACAAAAGGAGCTGAGGCCGCTTTTATACAGTTTAACAAAAGGAGCTGAGACCGCTATTGTACAGTTTCACAAAAGGAGCTAAGGCCGCTTTAATACAGTTTAACAAAAGGAGCTGAGACCACTATTATACAGTTTCACAAAAGGAGCTAAGGCCGCTTTAATACAGTTTAACAAAAGGAGCTGAGACCGCTATTATACAGTTTCACAAAAGGAGCTAAGGCCGCTTTAATACGGTTTAACAAAAGGAGCTGAGGCCGCTTTTATACAGTTTAACAAAAGGAGCTGAGACCGCTATTGTACAGTTTCACAAAAGGAGCTAAGGCCGCTTTAATACAGTTTAACAAAAGGAGCTGAGACCACTATTATACAGTTTCACAAAAGGAGCTAAGGCCGCTTTAATACAGTTTAACAAAAGGAGCTGAGACCGCTATTATACAGTTTCACAAAAGGAGCTGAGACCGCTTTAATACAGTTTAACAAAAGGAGCTGAGGCCGCTTTAATACAGTTTAACAAAAGGAGCTGAGGCCGCTTTAATACAGTTTAACAAAAGGAGCTGAGGCCGCTTTAATACAGTTTAACAAAAGGAGCTGAGACCGCTATTATACAGTTTAACAAAAGGAGCTGAGACCGCTTTAATACAGTTTCACAAGAGGAGCTGAGACCGCTTTAATACAGTTTCACAAAAGGAGCTGAGGCCGCTTTAATACAGTTTAACAAAAGGAGCTGAGACCGCTATTATACAGTTTCACAAAAGGAGCTGAGACCGCTATTATACAGTTTCACAAAAGGAGCTGAGGCCGCTTTAATACAGTTTCACAAAAGGAGCTGAGGCCGCTTTAATACAGTTTAACAAAAGGAGCTGAGGCCGCTTTAATACAGTTTCACAAAAGGAGCTGAGACCGCTTTAATACAGTTTAACAAAAGGAGCTGAGACCGCTATTATACAGTTTCACAAAAGGAGCTGAGGCCGCTTTAATACAGTTTCACAAAAGGAGCTGAGACCGCTTTAATACAGTTTAACAAAAGGAGCTGAGGCCGCTTTAATACAGTTTCACAAAAGGAGCTGAGACCGCTTTAATACAGTTTCACAAAAGGAGCTGAGGCCGCTTTAATACAGTTTAACAAAAGGAGCTGAGACCGCTATTATACAGTTTCACAAAAGGAGCTGAGACCGCTATTATACAGTTTCACAAAAGGAGCTGAGGCCGCTTTAATACAGTTTCACAAAAGGAGCTGAGGCCGCTTTAATACAGTTTAACAAAAGGAGCTGAGGCCGCTTTAATACAGTTTAACAAAAGGAGCTGAGGCCGCTTTAATACAGTTTAACAAAAGGAGCTGAGACCGCTATTATACAGTTTAACAAAAGGAGCTGAGACCGCTATTATACAGTTTAACAAAAGGAGCTGAGACCGCTTTAATACAGTTTAACAAAAGGAGCTGAGACCGCTATTATACAGTTTCACAAAAGGAGCTGAGACCGCTATTATACAGTTTAACAAAAGGAGCTGAGGCCGCTTTAATACAGTTTAACAAAAGGAGCTGAGACCGCTATTATACAGTTTAACAAAAGGAGCTGAGACCGCTTTAATACGGTTTAACAAAAGGAGCTGAGACCGCTATTATACAGTTTCACAAAAGGAGCTGAGACCGCTTTAATACAGTTTAACAAAAGGAGCTGAGACCGCTATTATACAGTTTCACAAAAGGAGCTGAGACCGCTTTAATAGAGTTTAACAAAAGGAGCTGAGACCGCTATTATACTGTTTCACAAAAGGAGCTGAGATCGCTATTATACAGTTTCACAAAAGGAGCTGAGGCCGCTTTAATACAGTTTCACAAAAGGAGCTGAGGCCGCTTTAATACAGTTTAACAAAAGGAGCTGAGACCGCTATTATACAGTTTCACAAAAGGAGCTGAGGCCGCTTTAATACAGTTTCACAAAAGGAGCTGAGACCGCTATTATACAGTTTCACAAAAGGAGCTAAGGCCGCTTTAATACAGTTTAACAAAAGGAGCTGAGGCCGCTTTAATACAGTTTCACAAAAGGAGCTGAGACCGCTTTAATACAGTTTCACAAAAGGAGCTGAGACCGCTTTAATACAGTTTAACAAAAGGAGCTGAGACCGCTATTATACAGTTTCACAAAAGGAGCTGAGGCCGCTTTAATACAGTTTCACAAAAGGAGCTGAGACCGCTTTAATACAGTTTCACAAAAGGAGCTGAGGCCGCTTTAATACAGTTTCACAAAAGGAGCTGAGGCCGCTTTAATACAGTTTCACAAAAGGAGCTGAGACCGCTTTAATACAGTTTCACAAAAGGAGCTAAGGCCGCTTTAATACAGTTTAACAAAAGGAGCTGAGACCGCTATTATACAGTTTCACAAAAGGAGCTGAGGCCGCTTTAATACAGTTTCACAAAAGGAGCTGAGACCGCTTTAATACAGTTTAACAAAAGGAGCTGAGGCCGCTTTAATACAGTTTCACAAAAGGAGCTGAGACCGCTATTATACAGTTTCACAAAAGGAGCTGAGACCGCTTTAATACAGTTTAACAAAAGGAGCTGAGACCGCTTTAATACAGTTTCACAAAAGGAGCTGAGGCCGCTTTAATACAGTTTCACAAAAGGAGCTGAGGCCGCTTTAATGCAGTTTCACAAAAGGAGCTGAGACCGCTTTAATACAGTTTAACAAAAGGAGCTGAGACCGCTATTATACAGTTTCACAAAAGGAGCTAAGGCCGCTTTAATACAGTTTAACAAAAGGAGCTGAGACCGCTATTATACAGTTTCACAAAAGGAGCTGAGGCCGCTTTAATACAGTTTCACAAAAGGAGCTGAGACCGCTTTAATACAGTTTAACAAAAGGAGCTGAGGCCGCTTTAATACAGTTTCACAAAAGGAGCTGAGACCGCTATTATACAGTTTCACAAAAGGAGCTGAGGCCGCTATTATACAGTTTAACAAAAGGAGCTGAGACCGCTATTATACAGTTTCACAAAAGGAGCTGAGACCGCTATTATACAGTTTCACAAAAGGAGCTGAGGCCGCTATTATACAGTTTAACAAAAGGAGCTGAGACCGCTATTATATAGTTTCACAAAAGGAGCTGAGACCGCTATTATACATTTTCACAAAAGGAGCTGAGGCCGCTATTACACAGTTTAACAAAAGGAGCTGAGACCGCAATTATACAGTTTCAGAAAAGGAGCTAAGGCGGCTTTAATACAGTTTAACAAAAGGAGCTGAGACCGCTATTATACAGTTTAACAAAAGGAGCTGAGACCGCTATTATACAGTTTCACAAAAGGAGCTGAGGCCGCTTTAATACAGTTTCACAAAAGGAGCTGAGACCGCTTTAATACAGTTTAACAAAAGGAGCTGAGACCGCTTTAATACAGTTTAACAAAAGGAGCTGAGACCGCTTTTATACAGTTTCACAAAAGGAGCTGAGACCGCTATTATACAGTTTCACAAAAGCAGCTAAGGCCGCTTTAATACAGTTTAACAAAAGGAGCTGAGACCGCTATTATACAGTTTCACAAAAGGAGCTAAGGCCGCTTTAATACAGTTTAACAAAAGGAGCTGAGACCGCTATTATACAGTTTCACAAAAGGAGCTAAGGCCGCTTTAATACAGTTTAACAAAAGGAGCTGAGACCGCTATTATACAGTTTCACAAAAGGAGCTAAGGCCGCTTTAATACAGTTTAACAAAAGGAGCTGAGACCGCTATTATACAGTTTCACAAAAGGAGCTGAGACCGCTATTATACAGTTTCACAAAAGCAGCTAAGGCCGCTTTAATACAGTTTAACAAAAGGAGCTGAGACCGCTTTAATACAGTTTAACAAAAGGAGCTGAGACCGCTTTAATACAGTTTAACAAAAGGAGCTGAGACCGCTTTAATACAGTTTAACAAAAGGAGCTGAGACCGCTTTTATACAGTTTCACAAAAGGAGCTGAGGCCGCTTTAATACAGTTTAACAAAAGGAGCTGAGACCGCTTTAATACAGTTTAACAAAAGGAGCTGAGACCGCTTTAATACAGTTTAACAAAAGGAGCTGAGACCGCTTTAATACAGTTTAACAAAAGGAGCTGAGACCGCTTTTATACAGTTTAACAAAAGGAGCTGAGACCGCTTTAATACAGTTTAACAAAAGGAGCTGAGACCGCTTTTATACAGTTTATCAAAAGGAGCTGAGACCGCTTTAATACAGTTTAACAAAAGGAGCTGAGACCGCTTTTATACAGTTTAACAAAAGGAGCTGAGACCGCTTTTATACAGTTTAACAAAAGGAGCTGAGACCGCTATTATACAGTTTAACAAAAGGAGCTGAGGCCGCTTTAATACAGTTTAACAAAAGGAGCTGAGGCCGCTTTTATACAGTTTAACAAAAGGAGCTGAGACCGCTATTGTACAGTTTCACAAAAGGAGCTAAGGCCGCTTTAATACAGTTTAACAAAAGGAGCTGAGACCACTATTATACAGTTTCACAAAAGGAGCTAAGGCCGCTTTAATACAGTTTAACAAAAGGAGCTGAGACCGCTATTATACAGTTTCACAAAAGGAGTTAAGGCCGCTTTAATACGGTTTAACAAAAGGAGCTGAGACCGCTATTATACAGTTTCACAAAAGGAGCTAAGGCCGCTTTAATACAGTTTAACAAAAGGAGCTGAGGCCGCTTTTATACAGTTTAACAAAAGGAGGTGAGACCGCTATTATACAGTTTAACAAAAGGAGCTGAGGCCGCTTTAATACAGTTTAACAAAAGGAGCTGAGGCCGCTATTATACAGTTTCACAAAAGGAGCTGAGACCGCTATTATACAGTTTCACAAAAGGAGCTAAGGCCGCTTTAATACAGTTTAACAAAAGGAGCTGAGACCGCTATTATACAGTTTCACAAAAGGAGCTAAGGCCGCTTTAATACAGTTTAACAAAAGGAGCTGAGACCGCTATTATACAGTTTCACAAAAGGAGCTAAGGCCGCTTTAATACGGTTTAACAAAAGGAGCTGAGACCGCTATTATGCAGTTTCACAAAAGGAGCTAAGGCCGCTTTAATACAGTTTAACAAAAGGAGCTGAGACCGCTATTATACAGTTTCACAAAAGGAGCTAAGGCCGCTTTAATACAGTTTAACAAAAGGAGCTGAGACCGCTATTATACAGTTTCACAAAAGGAGCTAAGGCCGCTTTAATACAGTTTAACAAAAGGAGCTAAGGCCGCTTTAATACGGTTTAACAAAAGGAGCTGAGACCGCTATTATACAGTTTCACAAAAGGAGCTGAGACCGCTATTATACAGTTTCACAAAAGGAGCTGAGGCCGCTATTATACAGTTTAACAAAAGGAGTTGAGACCGCTATTATACAGTTTCACAAAAGGAGCTGAGACCGCTATTATACATTTTCACAAAAGGAGCTAAGGCCGCTTTAATACAGTTTAACAAAAGGAGCTGAGACCGCTATTATACAGTTTCACAAAAGGAGCTAAGGCCGCTTTATACAGTTTAACAAAAGGAGCTGAGAGCGCTATTATACAGTTTAACAAAAGCAGCTAAGGCCGCTTTAATACAGTTTAACAAAAGGAGCTGAGACCGCTATTATACAGTTTCACAAAAGGAGCTAAGGCCGCTTTAATACAGTTTAACAAAAGGAGCTGAGACCGCCATTATACAGTTTCACAAAAGGAGCTAAGGCCGCTTTAATACAGTTTAACAAAAGGAGCTGAGACCGCTATTATACAGTTTCACAAAAGGAGCTAAGGCCGCTTTAATACGGTTTAACAAAAGGAGCTGAGACCGCTATTATACAGTTTCACAAAAGGAGCTAAGGCCGCTTTAATACAGTCTAAACAAAAGGAGCTGAGACCGCTATTATACAGTTTCACAAAAGGAGCTAAGGCCGCTTTAATACAGTTTAACAAAAGGAGCTGAGACCGCTATTATACAGTTTCACAAAAGGAGCTAAGGCCGCTTTAATACAGTTTAACAAAAGGAGCTGAGACCGCTATTATACAGTTTCACAAAAGGAGCTAAGGCCGCTTTAATACGGTTTAACAAAAGGAGCTGAGACCGCTATTATACAGTTTCAGAAAAGGAGCTAAGGCCGCTTTTATACAGTTTCACAAAAGGCGCTAAGGCCGCTTTAATACAGTTTAACAAAAGGAGCTGAGACCGCTATTATACAGTTTCACAAAAGGAGCTAAGGCCGCTTTAATACAGTTTAACAAAAGGAGCTGAGACCGCTATTATACAGTTTCACAAAAGCAGCTAAGGCCGCTTTAATACAGTTTAACAAAAGGAGCTGAGACCGCTATTATACAGTTTCACAAAAGGAGCTAAGGCCGCTTTAATACAGTTTAACAAAAGGAGCTGAGACCGCTATTATACAGTTTCACAAAAGGAGCTAAGGCCGCTTTAATACAGTTTAACAAAAGGAGCTGAGACCGCTATTATACAGTTTCACAAAAGGAGCTAAGGCCGCTTTAATACAGTTTAACAAAAGGAGCTGAGACCGCTATTATACAGTTTCACAAAAGGAGCTAAGGCCGCTTTAATACAGTTTAACAAAAGGAGCTGAGACCGCTATTATACAGTTTCACAAAAGGAGCTAAGGCCGCTTTAATACAGTTTAACAAAAGGAGCTGAGGCCGCTACAGGATAACAAAAGAGTTGGGGCCGCTATTATACAGGTTAACTAAAGGAACTGAGGCCGCTATAATACAGGATAACAATAGGAGCTGAGACCGCTATTATATAGGAAGACAGGAGAAGTTGGGATCGCTGTAACACAGGATAACAAAAGGAGCTGAGACCGCTATTATACAGTTTCACAAAAGGAGCTGAGGCCGCTTTAATACAGTTTCACAAAAGGAGCTGAGGCCGCTTTAATACAGTTTAACAAAAGGAGCTGAGACCGCTTTAATACAGTTTAACAAAAGGAGCTGAGGCCGCTTTAATACAGTTTAACAAAAGGAGCTGAGACCGCTATTATACAGTTTCACAAAAGGAGCTGAGGCCGCTTTAATACAGTTTAACAAAAGGAGCTGAGACCGCTTTAATACAGTTTAACAAAAGGAGCTGAGACCGCTTTAATACAGTTTAACAAAAGGAGCTGAGACCGATTTTATACAGTTTAACAAAAGGAGCTGAGACCGCTTTAATACAGTTTAACAAAAGGAGCTGAGACCGCTTTTATACAGTTTAACAAAAGGAGCTGAGACCGCTTTAATACAGTTTAACAAAAGGAGCTGAGACCGCTTTTATACAGTTTAACAAAAGGAGCTGAGACCGCTTTTATACAGTTTAACAAAAGGAGCTGAGACCGCTATTATACAGTTTAACAAAAGGAGCTGAGGCCGCTTTAATACAGTTTAACAAAAGGAGCTGAGGCCGCTTTTATACAGTTTAACAAAAGGAGCTGAGACCGCTATTGTACAGTTTCACAAAAGGAGCTAAGGCCGCTTTAATACAGTTTAACAAAAGGAGGTGAGACCGCTATTATACAGTTTCACAAAAGGAGCTAAGGCCGCTTTAATACAGTTTAACAAAAGGAGCTGAGACCGCTATTATACAGTTTCACAAAAGGAGCTAAGGCCGCTTTAATACGGTTTAACAAAAGGAGCTGAGACCGCTATTATACAGTTTCACAAAAGGAGCTAAGGCCGCTTTAATACAGTTTAACAAAAGGAGCTGAGGCCGCTTTTATACAGTTTAACAAAAGGAGGTGAGACCGCTATTATACAGTTTAACAAAAGGAGCTAGGGCGCTTTAATACAGTTTCACAAAAGGAGCTAAGGCCGCTTTAATACAGTTTAACAAAAGGAGCTGAGACCGCTATTATACAGTTTCACAAAAGGAGCTAAGGCCGCTTTAATACGGTTTAACAAAAGGAGCTGAGACCGCTATTATGCAGTTTCACAAAAGGAGCTAAGGCCGCTTTAATACAGTTTAACAAAAGGAGCTGAGACCGCTATTATACAGTTTCACAAAAGGAGCTAAGGCCGCTTTAATACAGTTTAAGAAAAGGAGCTGAGACCGCTATTATACAGTTTCACAAAAGGAGCTAAGGCCGCTTTAATACAGTTTAACAAAAGGAGCTAAGGCCGCTTTAATACGGTTTAACAAAAGGAGCTGAGACCGCTATTATACAGTTTCACAAAAGGAGCTAAGGCCGCTTTAATACAGTTTAACAAAAGGAGCTGAGACCGCTATTATACAGTTTCACAAAAGGAGCTAAGGCCGCTTTAATACAGTTTAACAAAAGGAGCTGAGACCGCTATTATACAGTTTCACAAAAGGAGCTAAGGCCGCTTTAATACAGTTTAACAAAAGGAGCTGAGACCGCTATTATACAGTTTCACAAAAGGAGCTAAGGCCGCTTTATACAGTTTAACAAAAGGAGCTGAGACCGCTATTATACAGTTTCACAAAAGGAGCTAAGGCCGCTTTAATACGGTTTAACAAAAGGAGCTGAGACCGCTATTATACAGTTTAAGGAGCTAAGGCCGCTTTAATACAGTTTAACAAAAGGAGCTGAGACCGCCATTATACAGTTTCACAAAAGGAGCTAAGGCCGCTTTAATACAGTTTAACAAAAGGAGCTGAGACCGCTATTATACAGTTTCACAAAAGGAGCTAAGGCCGCTTTAATACGGTTTAACAAAAGGAGCTGAGACCGCTATTATACAGTTTCACAAAAGGAGCTAAGGCCGCTTTAATACAGTTTAACAAAAGGAGCTGAGACCGCTATTATACAGTTTCACAAAAGGAGCTAAGGCCGGTTTAATACAGTTTAACAAAAGGAGCTGAGACCGCTATTATACAGTTTCACAAAAGGAGCTAAGGCCGCTTTAATACAGTTTAACAAAAGGAGCTGAGACCGCTATTATACAGTTTCACAAAAGGAGCTGAGGCCGCTTTAATACAGTTTCACAAAAGGAGCTGAGACCGCTTTAATACAGTTTCACAAAAGGAGCTGAGGCCGCTTTAATACAGTTTCACAAAAGGAGCTGAGGCCGTTTTAATACAGTTTCACAAAAGGAGCTGAGACTGCTTTAATACAGTTTAACAAAAGGAGCTGAGGCCGCTTTAATACAGTTTCACAAAAGGAGCTGAGGCCGCTTTAATACAGTTTCACAAAAGGAGCTGAGGCCGCTTTAATACAGTTTAACAAAAGGAGCTGAGACCGCTATTATAATGTTTCACAAAAGTAGCTGAGACCGCTTTAATACAGTTTAACAAAAGGAGCTGAGACCGCTATTATACAGTTTCACAAAAGGAGCTGAGGCCGCTTTAATACAGTTTCACAAAAGGAGCTGAGACCGCTTTAATACAGTTTAACAAAAGGAGCTGAGACCGCTATTATACAGTTTCACAAAAGGAGCTGAGACCGCTTTAATACAGTTTAACAAAAGGAGCTGAGGCCGCTTTAATACAGTTTCACAAAAGGAGCTGAGACCGCCTTAATACAGTTTAACAAAAGGAGCTGAGGCCGCTTTAATACAGTTTCACAAAAGGAGCTGAGACCGCTATTATACTGTTTCACAAAAGGAGCTGAGGCCGCTATTATACAGTTTCACAAAAGGAGCTGAGACCGCTATTATACAGTTTCACAAAAGGAGCTGAGGCCGCTATTATACAGTTTAACAAAGGGAGCTGAGACCGCTATTATACAGTTTCACAAAAGGAGCTGAGACCGCTATTATACAGTTTCACAAAAGGAGCTGAGGCCGCTATTATACAGTTTAACAAAAGGAGCTGAGACCGCTATTATACAGTTTCACAAAAGGAGCTAAGGCCGCTTTAATACAGTTTAACAAAAGGAGCTGAGGCCGCTATTATACAGTTTAACAAAAGGAGCTGAGACCGCTTTAATACAGTTTAACAAAAGGAGCTGAGACCGCTTTAATACAGTTTAACAAAAGGAGCTGAGACCGCTTTAATACAGTTTAACAAAAGGAGCTGAGACCGCTTTAATACAGTTTAACAAAAGGAGCTGAGACCGCTTTTATACAGTTTCACAAAAGGAGCTGAGGCCGCTTTAATACAGTTTAACAAAAGAAGCTGAGACCGCTTTAATACAGTTTAACAAAAGGAGCTGAGACCGCTTTAATACAGTTTAACAAAAGGAGCTGAGACCGCTATTATACAGTTTCACAAAAGGAGCTAAGGCCGCTTTAATACAGTTTAACAAAAGGAGCTGAGACCGCTATTATACAGTTTAACAAAAGGAGCTGAGACCGCTTTAATACAGTTTAACAAAAGGAGCTGAGGCCGCTTTAATACAGTTTAACAAAAGGAGCTGAGACCGCTTTAATACAGTTTAACAAAAGGAGCTGAGACCGCTTTAATACAGTTTAACAAAAGGAGCTGAGACCGCTTTAATACAGTTTAACAAAAGGAGCTGAGACCGCTTTTATACAGTTTCACAAAAGGAGCTGAGGCCGCTTTAATACAGTTTAACAAAAGGAGCTGAGACCGCTTTAATACAGTTTAACAAAAGGAGCTGAGACCGCTTTTATACAGTTTAACAAAAGGAGCTGAGACCGCTATTATACAGTTTCACAAAAGGAGCTGAGACCGCTATTATACAGTTTCACAAAAGGAGCTGAGACCGCTTTAATACAGTTTAACAAAAGGAGCTGAGACCGCTATTATACAGTTTCACAAAAGGAGCTGAGACCGCTATTATACAGTTTCACAAAAGGAGCTGAGACCGCTTTAATACAGTTTAACAAAAGGAGCTGAGACCGCTATTATACAGTTTCACAAAAGGAGCTAAGGCCGCTTTAGTACAGTTTCACAAAAGGAGCTGAGACCGCTTTAATACAACAAACAACAAACAACAAACAACAACAAACTCCTTTTGTGAAACTGTATTAAAGCGGTCTCAGCTCCTTTTGTTAAACTGTATTAAAGCGGCCTTAGCTCCTTTTGTGAAACTGTATAATAGCGGTCTCAGCTCCTTTTGTGAAACTGTATAATAGGGGTCTCAGCTCCTTTTGTTAAACTGTATTAAAGCGGCCTTAGCTCCTTTTGTGAAACTGTATAATAGCGGTCTCAGCTCCTTTTGTTAAACTGTATTAAAGCGGCCTTAGCTCCTTTTGTGAAACTGTATAATAGCGGTCTATGCTCCTTTTGTTAAACTGTATTAAAGCGGCCTTAGCTCCTTTTGTGAAACTGTATAATAGCGGTCTCAGCTCCTTTTGTTAAACTGTATTAAAGCGGCCTTAGCTCCTTTTGTGAAACTGTATAATAGCGGTCTCAGCTCCTTTTGTTAAACTGTATTAAAGCGGCCTTAGCTCCTTTTGTGAAACTGTATTAAAGCGGCCTCAGCTCCTTTTGTGAAACTGTATAATAGCGGTCTCAGCTCCTTTTGTTATCCTGTGTTACAGCGATCCCAACTTCTCCTGTCTTCCTATATAATAGCGGTCTCAGCTCCTTTTATCCTGTATTATAGCGGCCTCAGTTCCTTTAGTTAACCTGTATAATACCGGCCCCAACTCTTTTGTTATCCTGTAGCGGCCTCAGCTCCTTTTGTTAAACTGTATTAAAGCGGCCTTAGCTCCTTTTGTGAAACTGTATAATAGCGGTCTCAGCTCCTTTTGTTAAACTGTATTAAAGCGGCCTTAGCTCCTTTTGTGAAACTGTATAATAGCGGTCTCAGTTCCTTTTGTTAAACTGTATTAAAGCGGCCTTAGCTCCTTTTGTGAAACTGTATAATAGCGGCCTCAGCTCCTTTTGTTAAACTGTATTAAAGCGGCCTCAGCTCCTTTTGTGAAACTGTATTAAAGCGGCCTCAGCTCCTTTTGTTAAACTGTATTAAAGCGGCCTCAGCTCCTTTTGTGAAACTGTATTAAAGCGGCCTCAGCTCCTTTTGTTAAACTGTATTAAAGCGGTCTCAGCTCCTTTTGTGAAACTGTATTAAAGCGGTCTCAGCTCCTTTTGTTAAACTGTATTAAAGCGGCCTCAGCTCCTTTTGTGAAACTGTATTAAAGCGGCCTCAGCTCCTTTTGTTAAACTGTATTAAAGCGGGCTCAGCTCCTTTTGTGAAACTGTATTAAAGCGGCCTCAGCTCCTTTTGTTAAACTGTATTAAAGCGGCCTCAGCTCCTTTTGTGAAACTGTATTAAAGCGGTCTCAGCTCCTTTTGTGAAACTGTATTAAAGCGGCCTCAGCTCCTTTTGTTAAACTGTATTAAAGCGGTCTCAGCTCCTTTTGTTAAACTGTATTAAAGCGGTCTCAGCTCCTTTTGTTAAACTGTATAATAGCGGTCGCAGCTCCTTTTGTTAAACTGTATTAAAGCGGTCTCAGCTCCTTTTGTGAAACTGTATAATAGCGGTCTCAGCTCCTTTTGTTAATCCGTATTAAAGCGGTCTCAGCTCCTTTTGTTAAACTGTATAATAGCGGTCTCAGCTCCTTTTGTTAAACTGTATTAAAGCGGCCTCAGCTCCTTTTGTTAAACTGTATAATAGCGGTCTCAGCTCCTTTTGTGAAACTGTTTAATAGCGGTCTCAGCTCCTTTTGTTAAACTGTATTAAAGCGGTCTCAGCTCCTTTTGTTAAACTGTATAATAGCGGTCTCAGCTCCTTTTGTTAAACTGTATTAAAGCGGCCTCAGCACCTTTTGTTAAACTGTATTAGAGCGGCCTCAGCTCCTTTTGTTAAACTGTATTAAAGCGGCCTCAGCTCCTTTTGTGAAACTGTATTAAAGCGGCCTCAGCTCCTTTTGTGAAACTGTATAATAGCGGTCTCAGCTCCTTTTGTGAAACTGTATAATAGCAGTCTCAGCTCCTTTTGTTAAACTGTATTAAAGCGGCCTCAGCTCCTTTTGTGAAACTGTATTAAAGCGGTCTCAGCTCCTTTTGTGAAACTGTATTAAAGCGGCCTCAGCTCCTTTTGTTAAACTGTATTAAAGCGGTCTCAGCTCCTTTTGTGAAACTGTATTAAAGCGGCCTCAGCTCCTTTTGTGAAACTGTATAATAGCGGTCTCAGCTCCTTTTGTTAAACTGTATTAAAGCGGCCTCAGCTCCTTTTGTTAAACTGTATTAAAGCGGCCTCAGCTCCTTTTGTTAAACTGTATTAAAGCGGCCTCAGCTCCTTTTGTTAAACTGTATTAAAGCGGCCTCAGCTCCTTTTGTTAAACTGTATTAAAGCGGCCTCAGCTCCTTTTGTGAAACTGTATTAAAGCGGCCTCAGCTCCTTTTGTTAAACTGTATTAAAGCGGTCTCAGCTCCTTTTGTGAAACTGTATTAAAGCGGTCTCAGCTCCTTTTGTTAAACTGTATTAAAGCGGCCTCAGCTCCTTTTGTGAAACTGTATTAAAGCGGCCTCAGCTCCTTTTGTTAAACTGTATTAAAGCGGCCTCAGCTCCTTTTGTGAAACTGTATTAAAGCGGCCTCAGCTCCTTTTGTTAAACTGTATTAAAGCGGCCTCAGCTCCTTTTGTGAAACTGTATTAAAGCGGCCTCAGCTCCTTTTGTTAAACTGTATTAAAGCGGTCTCAGCTCCTTTTGTGAAACTGTATTAAAGCGGTCTCAGCTCCTTTTGTTAAACTGTATTAAAGCGGCCTCAGCTCCTTTTGTGAAACTGTATTAAAGCGGCCTCAGCTCCTTTTGTTAAACTGTATTAAAGCGGGCTCAGGTTCTTTTTTGAAACTGTATTAAAGCGGCCTCAGCTCCTTTTGTTAAACTGTATTAAAGCGGCCTCAGCTCCTTTTGTGAAACTGTATTAAAGCGGTCTCAGCTCCTTTTGTGAAACTGTATTAAAGCGGCCTCAGCTCCTTTTGTTAAACTGTATTAAAGCGGTCTCAGCTCCTTTTGTGAAACTGTATTAAAGCGGCCTCAGCTCCTTTTGTGAAACTGTATTAAAGCGGTCTCAGCTCCTTTTGTTAAACTGTATTAAAGCGGCCTCAGCTCCTTTTGTTAAACTGTATTAAAGCGGTCTCAGCTCCTTTTGTAGCTGGGATATTGAGGACTTAAAACACAAAGTGTAGCCAAGGGATACGTTTTATAAGCAGGGCAAAGCAATGGGAAGCATAGCTGAAACAATGATCGCCAGAAGCCAATGGTTGCCAACTACTTATTGAGTTTACTATACATGTACCCTGGAATCCTCAACATAAGTTTCTCCCACCACCAGTGCAGAAAGTAAAGATTACTTTGAGTTATGAGATACATACTTTCTTGTGCGGAACCTTTACCCCAAGGGTACTGTATTTTTAATTCACATTTCTTTGGTTTTTCCAAAAAAATTGTCATGCCCATCAATGAATATAATTGGTTTGAGTATCTAAAGCATGGGACTTAGCAGATGTGATTAAGTGATAGGCATCAAGGGATGTGAAACATTTGGTCAACATGCACCAAGTCAATGCCTATGTTACTTAATTGTGTACAATTGTTTGTTTCTACAGCTATTCTAACAAGTAAGCACCAGTATGTATATGGAAATACACAACTTATACAGCAGGTTTTAAACTAAGAGTGATTTCATTCACAGAACGCATGGTAGTCAGCTGTAGAAAGGGAGTTGGCCAAATTATGGCATTGTTCAGCAGTCCAAAAATACTGACTCCAGTTAAAAAGTGCATGCAGTTCAAAACTATTGTAAATGCTTTTGTAAATAATAGATGAGTCGAATTTAATACTGTAGTTTGCAATTGCATGGCGTGTCAGCATCTCTTTTGTTTCCCCTCCTTCCTCGTCTCTTTTCAACTATGAAGAGAATAACATAGCCATGCTTCACTACACTCAACTCACTCTACTCCTGTTGCTGTACATTAGTCGCTAAAAGTTAATTCAACCATCTTAAATAATTTATTTTCACATAATGATTGCACCGTGTACTTCTGCTGTACAGAGATTGAGAAAACTTGAGGTTTTAAAAATAGAAAGAAAACTAGGTTTAAGAGATTGATATGTGTGTGTGTGTGGTGTTGGTAATTATGTGAGAGAGTGAGCCTGTATATATTTTGGAATTAAACATTATTACTGAAGAGAGCATTAAAAGTGTGATTATGCAATGAAATACATGATTTAACTTATGTTATGCTACCTACATTCATCAGAAGTACATATATTTGCTGTTAAGGAGATACTTTGTATTTATATCCCATTTGTGTGATGAAAGAATATTACTAGCAATACTTCTTTTCACACCTCAGAGAGAAGCATTTTGCTTCCTTTGTTATGTATTAAACCTTTAGTGTATGAAATTGGCTAAACCTGATGAAGGCAAATGTTTATAAAATGCACTATTTTTACTCTGCATCATCACAGTATTAATATGTTGAATTTAAGGATGGATTAAGTTATTGTTTATTATAAATTTGATCAGTTTGCTACTTTTTTTGCAGATGAAAATGATACAGAGAATTGTAGTACTGCAGTTAATAGTCCGAGCACAAGCACTGCAGTTAATATGATGGAGGAAATAGAATATTTGGAGGTTCTATTCCAAGACGAAACACCAGATGTGCTATATCAGAACAAGTAAGGAAATATTTTATTTTTTTTTAAAACTGAGTTATAAAAAAGTCTGAGGGCAGCCAATAATTTCTCACTTGTTTTCAGAAACAAGCAAGTGTGACAACACCAGTATCTTGAAAATCAGAATGGAGGCCTTTTGTTGCAAAAAAAGAAAACTTGTGACTGTGTGCCTGAAGAGAAGCTGAAGCTTTACAAATGAAGAAGCAAGCGTTTAGAAATAGAACATACAGTTAAAATGGAGGCATTAGCTCTGCAGAAAAGATTGAGAAAACTTGAGGTTTTAAAAATAGAAAGAAAACTAGGTTCAAGAGATTGATGTGTGTGTGTGTGTGTGTGTGTGTGTGTGTGTGTGTGTGTGTGTGTGTGTGTGGTTTTGGTAATTATGTGAGAGAGTGAATCTGTATATATTTTGGAATTAAACATTATTACTGCATAAAACTATTGTCAATAATTGCAATTTTATAACCCCTCACCCTTTCCTCATACTCATTTTACTCTAATTTCCTTGCAACTGGTAAATCCTCATCTATTGCAGGCCTCTTTCATTGTATCTATAGTGGGGTGATCATGTCCTATTCTTAAGATTAAAATGTGTGAACAGATTTTTATATACCCACCACCTCAGGTTTTCTAAGCAAAGGTTGAAATAATAAGTTCAATCCCAATCTTGTACATATTTGGAATGATTGATACAAAGGAAATGTCACAGTCAAGCAGAAATTTGCAAGCAGGAAGTTTAAAGCATGTTATAATCTTTGTAGAGTAGGAATGCCAAGTAAAGTAGATGATCAAAGATTTTAAAATTCCTGAATTTATAATATCACAGCTATTGGAATAGTGAAAGCAGAATATGAAACTAGAAATACAAAAATATTTTGATTTTTCACCACCTTTACGTGCAGTTTTGACAATGTGGTTAATGACCGTTTGAAAACTTGTGGTAAAGAACCACTTCATAAAGTTAAAAATATTCCATTAGGTACCCACTGAAGTTCATTGCTGTTGCTTCTTGCAACTATGAAAATGATCCGTCCAAAATGCAAGGAATTATAGTTGCTTGAATAATATGCTAAAATGTTGCTAAATTTACAAATACATAATTTATTAGATTATATGGCATATTCTTTACTTTTTAAGCTGCTACATACCCCTGTAGAAGGAACTGCATTACTGACAATGATGCGCATTTCGGTGTTCAGTGAACAAAGTAAAGATTAGTTTGGGTGAGATATTGAACAGCTTTCACTGTTGCCTTCTACAAAGATTTTTTTTAGTGCACAATACTTAGTATCATTGAATTTAAATATTGGTTATAACAGTTCATTTGCACTCACATGATCAAATAAAAGTATCATTTGTAAAACCTTTTAGGTTTCATATTGCATGTGAATGTTCTATTTTGTACACTTTATGGTAATCATCACTTTTTAAACTTTGTACTCGAAACAACAAAAACCTTGCATATAACGGCAGTAGCGCCAATGTGTATTTCCACACGAATGCAAGTTATACATTGCGGTACGTATTTATAGTGTTGAATACAGTTATAATACTAACATCACTACCGAAATTACTAATGCACGCATTCACGATTGCTAAACTAGTTACGTTTATGTAACGTTGGCGCTACTGCCGTTGCATGCAAAGTTTTTTATCTGGCTCTGTGTCTAACGTTGGCAATAACCACTCCATCGCTTCGACTATAATATGTCTCAACCTAGTTGAATCCTGTTGCAAACATCTGGGCGGGAAGAGAGACAGAGACAGAGATATTGGGATAGAAAACGGTTAAGCTGTTGATTGGTTTGGCGAAGATAATGGGCGTTATCTTTTGTTTGCGTACGTACGATAAACCCCTCCTTTAAGTACAGTATTGTACGTAAGTAGTTCTCCGATCACTGCTCTGCGCGAGATAATTTCGGAGATAGAAAAGTATGCAAATGTTTCGATTCTTATAAACGTAAATAGCCCCACATTTTATCTTTCTGCTTCACATATCGCATATGTGTTCTGGGCCCGTGAGTTCGTAAAGGAATATATACATAATGATATACTATATACAGATTAGATAGAAGACAGGTGAAATTATATACACCATTAGCTTATTATGTTAAATTAAGCTGCATTTTACTTAACAATTACTGAAGGACACTGCTATTATACGTATAACATTTTTGCATTCCTTTATCAGACAGCTCTCTCGCAACGAGGTCTGTATCGAGTTGAATGCTGATTAAGATGTTTTTGTTTATAGTGTGGGGTTGCTTCTGATATTTTACACTGTATTTCCTGTACATCTCGCGGACCTCACAAGGCCAAGGGCACTTATCTATATGCAATATAAAATCAGTAAGCTTTTCACCATGGAGCAGGCTGGTGATTCAGCCGAAATGAAACACAATCGAGGCAAACCGTTAAAAAGTGGTGAGAGGCGAATGATCGCGCATTGTTTCGCAGTACTTAAAGAAAGAAACCCGGAATCGTCCATAAAAAACATTGAAAAAGAAACTGGTGATCTCCTTGGTGTTTCCGCAAGTAGTGTACACAGAATTAGAATAGAACAGCAAGCATCCGGAACGCTAAGAACACCAGGAAAATCGCGTAAATGCAAACAGCGCGTGGAGAAGTACGACGATTTTACGAAAAGTGCTATACGCAGTAAAGTTCATGAGTATTTTTTCAGGAATGAACCGCCGACTCTAAACAAAATTTTGCATGCGGTAAATTCTGACACAGACTTGCCGAATTTTTCGCGAATTACTCTCCACCGTTTGCTGATAGATATTGGATTAACATTTCAAAAGCGAGGGCGGAAATCAGTAATAGTGGACAGAGAAGACATTGTAATGTGGAGACGTCAATATCTGCGCCAAATCAAAAGTTTTCGTAGTGAGGGCCGAAAAATTTATTTTCTCAATGAAACTTGGCTAAATGAGGGGTACACAACATCTGCAGCTTGGTGTGATACAACTGTGAGAGATAAGAAACAAGCACTTCTCTCTGGTCTCTCCACTGGTCTAAAAGATCCCACAGGCAAAGGAAGAAGGCTCATTATTGTTCACATTGGAAGTGAAACTGGATTTGTAGACGGTGGTTTATTGACTTTTGAATCCAAAAGCACAAAGGACTACCACGAAGAAATGACTGGTGCTGTTTTTCTTCAATGGTTTCAATCAGTCCTTCCGAAGCTTGATCTCAACTCCGTTATCGTATTAGACAGCGCTAGCTACCAGTGTTAAAGCAGAGCGCATCCCTAATATGTCATGGAGAAAAGGTGACATTATTAAGTGGCTACAGGATCATGCGTGTGAGTTTAGTGCCGATATGGTTAAACTGGAACTAATTGGCATTGTAAAGCATGTAAAAGCACAATTCGATAAGTATGTTGTGGATGAGGCAGCAAAAAGTGTAGGTCACACCGTTCTGAGGTTACCTCCATACCATTGTAAATTCAATCCAATTGAGCTAATCTGGAGTCAGATGAAAGGCTATGTGCGTAGGCACAACACTACTTTTAAGCTGAACGAGGTTCGCTCCCTACTTTCCACTGCAGTAGAAAATATAACGGCACTTAATTGGTTCAACTGTGTTCAGCATGCAATAAAAGAAGAAGAGAAGATGTGGAAGCTGGATGGACTCACTGATGAAGTTGTTGAAAGACTTGTAATCACCGACGGTAGTAGTTCAAGCGACTGCGAATATACATCGGGAGATGACAACGCATCTCTATCGGGAGTTGAACTTCTGCAGGAATCCGATTAAAGGTAACCATTATGTCACTGCATGATTCTATTAATATTCCAACTCATAGATTTAATAAGTTAATGTGTAACCCAACTCTATTTATTGTCTAGAAGTTAGCGCTACTAGTGTTGCAAAACTTTTGTGCGTGCCTGTACGTCTAACACGCGGCGAGTTGAGTCAGCTCCGCCTTGTTGTTTACAACAGGACTCAACTAGGCTGAGACACAGTATAGCAGACCAGCATCAGACCTGCGCATGCGCCAGTACTTTGTTTCGCGTAGACGTCCAGGTACAAACGCCCTACACTTACCGATCTCTCCTCCTTAACAGCAGCCATTTTCCTATAGTTTATTTTTCTTTTTTTTCTTTCTTGGCCAAGAGCTCTATCGGAACCTATACGGCCACACTATAAGGCGTACGGTATTAGAAGGCACATGAAGCGGAGCTCGAGGGGACTCGCCTAGAGCGACTGTCCTATCACAGTCGTGCAGCGTTGCCTAGTTCGGAACGCACAGCACAAGCGTGTGCAACAGAGATTTCTCTTTTTCTTGCGCCCAAAATCATTAATGGAAATTCGACATTCTAATATGCCTTGGTGTATGCGGCGAGAATTTTTTAAGCAGCCTGTACAAAGATCATTTTTCTACGACGTATAGTTCTCGAGTTATCGCTTCGAGAATAAACAACTGACTCCCGTATTTATGCTCATGTATGCAACTTCCAATCTTGCTCATGTGTTTTATTCCTTTTCATTACGCAGTTATGGAGTAACAAATTACGAAGTGCCGTGAGGGTGTTGCATTGGGCGCCGATTTATGATGCTGCCCGTTGTTACTGAGTCACCCCTCTCAGTACCTCACAATTTACGTAGAATGGAAGGGTGATGTCGAGGTTTTCCTTTTGCCGCTATTGCATGTTGACCCTTATCTATATCAGGATGTGAGACGTCCTGGGATGTTTCTTTTAGCAAAACACACGAATGCGTATTTTAATACCTTTATTCTTAAAACTGTCTAAGTTCACGCGCTACCGGGTTTACGTGTATACAAGAAGGTGTTTGCATTAGCACGCCGAAAAAATGTTGTTTATTCTGTCCCGTCTTCACACCCACACGCACACGCAGACACACACACACACACACACACACTCCCGTCTTCAGCGACGTCCAAGTGAGTTGTGTGTCTTGCTACTGTTATATCCGCTTACCTGGAAAATGCACCCCTTTGTTCAGAAGTCATTCACCTAATCGAGACTGTGTGCTAATGGCCTGGGGTGAAATAGTTCTACCCTCATTTTGTATCACAGCTTCAGTCGTTAGGAACTGCGTATATTTAGTTCATAAATTAACTGACCACGGATTAGTGTAGTTGCGTGCGAATTCTTTAGTTGGGTTCAAATTGTTCAAATTGTGCTTTGTGTAACTGTGACAATAAGCAGAAAATTCACAAGTTTACATTGTGCTTAGTGAAGTTTTAACAATGTCACTTTCAAAGCCTGGTACCAGTGGCGTTGGTATTAAGGGTTAGGTACTGCGCTCTCAGGCCAGAAATATTATTTTTAAGATGTGCAGTTTTTTTAAGGAATTGGCATCTGAGGAAGTGCGTGACCGGATCAATTTTTCACAAAGCCGGGATCTCGCTGCCAGAGCGTGCAATGTAACGCGTATTGTGAAACAGGGCAAAACCTCTAGCCCAGAAATTGGCGAACCTTTATTTAAATCTCCAGGAAAGCATGTCAGAAAACAAAAAAAAAAAAAAAACCGTTTCCAATTTAGATGATTTTGAAAAAGACGTACTTCGCCGCACAATATATGAAATGTATGAAATGCTGGTTCATGTTATGTTATTTGTGACACGACAAATGTTACTTTCCCTCCCCGCGCTCTTTGGCGCAACACTTGGCAGCAGCGCAGCCACCGTGTGCACGCATTGGCTCAGCTCATGTGCCTTCTAAAACCGTACGCCGTATAACTGTACGGAGGTAGCAATGTGTCGTACCAACAGTACGAAATTAAAGATATCATTTAACCAAATGATGAAATGATCGCGGGCACATTCATAAATGCAGGTTAACTAGATGCTATAAGTAAGAAAGACGTGATTTAGTAAGATATATGGTGTAAAAGTGCAGAGAAGAAGATCGGAGTAAAAGAAAGATTAAGAAAAATGTCAAAACCGAAAACCACAACGTTGTATATTACGAAAAATCGCCTGTAAAACGCGCTCATTTTTTATGGTCAATAAATAATTGACACCGGAAAAACTAGAAGTTGGGAGTATAGATCTGAGTAAAACCGCTCTACCTTGTGTGCAAGGTTCGGACATCCTAATAAAAGATGGTCTAAGGTGGCCTCTTGACCACAGTTGCAATAAGGTGTGGTCCCAGAACCATAGCGGAACAAGTACGCCGGAATGTAGCAATGACCCACACGCATCCGCGAGAACAGTGAGATGAAGTGACGCGGATAGCGTAAAGAAGCAAACCATGGACGATTGAGGGGCTGCAGGAGTGGAAGACAGGGACAAAAAAACATGTTCTGTATGTGTAAAGGCTTCCCACTCCTGGATCCATTGAGAAAGAAGGGAACGATTGCCAGATCTAAATAATTCCCGCGGGGGTACAGCGATTGGAAAAATGTCATCGGAAAAGCAAGCAGATTTGGCTAATGGATCAGCGATCTCGTTACCATAGATACCAGAATGACTAGGTATCCAAGCAAAGAGCACCCTTGTGATCCCTAGGGTAAGATGGAGCGATTTGAGTGCCTGTACATACCAACAAGTACTGGGTAATAGCGTAGGACTCTGTAGCGTCTGTAACACACACTCAAGGAATCAGTATAAATATTCGCTTTTATGAATTCCGTATTTCTAAGAAAGTCTAGCACCTTGTAGATGGCGAAAAGCTCCTATAGTTCTGCGCCCTGTCTAATGCGTTCGAAACTGAAAAACAAGTGAGTGCTGCTGCCCGGGAGCAGAGATTTTCAGCTGTTTTACAACGCTGCCAAACGTTATTTTACTTCCTAAGTTCTAAGTTGACTGGAAACACTATAATCTTAGATTAATTTTATACAATAGGATTTAGACTCTCATTGCAGTTCACGTTTTGACCATCATTAAATCTCAACGGTGGTCAACGATATTTATTATACAATCTGGCTTAAAGGATTTAAGTGCCATGTATTAAGTCAGCTACAGAGAGATTGAAAAGGTGAACTGACTTGCTGCTTGTAATGTAATGTAACTGTTTAATCTTGGTAAAATTAGACAAGAAAGTTAACTCTTTTGGCTCAGTAAAATGGCATCAAATCAAGTTTTTGTTCGACATTTTGTACATAAATACAGCACTGCTTCTGGTAATTGATACATAGTATAGAGAGTCTCTTTCATTAAAATGTCTTGCTACTTAACTTTGATTTTTTGAGTAAAGAATGAAAGTCCACTCTGCAAAGCAGAAACACAAACTACAGGCAAATTTAAATACCTAGATGTTTTCTGGGTGTCCCTGAACTGCCATTGGGGATACTAAATGGCCAAACATCACTTCGTTGAAGCTTTATAATTGGGCTATCTGTTATTTTCAAATCACTGAATATCCTATAAGTTAATTAGTCATTCATTTAATTCAATGTTCTAAGTGTAACTGATCAAAACGATGCTAAAGTATCACAGAATAGCTTCGAGTTACTTCAAAAGAAGTATGCAGTGATATTTCCAGATATACCAAAAGAAGATATTAAATCATGTTGATTACTGAATTATTGCCAATTAAACTATACCTGACCTAATCATCATGTGCAGTTTTGGCCCCAGCAAATAAAAAATAACACCATTTGTAAGCTCTTGAAAAATTGCACTATTGTCTTGATTTATGCAGTTATTGATAATACCATAGCTGTGCATTGTTTCCTGCTAGATTTTGATAAAATAGATACCAGAAACATGTGGTAGCATTAACCAGTGAACATGGCACAATCCATTAACTTCGAACCTTTAAACTAGAGCCAATAAGAAGGTTCTTCAAGCTTGCAAATGGCACAGCATCCAATAGGAGAGTAAAGAAATCTGGCCCCCATGCAGCAAAACCGAAGATTATCACTTTCCAACATATAAGCGATGTGTTCCATATTAGCGGCGATAAAACTGTAAGCCCAAGAGAGAAGAAAAGGGCAAAATTAATTCGACAGCCGCCTATTCCAAAGTAATGAGTTATTTTGGAATAACTGTTCCATGCAGAATGCAATATGGCTATCCTACAATAGAACATACGTGGTATTAGAACTCAACGGCCAGAACTTGAGCTTTTGCTCAAAGAAAACGAACCTCTGGTCGCATGTTTGCAAGAGACTAAGCTGTGTCCTCAAGATGCTTTCCATCTAAGGCGATTCACCCCAGTACGGTGTGCTGTCACACCAGAAGAGGGTGTTCCGGCACATGGCGGCGCTAGGATACTTGTCAGAGATGACATACACAAAATCTGTACCATTACACTCTGATATACAATCAGTTGCTGTAAGAATTCTACTGCAAAACATCCAGATCACCATTTGTACCGTATATTTGCCTCCGTCCCATGACTTCTCGCACATTGATTTAGAACATCTAGTTTCCCAGTTACCAACACCGTTTTTGTTGATGAGAGACTTCAATGCGCACCATCCACTTTGGGGTTCAATTCCCCCAGGGGGACCTACTACGGTCGGTCCGGGTTTGGCGCACCCGGGGCCCCGAGCCAACTGACCCCCTCGGTGTGGGCTCCTCTTCGTGGTGAGGGAGTCAGTCAAATCGCCCACCCACGTGTAGGCCGTGCGTGGAGACCCGTGTCGGTGGAAATGATTATCCTGGTGGTTGAGGGGTGCGTATCTGAGCTCGGGACAGTTTTTTTTCTGAATCTGGGGAGGGTGCGCATTTCCGATACACTGCTTTGGTTTCTGCTTCACCTAAACGGGAGGCTAGGGACTAACCCACCCCTAGTCAATCGGCCAGGACTAGGTATTGCACCGAACTCCAGGGTGAGTGGGACGGCGAGCCCGCTATATCCCCTGTGTAGCCCTGTCATCCCAGTGGGATGACCCCTTGTTGGGCTCCGTGGTGGGTGGGGAGCACTGGGGGATGAAATTTATAGCCTTTTTTCTATGGCACACCAAAACATCAAAAGAAAACGACAGGTTAACGATGAAAAAGAGGTATGCGTAGCGTCCACAGCTCGTTACCTAGTAATCAGTAGGACGGAAGAGGGACAGTCTTTTTTGAAGGTGAACCCGTTTGTCATCCAATTAGGTCTAGATAAAATAGCCGGTCCAGTCAAGTCATGCACCCGTATTCGATCAGGATCACTACTTGTCGAAACTTACACGTCCACCCAGTTCGACAAGTTGCTGAAGGCAAAACTACTCCACGGATACCCGATCCGTGTCGAGAAGCACCGGAGCCTTAACTCTTCCAAGGGCGTCATTACCACCCACTTGTTGGACGGTATGCCGGAGGAAGAGATTCAGGGTTACCTGGCTGATCAGGGAGTAACCTCTGTTTCTCGAGTCCGAACAAAGCGTGACGGAGCGCTAGTAGATACCCGTACGCTTTTTCTTACCTTCGACCGACTCGATCTCCCTCCGAAGATAAAGGCTGGCTATGAGGTCATTAACGTTCGGCCGTATATCCCCCGCCCTATGCGGTGTTTTCAATGCCAACGATATGGTCATACTCAGACCTCTTGTAAAACCTCTGTTCCTGTTTGTGTCACCTGTGGCAAAGATGCCCACGAAGGAGCGTGTCCATCTGCTCCTAGCTGTGTTAACTGTAGAGGTGCCCATCCGGCGACTTCCCGCGATTGTCCACGTTACCTGGACGAGAAGGCTATTCAAGAGCTGCGGGTCAAAGAGCGCTTATCGTTCTCTGAGGCCCGCAAACGCCACCTTGCTCGGCAGCCGTCGATACTCAAATTTGGTACTTTTAGTTCAGTAGTGTCCACCCCAGTACCAAAGCGGGATGTAGGTACTCAAACCTTCCCTATAGCCAGCACCACCAACACACCTTCTCGTGCACCATCCACAGCTACAGCCTCAACCAGTACCAGCTCCAAGACTATCCCTACTAGCCCTCAAACCCGTAAGTTCCGAATTGAACCTAAACGCAGTGACTTTCTCAAAGACCCAACGACCTCTGCCAGTGGGAAGTGTGCTCTTCCTGCCACTTCCCCCTCTCCTCCCCGGCGCTCATGCTCTCAGGACACCAGAGGGCGTAGTCGGGTGCCACGGGTCTCACCAACTCCCGTTACCGTAGGCAACCGGTACACAGTCCTATCTTCTGCTACTGGTGACACAGAGCCTCTTCCGTCCGAAGAGCCCATGGAGCAAGAACCACCTGCTCCAAAGAGCCCTAGCCCCACGCGCTGCCAGAAGGGCAAATTAAAGCGCCAACCGTCGGTCAAGTGACCCTAGACGACAGCTTATCCCATTTGTCCTAGGATGTCCATTATTCAATGGAATATACGTGGCATACGTGCGCGTAGAGCTGATTTAACATCAATTTGTAATTCGCTGTCCCCTACTATTCTGTGCCTGCAGGAGACCAAGCTTCGCCAGCAAGACTCTTTCACGTTTTCTGGGTTTATTCCGGTGCGTTATGACCTCCCACCGGAACCCGGTACTCCTGCACATGGAGGTGTCATGCTCCTCGTTCGCAACGACGTTTTTTACCAGCCAGTCATGCTCACCACTCCATTGCAAGCTGTTGCTGTTACTCTGAGATTACCAGGCTTTTCGTTTACTCTCTGTTCCCTTTATCTACCGCCTTGCTCCCCCTTCGCTATAGGGGACCTGTCCCATCTAGTGTCCCAGCTCCCAACACCCTATCTTCTGTTGGGAGACTTTAATGCCCACCACCCTCTTTGGGGTTCACCTCGGGCGTGCGCAAGGGGGACCGTCCTAGTCGATTTTTTCACACAGAAATCTCTGTCTCTTCTAAACACTGGTGAACCTACTTTCCTTTCTGATTCTACTGGCACTCTCTCCCACCTGGACCTCTCAATTTGCTCAGCTCAGCTTGCACATCGTTTTGAGTGGAACGTCGTCTCTGACACCTTCTCCAGCGACCATTTTCCATGTAGTATCAGCTTCCTGTCGCACCACGTATCTTCGCCACGTGTACCCTCCTGGCGACTGAATAGAGCGAACTGGCCCCTTTATACTCGTTTGGCTGTTTTTGACGATCGCTTCTTCGCAGACATTGACCAGATGGTGGCCCACCTCACATCCGTCGTTGTTACCGCGGCCGAGCGTGCCATACCTCGGTCGTCTGGGCACCCGAGACGTTTGCCGGTCCCTTGGTGGACCGACGAATGCCGAGCGGCCGTCCGTGCGCGAAGGGCGGCTTTGAGGGTGTTTCGGCGCCACCCTACACTTGAGAATCTGGTCGCTTTTAAGCGATCTCGCGCCAGAGCTCGTCGCATCATCCAGGCGAGTAAGAGGACATCCTGGCTCCGTTTTGTTGAGTCATTTAATCCATCCACGCCCTCGTCTGTCGTTTGGGATAAGCTTCGCCGTGTGGCCGGCAAAGCTTTGTCGGTTACCGTACCTGGCCTACGGATCCAGAACACCACCATTGTTTGCCCTAGAGCTGTCGCTGACACTCTGGGCAACGCCTTTGCTGATGTGTCAGGCTCTTCACACTACCACCCGGATTTTCTACCCATCAAAAATAGCGTGGAATCTCATAACCTTTGCTTTAACTCTACCAACCGGGAGAGTTACAACGCCTTTTTCACCATGCCGGAGTTGGAGCGGGCCTTGGGCTCCTCCAAACCCTCCGCTCCTGGGCCGGATGGTGTCCATCTTTTAATGTTGCAGCACCTGTCATCAGCTGGCAAACTCTTCCTCTTAGATGTGTATAACCGTATCTGGCGTACAGCAGCATTTCCATGTGCTTGGCGCAGAGCCACCATCGTCCCGATTTTAAAACCTGGGAAGGATCGCCATCTACCTTCCAGCTATCGTCCGATCTCCCTCACCAGTGTGATCTGCAAGGTGATGGAGCGCATGATCAACGGACGATTGACGTGGTGGCTTGAATCCCAACATTTGCTGTCCAATGTTCAGGGCGGTTTTCGTCGCTTCCGTTCAACGGTCGACCATTTAGTCTCACTATCCACGCACATCATGGACGGTTTTCTGAGGAAGAGCCAAACGGTTGCTGTATTTTTCGATCTAGAGAAGGCCTATGACACGTGCTGGAGGTATGGCATTCTTCGCACCCTCCATAGATGGGGCATTCGTGGCCGACTGCCCCTTTTTATTCGGGAGTTCATTCGGGATAGAGTCTTTCGCGTACGGGTGGGTTCAGTTTTATCTCGTGTTTTTAATCAAGAGAACGGAGTACCGCAGGGCTCGGTACTCAGCGTCACACTATTTGCTATTGCCATCAATCCCATTGTGGAGTGCGTTCCTGCTGGTGTGTCATCTTCCTTGTTTGTGGATGACTTCGCCATTTACTCTAATTCTCGGCGGACTCATCTTCTTGAGCGGCGCCTCCAACTCTGTCTTGATCGCCTCTTTATTTGGAGTGTGGAAAACGGCTTTAGGTTCTCCGCCGAGAAGACCGTCTGCGTGAACTTCTGGCGCCGGAAGGTCTTTCGCCCGCCTTCTCTTCACCTCGGTCCAGATGTTCTCCCTTTTGCAGACGAGGCGAAATTTTTGGGATTGGTGTTTGACAGGAAGCTTAGCTGGTCCTCTCATATATCATATCTGAAGGCCAGATGTGACCGTTCTCTTAGTGTTTTACGTGTTTTAAGTGGCACATCATGGGGAGCTGATCGGACTGTTCTTTTAAGATTATATCGTTCTTTGGTCCGATCTAAACTTGATTACGGTTGTATTGTGTATTCATCAGCTCGGCCGTCCGTTTTAAAACGTCTTGATCCCATTCACCACCGTGGTATACGATTGAGTATTGGCGCCTTTCCTACAAGCCCGGTTCTCAGCCTATGTGCGGAAGCTGCTGAACCCCCGCTTTCTTATCGGCGGGATGTTCTTCTCTGCAACTACGCTTGCAGACTTTCTAGTCTGCCAGAACACCCGTCTTTTAGTTCGTTTTTTAATGATACTTTGGACCGCCAATACTCATCGAGCTCCCTGGCCCTGCTCCCTCCTGGCGTTCGATTTCGTTTATTGCTTCGGCTGTTGGACGTAGATTTACCGGCGACATATCCCAAGGGAGAAACCCGATTTCCCCCGTGGCTTCGTCCGGTGACGCACATTGACCTAGGTTTGCTGTCCATGCCGAAGTCGTCGACGCCAGATTCAGTTCTTCGTTCGGCCTTTTTACATGTGCAGGCGCAGTTAGGACCCGGTACTTTTATTTACACTGATGGCTCCAAGGACGATCGGGGAGTAGGATGTGCTTTTATTCATGGCCGCGAGAGTTTTAGATTTCGTCTTTTACCGCAGTGCTCGATTTTTACGGCAGAGCTTTTTAGTATTTACCAAGCTCTTTTATATGTTCATCGGCAGGCCTTCCGGCGCTGCATTATTTGTTCTGATTCTTTAAGTGCTCTTGAAAGCCTACGGACGCTGTACAGTTACCATCCCTTGGTGCAGCGTGTCCAGGACTACCTTCATGTCCTCGCCAGTGCTGGCACTGGCGTCTCCTTTGTGTGGGTACCTGGACACGTAGGCTTGCAGGGAAATGAGGCTGCCGATTCTGCGGCAAAGGCAGCAGTTTTAGCACCCAGGATTTTTAGCTCTTACGTTCCCTCTGACGATTTTGGCGCCTTTTTACGTCAGGCCCTCCTCTCACGGTGGAGTGGTACCTGGCATGATGTTCAGGGGAATAAACTTCGGGAGGTGAAATCGCTCCCTGTTACCTGGAGGACTTCCTCGCGTGCCTCCCGCCGCGAGGAAGTGATTTTAGCTAGATTGCGTATCGGGCACTGCCGTTTTAGCCATGGTCACCTTTTATCCTGTGACGCTGCACCACTCTGTGCTCATTGTCATGAGCCTCTGACGGTGCGGCATGTTTTAATTCAGTGTCAGCATTCAAGCCAGCTCCGTGACTCACTGGGCCTACCAGCCACCCTGGCTGAGGTGCTGGCAGACAATACAGGTGCTGTGGAGCGTGTGTTACGTTTTATGCGTTTCAGCGGAATGTGCTCTCGTGTATGACTGATACGGATCATTTGTGTTTTTATATTTGGGTGATGATGCGAGATTTTATCAATTAATGTGATCCTGCGCTTCCGTTTTCGCTAAATGTGCAGTTGCTGACACTATTGGTGACGGTTTTAATGTTTTTATTGTTTTTAGTTGTAGACGTGATTGTCTAGTTTTTACTTTTTAATGCTTTTAGTGTTGTTTGGGCGCTAATGACCATAGCAGTTGAGCGCCCTAAAGCCATATTCATTCATTCATTTGGGGTTCAAGTCGCGCTTGTGCGAGAGGTACACTCATTGCCGATTTCTTCGACAGTTACAACCTCGCTCTCCTCAACAATGGAGAACCTACATTCATTTCTGACTCTTACAATAGTTCTTCGCACCTTGATCTTGCAGTCTTCACCTCAGTTGGCAGTCTCCTTACAATGGAATGTCATCTCTGATTTACACTCTAGTGACCACTTCCCATGTCTTATTAGTCTCTTGACACAACATACATTTTCCACACGTATGCCCAGATGGCGTTTGAACCATGCCAACTGGAATTTTTGCACCCAGTTGGCTGCCTTTAAGTACAACGAGCACGACTCAGAGAATGATTTGGCGCAGCATCTCATGGACACAATTCGTTCTGCTCCTGAACAATCCATTCCGCGGTCGACCTCACACCCTCGTCGATTTCTTGTCCCCTGGTGGACGGAAGAATGTCGGAATGCCATTCGTACCCGAAGGTGTGCTCTTAGGATTTTCCAACGTCACCCTACTTTGGATAACGTAATCCAATACAAGAAAATGCGCGCCAGGCCCAGACAAGTCATTAAGGATAGCAAAAGGTCATCTTGGAGCACATTTCTAGCTTCATTTCACCGACACACACCTTCCTCGGTTGTGTTGGATAGGTCAAGGCGTATTGCAGCTAAAACGACCCATATACCAATTGCGGGACTAAAACAGTCACAGGAGCTGTTGTTGATTCATTTGAAGTGGCCAATACGTTTGGCAGTGCTTTCGCTCAAGTGTCTAGCTCGGAAAACTACACCCCTGAGTTCCTTCCAACTAAAACTCAGGTGGAATATCAAGGCTGCACGTTTCGGTCTAGAAACGTAGATTACAATCGCCTTTTCACCATGGCGTAGCTAGAACATTCTCTTAAATCTTAGCGATTATCAGCACTAGGTCCGGACGGTATTCATGTACAAATGTTACAACAGATCTCTGCTGAATGTAATGCATTCCTGCTCGAGTTCTATAATCGAGATTAGGTTGACAGTATACTCCCAGAAAGTTGGCTGGAGACCACCGTTATTCCGATCTTGAAGGCTGGAAAGGACCGTCATCTTCTCTCCAGCTATCGTCCTATTTCCCTCACCAGTTGCGTTTGCAAGGTGATGGAACGCATGATCAATAGACGATTGCTATGGTGGTTAGAGAGTCATAACCTACTGTGGTTTTCGATGACGCCGTTCAACTGTTGACCATATTGTGTCAATATCGACACAGATAATGGACGGCTTTATGAAGAACTGTCAAACCGTTGGCATATTTTTTGAACTGGAGAAGGCTTATGATACGTGTTGGCGAGCAGGGATTCTACGTTCCCTGTATACCTGGAACACACGTGGATGCCTACCGCTGTTCATGCAGGAGTTTATGAATGACCGCTTTTTTCGAGTAAGGGTCGGCTCGGTTATTTTCTAATTCTTTTGTTCAGGAAGAGGGAGTACTTCAGGGGTAGGTGCTAAGTGTCACGCTCTTTCCTATAGCAATTAACTCCATCTGGAAATGTGTCCCACCTGGAGTTTCGTCATGCCTATTCGTAGACGACTTCGCTGTCTATTGCACTTCTCAGCGCACGGCGTTCTTACAACGGCGCCTGCAGCAATGTTTGGACAACCTTAGAGAATGGAGCTCCAAAAACGACTTCCGTTTCTCAACTGAGATGTGAATCTGCGTTAATTTCTGGCGTCGTAGGAGACGATTTCCACCTTCGCTCCGTTTCGGTCCAGATTTACTTCCCTTCGCAGATGAGCGGCGCTTCCTGGGTTTGATATTGTACAGGAAGCTTTGTTGGTCGTCGCATATTGCACAGCTAAGAGCACGATGCGACCGTTCCCTAAATCTCATTCGAGTACTAAATGGCAAATCGTGGGGAGCGGATCGGACAATTTTACTGCGAATGTATCGCGCACGCATCCTATCCAAATTAGACTATGGGTGGATTGTTTATTCGTCAGCACGACCATCTGTGCTGAGAAGATTAGACGTGGTCCACAAAATAGGGGCATCCGCATAGCAATAGGAGCTTTTCCAACAAGCCCAGTGGTGAGCCTTTACGCCGAGTCCGCAGAACCTCCTCTGCAATATCGGCGTGAGATTCTCTTGGCAAATTATGGTTGTGCGCTTAGATGTATGCCTAAGCACCCAACTTTCGCTCCTTTTTTCACCACCACGTTTAGAAAACCATATAGGAATGGCACCCTTAGTCCCAAGCTCCCAAAACTGCGGGGTTTCATTTCCAAGATCTTTTGATGAAGCTTGGAGTGGAACTGTCTAGGATGTTCGCCAAGGGCAAGAGACTTTATCTCCCTTGGCTATCTGGCACGCCCCATGTAGATCTTGGGATGACTACACCAGAAGTCCACGATGCCTATTTCAAGTATCCGCACGTGTTTTCTAAAATTTTTGTCAGGCTACACTGACCGTCGATGTATTTATACCGACGGGTCACAGAGCAACGGTGTTGGATGTGCTTATGTTTATGGAACCGAACCACATACATTCGGTTTTCCAAATGTGCGCCGTCGTAAATGGGGTGACTGCCTGATTTTGATCGATTCCCTTAGTGCACTGCAGAGCCTTTGTAAGTTGTACAACCCCCCACCCTATTGTACAACGTATCCAGGATGCCCTCCATGTTTTACACGCTTCTGGCGTTGACGTGGTGCGTGCAGGGATTCCTGGTCACGTAGGTTTGCTGGGGAATGAAATGGCAGATTGCAAAGACGGTAGTCACAGAACACAGTATTACCATCTCACGTGTTACTTCGGAAGACTTTAGGCTTGAAGTGCGGAGAGCGGTGCTGTCATCCTGGCACGAAGAGTGGTCAGCTCTCCGCGGTAATAAGCTTAGAGAAGTGAAAGAACTTCCGATACACTGGATAACTTCCTGTCGCACGTCTCGCCGCGAGGAGGTTAGTTTGGCTCCATTAAGAATAGGACACTGCA
Organism: Tenodera sinensis; assembly: GCA_030765045.1. NCBI lineage: Eukaryota > Metazoa > Arthropoda > Insecta > Mantodea > Mantidae > Tenodera > Tenodera sinensis. The sequence goes on from CM060961.1 coordinate 79,353,366, forward strand.
ATTTTTCGCATGGTTACCTATTTACAAGGGACCCTGCCCCTCTATAACCACTGTGTGACAACCTTTTTTTCAGTCCGTCACGTGCTGCTAGAGTTTTGCTCTCTAGCGCACCTTCAAGATTCTCTGCAGCTGCCTGCCAGGCTTGCAGAGGTCTTAGCGGACGACAAAACAGCGGTGGATAGAGTTTTTAAGTTTTTAGCGGATTGTAATATCAATTTGAGGATTTAGAATTTTAGATATTTGTTTATGCTTTTAGACATATGTATTAACTTATTTTGTATCTGGCTGTGGCCACTGTTTCTTACGCTTATGTGTATATTTTCTTTGTTACTAGTGATTTTATTTTTGATTGAAATTTATATCTGACTATTGCCATAAATTTTTAAGGGCGCTGATGACCTAGAAGTTGAGCGCCCTTAAACCCAACCCAAACCAAACGGCACTGTGGTTTTGGGAGTATATATGCAGCTACCAATGCAGATGCTCCAAGACTACATAAAATAACACTGACCTTGGTTATGTAGCTAACCTGGAAAGTCCAACTCCTCTTGTGTGGCTTGTCTTTAGGGACAAGTCACACTACTATGCCGCTCAAACCTCCAGGTTGCACCTCCTAAGCCCACTTCTGAGAACACAGTCCATTCAGACATTTTGGACACCATCCTGTTGCCACTGCTGCCTTTACGGGCACACTGCAAATGGTATACTTCACCGCTGACGTGCTATTACTGTAGTACACTGAACAAGACATCTATCTGCCAGCCGCATGACCTTAAATGACGATGCCACTTCTGAGCAAGCTGCTGGGGGTACGACCAGTTCACTGGGTAAGCTTGCTGCTCCATGCATCCATGTCATCACAACAACCCAAAGGCCATGGCTGACTGTGCCAGCAGTAGATTCGCCTGCCGCAGGTTAGCATAAGTGTAACTACACCCAGGATGCGCCGACAGCTACTGATGCCGTCCTACTGTACTTGACCTGGTGATGCTGGAAAAGCTGGAGCAGGTACAGGTTGAGACAGTCAAGCTCTCCGCCAAGATTGCTACCCTCAAGGAAGCAGTGTGTCAACTCAGCCTCCCTTGATCTTGCTATCCACTACATAAAGTTCAGGGTTTTCCTGTCAATGCTGGACTTTGAGTAGAGAAAAGAAAAAGACAAAGAAACAAGCAGGAAAGAAAGCTGTGGCATACCAACAGTCTCGCCTAGAGTACATGCAGCTCATGATTATAGGAATATAATGCCGAGAGATTTGTGAGCTGTAGACACTGAGCATATTGATAGCGACACAGTGACTAGTGAGCAGGATAACTGTAGTGACAGTGAATGGTACATAATACCACCTTTTATTCATAAGTGCGAAAAGGTAGTATGTGAAGTGCCATACAGAAGATAACTTCCAGACGCTGCAGAAATTTATGGAAGACTAGATAGTAGAAGGTCACAAACTTGCAGGAAACACAGCAGTCAGGAAGTGGTGTTAGAACTAACAAATTCCGGTGTATTATTTCAGTACACCTTGTCACACCATTTTTGCCACTTCCTGCCATTGCTCTCCATGACACCAGTAACGTTTGAGCGAAGTGGGACGCTGACCACCACAGTTGAACTGACCCGAGATGTGCTATCTGGTCCAGAATCAACATAGAAGTCACCTTTAAGCTGGGCAGCCTAAAGGAAAGGAGTACTGATATTCATGAAGTATACGGTAAAAGATGTTACATGCATCAGTCCGGGATTTGAAACCATGCAGCAGGAGAACCAGAGGTGGCAATACAAGTAATTGCATCAAGCATGGCGGCGCCGTGGCCGAGCGGTTAGCGCGCTCGCCTACCACCTAGGCGGCCCGGGTTCGATCCCAGAGACCCGCATGTGGTATTCGTGGTGGACGAAGCGGCGTCAGGGCGGGTTTTCTCCGGGTGCTCCGGTTTCCCCCGCCATCTCATTCCACCGGTGCTCCATCTTCATGTATCATCAGTGTCACCGCCTGCGGTGCCGTAGTAGTAAAAGCGGGCGTTAAACACTACAACAACAACGCATCAAGCATCATAATTTGCAACAACTGTATCTCCATTACTTTCAGCGTTTTATATATTCTGTCTGACAAGAAACATTACTGGTTAACTAACTACCTCAAAGGCTTGTTAATTTATCATTGCATAATTAAAATGTATTATTGGCCCTTTCAAAAGTTTAATTACAGTGGAATCCTAACCAACTTAGCTTTATATCATCACACATGACTGAAGTTTCTGTCTCCAGCCACAATGGTTCTTCATTAATTTCTATTTTGTTACCCATTTCATGACCAGTATTGAATTTCCGTAACTTTGTTACAGGATCTTCTGAAAGGAGTTTGCCATCGCCCTGTAAACAAAAGTCTGGAATCAGAGTCTCTTCATCAGTTTCTGCTTTCCTATTTATCTCCCACTTGCTGCTGCATATAAGAGCTTCAGATTTTATCCATTTTATGAAATGTTTGGTAAAAGTGCCTCTGATTTAATATCTGTTACATCATAGTGATCATCCAGAAGCATGACATCGCTGCCTCTCTTCATTGAAACAACCTTGTGGAAGAATTCTGCCTCATGTTGAGGGACTACATCATCTGGGAGAGATTCCTCTTCTTTTTATTTTTTTTTATTTTGGTGTCCATTTCAAAACTTTTGCTGGATCTGATGTTGCTGTTCTTAATTTCAGGAGAGATTCTGTGGACAAAGAGAGATATGTACACCTTAAAATATGCATCATTTCAAATATCAAATTCTTTGAATCCATCAGCCATTGTTCAAACGTTGACACACACCTCCACAATACACTCGTCAATAAACATAACTCTTGAAAAGTCTTGAGAAATTCAATGACATGTCCTGGACTGCAACCAAAGAAGTTTGTCCCTTCATACCAGTGCTATTATCACTCAACTATTTTGTTGATGTATCTCTACGAGCATTAAACTTTGCATGTTTCAATTATCAAGAAAAATCTTTAAGGAAATCTTAGATATTAACTTTACCTCAAAATCAACTATGAATGTTGGCAACTATTTGGGTCATTTTATGTTTTCACAATTAATTTGTTCTCCTAAACCAGCCATGTGTAGCAAATAAGTTGACAAATTCAGCACAATATTAGTAATTATGAAGCAGCTGCAACCATACAGGTCACCTTTGAGGTACTATACCTCTGTATTTCAAACAATCTTGAAGGTTTATTGTGATAATTAATTGAGAAGGTCTATCACTTGCATGGATGTCTTGCCATATCAGGTCAAAGAATAACATTGGCTGAGAGCAGCATACTCCATGGTTTAAGTCTTGGTGTTAGATATTATCTTTCAAGTCAAATGCAACTTGTCAGCTTAGTTAGTCCCCCCTACAGATGGCTAAACATATAACAATTATCACCAGCACAAGCGTAGATGCATTTTGAATAACACGCTGGCTAATGGATTCAGTAAAATTATCAAAATTAAATGCTCTCCATAATAAGCAATGAGAGAATTTTAATTATATCATGTGTGCTCTTTTTGGATTTTCTCTAGATCTCATTTCACATCATTTACTCACTACGTTTAGTTTTCTTTACTGATGGTTTTATCAATCAAATTTAAAAATAACTGTAACTCAGAGTTTACTAACTTTTAATTAGAGTTTTAATTAATGTTAAGAACTTTGAATTTTATCAGACTATTATAGTGAATTGTTAAATAATGTGTTGACATCAAAGGAAGTCAGTGATCAATCTATATGACTGCTGAACGTGCTCCAAGACACTTTTGTTAATGCATAACAATGCTCTCTGTGTAACTACTTAGATCCATGCCACATAATTTTCGTGATTGTTTGAGGTTAGGATCCTGATGTCAATTGAAAGATCTATATACCAAGGAATTAATGGTTCACCGCTCAAAACTTATTATCATCATCATTAAGTATAGACTTGCACTATTGAGCCAGCAATGAGATAGAGCAGACATGTGCCAAGATCGCTCCCGAAAGAGGAAGGATGCAAAGGACATGGCCAGCAAAGATACTATACAAGAAGTGATGGCAGAGCTGGGAGAAATAGGGAAAACACTGGATGTGAGATCATGTGTTAATATATAGAAAGTCAGAAAAGAGAGAAAAATGGTGATCAGTGCCATGTGACATGGAAGAGAAAGTGATTAGGTGAAATGTGTGCAGGGTTGGAAGGAGAGAGGGAAACAAAAGTATAGGGATAAATCAAGTAGGTATTATAAGTGAAAGTGAACGCATGAGCTGTAAGAAATTATTAGTAAATAATCATGAAGCATAAGAAAAAGAGGGGGAAAATTAAATTTTAGATTGGAATAGGTAACTTAAAATAGTAAAGAGCTTAGGAAAAGGAAAGTATAAGTGAATTAAAAGATGAAACACAAAATTCAGGTTTGAGTAAGGCTAATAAATTGTAGCTGAATAATAAATTGTACACACCAAATGTGGAGAACCTCAGAGGGCTGTCCAATGACAGAAGAGCCAGGGAGCTGAAGTTCATGGGCAGCCCAAGATGTACATGCTCTAGTATTCAATAAATTCAATTCAATAAGTACAGTTGTTATCTAATGAAGAACACAGGAATTACTGTGCCATAGCTGATGCTTTTAACTCATACTTCCTTATTATAATGAACAGATCCGACCCAAACAGTAGTGCATTTATAATTCTAAAAAAAAAGACATGGCTACATTAACTGTAAGTTTGAAATGGGCACAACTCCCAGAGAGATAGGAAAAGCAAAGCCTCCCATAGTTGGGATGAGATAGGTACCAAATGGTTAAAATATTGCCTACTGGAGTTCGCTAAGCCTCTTAGTTATTCATGTAATCATTCTTATTTGTCAGGGATATTTCCACAAAAAATTAAAAACATCATTAAGGCTTTATACAAACAACCAGACAAAAACCGTGACTTCCAATAGGTCCATCTTATTCTTAACATCCTTTTTCCAAAATAATGGAAATTGATGGATTAAGGGGATGGATTAAGCTGGTTAGGGTCAAAAGTATCAATTTAGTGCGTTTTGCTAATTTGGTAAGTTTAACCCCTATTTTAACATAATCTAGTCTTTTTAACCCTAAGAGTGTGCCATGAGTGTCCTTAAAATAACAATGGCAGCTGTGAGTGAAAAAATATTTTAAGGCTGTATATTTTTCAAACTATTGCACCTAGTTAGATAATACCTATGTGACATAAAAGGTCAGTACATTAAAAAAAGAACAAAGTTATAGGTATACCAAATTTGACACTTCCACAGTAAACAGTTTCTCTTAACAATGGAGTTGAAGTTTATAAAATTAAAATTGCAAGCATACTGCTTACAACCTCCCCTTAATTTTGATTGAGGTTTTCTCTAACCTATTTTTCTATATATGTTTATCCTATTTTGTCCGGAAGCACTTATTCTAGTGATGTAACTTCTACCACACATTCCTCGGTTTTTGTGGTGGTGTTGAGTTTTTCTTATAAGTGTAACACTAAAATCATGGATGTTAGAAATTTTTCTAGTTAAAAAAAAGGGTGAAAAAATAATATATTAATTATAATTTTTTAAAAACAATATTAACATCATATCTATGTAATATAAAAAAAGTCAGTATAATTAGAAAGCACTGATTTATATATGTACCAAACTTCAAATATGTAGAGCAAATAATTCCTCTGAAAAGTGGAGTTAAACTTCTTAAAATTAACATTATAAGCATTGAACTTACAAACTCCCTTAACACTAGAACCCCGGCACTTGCTAGCTGCCATTAACTACAGTAGCAATCATTTTTGACCGTTCACTTTTTCTTTCTCTTTTCCGTGTACATTTTACAACTTATTTCTTACCAGTCTGTTATTATTATTAGGTAACTAGACCCAATATATTACCACTGTGTATGTATAGATTATTGGAAAATTTCCTTTCTAGGGCATACATTCAAATTTTCTATGCCAATTTTTTTCTCTAATAATCTTGTGGTAATGGAGAGTTAGGAGAAACAAAAACATTCAATTTGGTAGTATATAAAAAAAAGTTGTACGATGAACATGTATTCTTTATTTATCTCTATCTTTCGACAGTATGTTTATTTAAATAAAAAAATTGCTCAAATTTTCAGAAAGTCGGAATATAGTGTAATAGTAGAACTAAGAATATTTGTGATTATGAACATGAGAACTCAACTTTATGTATAATGAAACAAGTAATATTCCAACACACATCTTTATATTAGTAAACCTATTACAGTATGACAACTATGTTAGTAGTTACACAGAAAGTTCCTTTCATTGTTATGCATTGCATTTTACACATGTAAGAACTTTTCTAACTTCTGCTGTGCATTTTCCACATACTGGATTCTTGAAAATATGACAGGAACTGCTTGCTTTGTTCTGTCTGCAGTTATGACCTATTTGACCCTATCATCAGTGCTTAGGGGTTTAATGTTCTTCTGTTGGATTAGGTTGTATACAACATTGTCTAGTTCCCAAGTAGGCTTCTCTTAGCTCATCAGTGAGGTGAAGGATGAATCTGCGGCATGAAAGTTCCTTGGCAGTTATTTCTCGAAACACTATCCAAACGATGGCAACTAGGTCCAATGTGTTGTAACAAACATGCGTTGGCCATCTGTGGGAACCAGCACGAACGGAATACAATCTGGCCATCTCATCAATCACATCCACTCCATATTTAGTCTTGTTATAAAACTCAACTGTTTCAGGAAGTTTCTTGGAGACTGCAGATATTGCACATGAGTTGTGAAGTGTACTCATTATAATTTCATTCTTCTGTTGTTTTCCTTGGTAGCTGGTTAGCAAAATACCATCGTTTGTTTTCATGAGAATGGTATCATAAATAACAGCTCTGGAATTTCTTATGTGCTCAGGAACTTCTCGTCTCGATCTGCTCACAGTTCCTACGATAATAGTGCCCGACTACATTAGTCTTTTAGCTAGTGATAGTGAAGTTAAACTAGTTGTCGGTGGTGACGTTTCGTCCCTTTTTTACTTTCTCTACTGGTAAATAGAAGAAAGTATTGTATTCCACCCAAAAATTTGATGTCGAGATTTCACCGGAAATATATGCTTTGAGACCCCCTGAATCATAAAAAAAAGCATTTTTAGAAAAAGGTTAATGTGTGTGTCTGTGTGTCAGTCTGTGGACAGCATAGCTCAAAAACGAAAAGTCGGTTAAAAACCAAAGTTGGTATTTAAGTTTAATGTCTTTCAAGGATGCGACACAAAGATTTTGAAGAAAATAGCCGCACTCTAAACTACCCTTTACATGGAAAAATTTTTGAAAATTTTGATTTTGTTGAAAATGGCTCTAACGATTTTGATTAAAATGCCATATGTTGGAGATATTTTGATGACAAATGAAATGTATATCTTGAATTTTCTGGCTATAGCCCCTGTAGTCGTATTTACTCTGGATGACTTTTATATAACTGGTAAACCGTTAGAGATAGACCAAATTATACTGTACAAAAAATGTAGATCTTGCTAAAATACACAATTTATGTCTCAATAAATTTTCTTGTACGGTGAACCATTTCGGAGATATTCCTTGTTATGTGTGTGAGTTTCAGAAAACTTAGAACTTTCGTGAAATGTATCATCGTTCATTTTTTTATGTTAAGTGTGCAAAGACAACAGAATCTCAAACATTTGACTATCGCACAAAGGCTACTGTATTCTAACATTCCCCTTGCACCTACAAGGAAGTAAGCAATAAGTTGTACAAATGTTTATCTTAACTAACACAAAGAAGATATAGGAATAAGAGTTTGTAAGAATGGTTAGTACAAGAGTAGAGAAAGTCATGTGAGTGCAACACATCAGATTTGTAGAAAAGGATTTGTTAGAGATGTCACAACATGTTCTGGAGCAGATTCGTTCTGAGACCGCTGATTATCCTTCCCCAGGTATGGGATATCGCTGCAGAGATACGTTGAGTTCACATCTTCAAGCATCCAGTATTTTATACCAAATTTATCAGGCTTAGTGGCATGTATCGAATGAATGGACAGCAACATTTTGTAGGACAAAGTTGTTCATTTACTGTAAAGAATGCACCTGGTAAGTAGCAAGTCTTACAGTTTTCAATAAATTTGTTCCAAATAATTGAAACCGGTGCAAACCTATCCATCTTTAGCCTTTCAGAACGGGATGACCTGACATCAAATCGTAAAAATCTTATCAGTTCCATGAATCTGTCCATTGCCATGGTATCAGAAAATATAGGTTACCCCCACTTTTTGGACCAGAGTTCAGCTAGTTCAAGGCTTCTGCACCCAAGTGCAACCCACAAGTAAATTACGCTGATGAAAGTGTCCAGATTATCCAACGAAACAGTCCATTTTGCATCATTTTTCTTCTCTCTTGCTTCAATATCTGTACATTTTTTGATATTTCGAAGAATCGACTCACCAGTGAACAAATTCCAAGTAGATCCATGGCTGCTGTCTCTTACATGTCTCTTAGCATAAGCAGTACGGCCTCCTTTTCCTTTCACAACATTATGTTGCTATGTTCTACAAGGATTGTGACCTGGATCGATGATCTGCCACTCAGTATCCTTATCTCTACTAAGTGCAGGAAGTTTCTCCTCTTCATGTTGCCTTTTTCTGCCTCTTCTTATTATTGGTTGTGTTGAAGTGGTTGCACTACCTGAAGCTGTAGTATTACTAGTAGGCATTCTATGTTCACTTGCCACCTACGTAGTCAAATTGGATGCAGTTCCACAGTGCTGCAACTCATGTTCAAATGATGGTTGTATCAAGCTATACCCATACCTTCTTACCCCCCTCACAGCACGAGAATAACAGGAAGTGTTATCCTGAATTTGATTTTCTGAAGATAAAGAAACAGATAAATAAGCAAAGAAAATATATTATATTTATATTGTGTACAAACAAGGAAATGAATAACTACATAAATGCAGCTAATAGGAATACAGTTTCATGTGATGCAATATCTTACCATTCAAATCATCTTCAGTGAAGATTTCATTTTCCGATTGTTCTGAATCAGCTGGAGGTTGCTAATCATCTTCACCACTACCACGTTCTTCAAAAAGATCACCTTCTGATATATCGTCTGGTATATCATGAAATATAGCTAGGATTTCATCTGGTTTCAAACCACGAGACACCTTGCAGACATACACTACCATAATGAACAGTTGGTATGAAGACGGACAAAGCAAATTAGTGACAATGATACATCCAACAACAGTGCAAGAGAAAGCCTAACAAAATTGTAGCGGTCAAAAATGACTAGGCCAATGTAAATTTGAATTGTCACCTGTCCCTGAACTATTTCTGAGATCAGAATGGGAATTACTGTTACCCCTATTTTGCATCGAAATGTCAGCTGATACACTTGGTATTGCCTCGTTTCTTGCAGCTTCATTATTAAGATTGTTGTGATTACATGCATTTTCATTTAATTTCAAATTTTCTAAGGCCTCTTTTACATGAGTAATTTCTGTTACTACCCCTTTTATTTGGTCTGTAACATCCTCCAAATTTCTAGCCTGCCTTTCACTTTCTACATCAGATCTTTCCATTCTAACTTTACACCCCTGTAGCTCTTCTCTAATTTCTTCCCTGTCTTTATCTAACCTTTGTACTACCTCATCCCTTTGTTTGTCTAATCTTTGTGTTACTCTTTCCCTTTCTTTATCTAATTTTTCACTCACTTGTTGACCTAATTTCTTTTCAGAATTCTTTACTTCTTGCCTTATTGTCTCTAATTCTCCCTTAACCTGTTCTCTGTTTTCTTTTACTTCACTACTAACTTTATTAATTTCCTCCCTAACTTCTTCCCTAAAGGTTTCTAAAGCTCTCTTCTGATTTTCCAATTGCATTCCCAATTCCTGTTGTCCCTTTTCTAATTTCTGTCCTAACTCTATACTAGTTTTATCTATCTTTTCCATTATCTTTTGAAACATATTCTCTATTTCTGAAATACTCGCTGGCCTTTCTGAATTACTACCAAACATTTCTGAGCTACCTCTAGGTGTTTCTCTAATGTTCTGAACTTCTACTTCTTGGCATATTCTGCTACCGATTATATTTTGATTATATTCTTCCATCCTAACTACACTTTTCTCAATTTCCGGACTCTCAAAACCTAGAAAATCGCTATCACTGTCTTCCATTTCTTAGCTATTTGCATGTGTTTTTCTACTCACCAATATTTCACAATTTTCACTATTATGATTTTTTTTTTTTTTAACTGCACTTAAACTTATTCACCACACGTTTCACACGATGTTCTCTGAGGATGTTGACACGCTGGGCACCTTCTTTCTTGTTTGCTGGTTCGATGCTGGCTTGGTCGTCGTCCTTATTAATCACTGGTTCAATGCTGGTCTAGTTCATTCTTGGGGTTGGTCTATATTTTATTTTTCTCTCGACGCCACACGTTGGGTCGCCATTTGTAGCGGAATATAGGTGTTGGTCCACGTTGTGTCGCCCTTTGATGCGGAATGGTGATGTTTGCTCCGGCTAGTTCAGCATGAAATCTCTTTAATCCAGGGTATGCGTAGGTATGTTTTATAGATTACCCCAGAAGAACTTTTGTAGATTATTTATTTTTTCACTCTTTTGACATTTTCGGGAGTTATGCCGACTTTCGATACTTCTATATACTCGCAGAGGAATCGCACTCACGTGTGTACACCACAACGTCCACTACCGGTCTGGGGCGAGTGATCACACTTCCTGGCATCCCCACGCTAGGAAAACGTTCTTTCCAATTTTAAATTTCATGACGTCATCCAAAAGAAAGCCTCGTATCCAAAATGCTATTTCATTCCTTTTCCCAATTTAGAAATGTCCCTTTCTATTATAACATGTTCTTTTTTGAATTTCGAATATATAATTACCTTTCTATGATTAAACAATGTTTAATTTATATTTTATTAAACATATCGCGCGACTTTTAAGGTTGGCAGACCTGAATTTTGACCGTGATTTCAAACTATGTGGTATGACGTCATGACTCGTTAATTTCAAACCAATAATGCGTTTATCCTACAAATTTAATGACTATTATTTACTCATATCTTGCTCACCTTACAACACTTCCTACTCTATTATCTACCTATGTTATTACTCAACACTTATCGCAAATCTCACATCCGGCAATTAAATTAAAACGTGTCTTTATCAAGCCCATTCGATTTGAAATCTACATTTTGGTATCATATGGCGTGGCTTAAACCCAAATCTGCAAGGAACAAAATTACTGAATCACATAAACAACAATTTCTCACGATGGGACCAGAAGAACCAAGACACATCCCTCATGCTTATAACCATACATCAGATTTATTAGACATCACAATTATAAGCAATATATCTATTAATAATGAAAGTAGTGTCCTACATGAACTAACGTCAGATCATCTTCCAGGGCTAATGGAAGTTACTTTGCCTCTGAGGATTTAACCAGAAGCACCCATGTTAAACTATAATCAGGTTAATTTGGATGATTTCAATAACACAATGAAAAACTAAATACCTGGTATTGAGGTAAATGCACCACAAACACATGACGAAGCAGTAGATTAATTAGAACTTGCAATTAAACTCACGACAACAAATTACGTACTCCTTAGGTAGAGGCCAGCAATAAATGCCCGATATTCGAATGGCATTAAACTCTTGTAGCAAAACCGCAGTCAGTAATGCCAAAAATGGCAAAGGACCAGGACTCCAATTGATCGACAGGATTATCTGAAAGCCAGGAATGACATTACTACCCTAACTAAGGAATACGTGGGAAACAAATCGAATCAAACTTTAGAGAATCTCAATTCCCAATTAAATTTGGTTTGGCAAATAGGAAAATGCCTAACAGGTGCAAACACAGTAATTCCAGCACTTATAAATCTTAACAATAAAACTATCACTGAGCTCCCTCAGGCCCAAGCGGAAGTCTTTGCCTCAACACTGAAAGAGGTATTCAAACCAAATCTGTGGTGGGACAAGGAAATGAAGAGAAAATACAGATTACTGAACAGGAAGTGAATGAAACAGACTGCTCGACTACACACAAAAAAATGTGAAAAACTAATGTTGACGAGATAGGCTGGATTATCAGACACCTGCCCAATTGAAAGGCCCCAGGGCCAGAGAAAATGCCAAATGTGGTGCTTAAAAATCTCCCATGAGCAGCGCTTCTGCTCCTAGCAAAGATTTTCAATTACTCTCGAGATAAGGGAAGGTTCCCACTGCAATGGTAGGAGGCAAAGATTGTCATGCTTCCAAAGCCTAAGAAAAATCTCTGCTTATTGGCTAATTACAGACAAATTAGTGTATTAAACACAGTAGGAAAGCTACTTCAGAAAATGGTTCTCAAAACTGTAAATTCCCTTATCGTAAAACACAACATACTAATTTCAGAACAGTTCGGTCTTACATCGTAGAACTCCACGACACTTCAACTACTACAAGTAACTAAACAAATTACAAAATAATATGAAATAAATCGAGTGGTGCCATCTTTTTAGATATTGAGTGCACTTTTATAAAGTGTGGCATTCACAACCTAAAAGTTTACAATTTTCCTGACTCAACAATTGCCTTGATCAAAGATTACATAAGCACACGTCACTTCCAGGTAATAGTGGAGGACTGCTCCTCCTCTTCTCTAAGGCCCATTAGAGCAGGAGTCCGGCAAGAAAGTTTACAAGGGCCGACACTATTTAATCTATATATAAATGAAATACCAGAATTTGTGTGAACAGAAAAATACATATATGCTGACAGTGCAGCACATGAAACACAATCCACACAACTGCGGATCATCCACCTTTGCCTGCAGAATGCTCTAAATGAGCTGGAGGCGTGGTGTACTACGTGGAGAATTAAAACAAACATTAATACATGTCAAATAATTTTTGCTAAACGCATGCAGCATAGGCACCCCAGGCATTTACAGCCGCCTCTGGCATACAGAGGCGAGCGAATTGAAAGGAAACACCAAGTCACCTACTTAGGTATCACTATGGACCAAGGTCTTACATGGAAAAAGCATGTAAACACAATCACAGCAAAAGCCAATGGACAAGTAAATAAACTCTACTTAATGATAAACTGTAACATTCATTTACAACTAAATATGAGCCTCACTTTACATAAAATCTTAATTAGACCAATTCTAACATATGCGACCCCTGTCTGGGGATATGCTGCAAAAAGTCATTTAAATAAACTATAAACGCTCTAAAACAGGATAAATAAGGTAACAGCAATGTTGTCACTGGTAGCTCCAGCCTTTCTAATGCACGACGACCTTAAGCTACACTTGCACAATGCATTAAACTGAAAAGCGCAAATTGATATGCCAGAAAAGATAACCACAATCACCTCATTTGTCAGTTAGGTGCATATAACTACGAATGAGATATGGACAAAAGATCTCTATTACTCTTTGGACAATTGGCCTGAGGAACCAGAGTCCAAGAATACCTAGATGGGATTATACACCGTGAAACTTCTATGCACTTTCACAACTAAAGTATTCAGCCATGGCATGGTCATCCCATTTCTATCTTTTAACCTGACATTGGCCCTTTAAGTCCTTGCTCATTGCAGTCAAGTCAGTCTCCCTACCCGGGTGTTGTCTGAGCACAGCTGCACCCTGATTGGGCAGGCGGTTTAGGCAGACACCCGATACTGACGAACAATGATAATTACAGACATGAACACACAAAACACTAGATTTATGAAACAGCAACTCCTACCAAGCAACTTACTCTGTAAATAGTATTAACATAAATCAAACACAAAATAAACACAAATTACATATATACACATGACATGGCTAACATTCGAGCTCAAACAAACATTCACACATTAATTTATTGATCTCTATTTCGCGACTACAGAGCTCACTAAGGTCTGAGAGAACCACACAAATTTGTTCATTATCATACCATTAACTACTGACTTTGTTCCTTATTCCAGCACTGCATAAACGCAACAACTGCATGATGATGTCAGAGTTCATGAGGTCTGAATAAACCAAATTCTACATATTCATTCCATAAATATGACTAATAACTTTGTCCATTTACTCCAGGGCTGCACTAGCACATCAAATGGCGCAACATTCTCTGTGTCCGGAGACACAACTTAACCTATGTATCCTCATTTGAATTCCCAAGGATGCAATCAGGGCCTTGCTTGTGTTTGTGTCCTGGCACCCAACTTTACCTGGCTTAGGCCCCTGTGAACAGCCTACCCACAATGTGCAGGTGCAATAGCAGTACTGCCGGACTTCCTTTCCCGAATTCTGGCCTATGGTGGAGTTTTTAGTGGGTAGTGTCTTCAGGTGAAGCCTGCAGTCCCCACTGTGCCGCTCAGCACAGCACGTTTCTATTAATGGATTCTTCCTCCACTCGAAAAAAAAAACAGTATATTCATCTAGCACAGTAAATGCTGTTGTTAGCTAATGCTGGATTTCTGACAATGAACTCATTAATCACTGATGATATTGAAGAGAGCAATAGCAGTAATAGTAACCACTTTTTAGAGAGCACCATATTTTTATGTTTTGGCGGTCACATTGCTCTCTCACAACCCCCAGAATGTCTGGAGGACCACACCTGTCGGTTTACGGGTCTCACCGACCTGACCGGGAGAGTTATCAAAATAAATTCACCGACCATATCCTCTGATCACCAATCAGAGGACGTATTACATGCCATGACAGGTCAGCATGTTAGGAGTTAAGAATTCATGGAGAAATGGAGAGGTTGGAAAAATAAAGACTCCCTAGCCCTGGGGAACCCTAAAAGCATCGGGGTCGGAAGAGAACAAGAGATGATCAAGGTAAGGTCAGATAGAAAAGTTACAGTGAGGAGCAAAACACCAGTAAGTGGAAGTAATGTTCTGAGCACAGTGTATAACATCACATTTTAGGCAGGTTTAACAAATATAATGTAATCTCAGGGTACAGTTCTGTACTTCAGCAGCTTGCACAAGTAATTGAATCAGCAGATATCTATGTCGTGACTAATGAATTCTTATGACTCTTAGTTATGAGATAAAAGTTTTATGTCATAAATAGAAAGTGTTAAAATATATGCACTTAAGATAAATTACCAAAAATATTTCTTAAATGTCTCTTTTTACAAAATATGTATTTTTATGTGAAACAGAATTTTACAAATTCACTTCTTGAACCTAGATCAAAATATTAAACTGTTAAATAAGGAAAAATTGAAGCTATTAACAGTGAAGCAACAAGATTCTAAAGTAATAACAAATTAGAAACCAAAATGTACATATATATATATACACAGCACTTCAAAAACACCTAGTCTTCCAATGGATACCGGCTCACTGTGGACTGAGTGGTAATGAGAAAGCTGATTTTCTTGCAAAAAAGGGTACCAGCGGTGTACAAAAATCTATAGTTAATCTACCATTTTATGCAGCTAAAAGATTAGTCAACTCTGAATTCAAAAAAATTATTGCAAAATATTACTATGAAAAATCAAAGAATAAAAGATGGGAACTACCAAACATTCAAACAGTGATTCCTGAGTATCTTCGAAAAACAGCAGTTGCAACCTTCAGGTTGATTACAGGACATGATTGTCTGGCAAAATATTTAAACAGAATTGGGATATATTCTTCCCCACTCTGTCCTCTATGTGAGCTGCAAGAGGAAATTGATCGAGACCACCTTCAAATATGCCCGGCCACTTCTAGTGCCCCATCCATCAGTGAAACATATTGGAGAGCAAGAGGATTAATCACTTCATTGTCAGAAATCCAGCATTAGCTAACAACATATATATGTATACACATATGTTCTTCCATGGAGCTTATGTTAGGTTAAGTCTATATAAGCAGTTTTAAAAAAAAGATTATGATGTTTTTACTACTGTAATCATAAAATGATTTATATCCGAGGTTAGGTTAGGTCTATATAAGTAGTTTTAAGAAAACTAGCATGATTTTAGTGATGTTGCACACGTCAAAGTGAAACTGGGCCAGCATTCTATAGAATGTCCAGTGTAACTACGACATCCTTGGAATGAATTATTTTTAATTACGTGTATTACTACAACTTGTGCAATATAATGCTAGACGTGTGCGATAAGCAATGTGAAGTGTTTTAGCACATACATAATCTTAACCAGTCCAGTTTGTGTTTGGAGGTTGGAAACGCTAGCAGTACCTTTGAGAGTCAGATAGCGAGTAAGATGAACAAAGCAGATAGCAGATGGAACAAGTACTTGATTATCAACAGCCCACTATTAAATCCTCACCGTGTCTTTTATAAACGTACAGCCTTGTTAGATTTAAGTTTCAACTAAAGGAACGTAATGTGACACACAATTTGTGCATCAAGTTTGCTAAGCACTAGAATGATTTTGTAAAGTAAATGCATATTTTGTTTAACCTTAGTTTTCACTATAATCCCAAGTTAATTATACAGGAAACTTGTGAATAAATAAAATGAGAGTATAACACTTCACTTTACTTACAGTAATGATGAAATAAGTTCTAACATAGTTTCTCAGCACATTTCACTACTGTTTGGAGACAAAGTAAACGAGAGGCAGTGCTGCAACAGGAACATTCTAGGCTGCGTAACTTAAGGGCAGTCAACGTATCAGAAATCTTCTGTTTTCGTAGGAAAGCCTAGTAATGAAAGACATGCCTCACTTTTCAAAGGTAGAATTGAGTATTCGTTAGTATACTCTGAGGTCATGCAGTTTACAGTGGGTTTCCTAATGTAAACTCATACTGTAATGCCACTAAGTTTATTTCTTGTGGGTTGTTTGACTTACGTTATGTGAGCTGGCATATTTGTAATGGTGATTCTTTTATATTCTACAGCCAAACAAGAGTGAACTGTGCTGAGACTGTTTTAGAACATATTTCTTCATCACTGTAAGTAAAATGTAGCATTATACTTTCATCTGATTTAATCACAAGTTTCCTGTGATATTTAACTTTGCATGTTGCGAAAAGTAAATGGTAATGTCCTCTTTCCACTGTTTTACTGGTGGAGACATTTAATCACATTTATCATATTGAATGTATGAAACCATACTGTTACGTGTGTAATTTCTTGGTTTGCCTGGGAAACAACCAGTACAGAGAAGAAGTTAGAGCGTTCTTTACATGGTACACCACCAAGCACACATTGCCCTTTCATGTAACACCATGTTGGCATTTTCTGTTCCTAATTTTGACTTGTGTATTTCTACTACTGTTGCTAGGTCTCCAAATTGGGCCTGCCTTTGTAGTGTTGTGGCAGCGTGTCTCCTATACAATCAAGATGTCACAAATTTGAATCTTGATTAGGGTGAGTTATCCACATAAGTTATTTATCACAGATTTTTCCCTTGTTCTTGAGAAGAAAATTGTAAGGTAATTTTAAGCTGTGTGAACCTTGGGCTCATTTGAGTATCATTTCATTCATTCATAGTCAGATATAACATTACATTGGAGAACATTAATAGGCAAAACTTTCCAAATTGTGTTTGTTTTTATAGGACCCAATTTATGCATATTGCCCGGCAATAGTTGGATCATTAAAGCTTGGTGCTAGATGACCATTTGAGTTCATTCACGATTATGGTTTGTCTAGGATTGGGTAGTATGTACCATAGGATACAGAAGTGTGTTAATCGCCACAGTGAGACATTGGTGTTATTTACAGAAGTTCCTTGTTTCACAGACAGTTCAACCTGCTCCCACAGATAAAACTTACTCTGCTTCCTCTGTTCCATCTAGCAGGAACCATGCAATTGCAGACATGCCACAGATATATTTCATTTGTTATGCTGCGATCTATTGTGAATTCCAGCAGTCACTTTTTATTTTCTTCACCCATTAAATGTCTCTGTATGCTACTCATGGAATGTTTGCACACTCTTCACCTCATTGTCTCACAGAATCTAAGAATACACTGAAGATGATAGGTAAGCTGGTACAGGTCACTTGTTCATTCTAGATGAATGTCCTTCCGTGAAGCTATAATGATCCAGCCTACTCTAATTAACAGGTCAGCAATTTGTTTGGTATAACAAACAGCTCTGCTTCCAAATGTTGTGCTTCAGAGTACAGTTGGCTGCATAATTTCTGTGAAATGGGATTATGCCAGGCATCAGCAAACACTTACTCAATGAGGTATCGGTATGACGTCTCAACATGCAAGCCGCCATACACATGACGTAATGTAGAACAGGGGATGGCATTGACCTTCGTTCAGAGTCAGTGCTGGACTTGCTCGCTACAGAGTACAATAAGGAATAGTACACATACTTGAATCCAGCTATTTTGGTCTACGATACGTTAGATAGGCCTAGATATTTGAGCAATATATTTAATTGTGAGTGCTTTGTGTCTCTATTATTGTTTTTAATATGTTTAAGAATTTATTTCCTTTAATTTGTTGTTGTTACAAAATGCCTTGAGTTTGTTTAAATCCTGACAACTTTTGTTATATATGTGGTGAAGTGACGCTCAAGTCCCTAAGGTGACACCTTACTCCAGTAGTAAAAAAGTATTATGAACTTTATTTCAGATGTAAAGTGGCGGACCAAACAAGGGTCTGGGTCTCACATATCTGTTGTTTATCGTGTAGTAGGCTTCCCACTGCATGGAAAAACGGCACATGCCACATTCCATTTGCTATCCCTGTGATTTGGAGGGAACCCAAAGATCACTTACTCTGACTTATTTCTGCTTAACAAACATTAAAGGGTTTACGTCAAAATCAAAATATACCGTGGTGTACCCTGACCTGCAATCTGCAACGAGAACAGTTCCACACTGCAAAAGAATTGCCCATACCAAAATGTCGAGAACATGTGGCATTAGGTGAAGAGAGCTCAGATTCTGATGGAACTAAAGAAGAAAAAGAAACAGACTTTGGTGATACAACTTTTGAACAAAGCTGTTCATCTGAGCATAATTTGTTGACTCAAGAAGATCTTAACGATCTCATAAGCTGTTCATCTGAGCATAATTTGTTGACTCAAGAAGATCTTAACGATCTCATACGAGACTTGAGTTTGTTTAAATCCTGACAACTTTTGTTATACATGTGGTGAAGTGACGCTCAAGTCCCTAAGGTGACACCTTACTCCAGTTGTAAAAAAGTATTATGAACTTTATTTCAGATGTAAAGTGGCGGACCAAACAAGGGTCTGGGTCTCACATATCTGTTGTTTATCGTGTAGTAGGCTTCCCACTGCATGGAAAAACGGCACATGCCACATTCCATTTGCTATCCCTGTGATTTGGAGGGAACCCAAAGATCACTTACTCTGACTTATTTCTGCTTAACAAACATTAAAGGGTTTACGTCAAAATCAAAATATACCGTGGTGTACCCTGACCTGCAATCTGCAACGAGAACAGTTCCACACTGCAAAAGAATTGCCCATACCAAAATGTCGAGAACATGTGGCATTAGGTGAAGAGAGCTCAGATTCTGATGGAACTAAAGAAGAAAAAGAAACAGACTTTGGTGATACAACTTTTGAACAAAGCTGTTCATCTGAGCATAATTTGTTGACTCAAGAAGATCTTAACGATCTCATACGAGACTCAAAGTTATCCAAAAACCAGTCTGAAATGCTTGGTTCCCGGTTAAAAGGATGGAATCTTCTTCAAAAGAATACAAAGATATGTGTACTTAGGCTTTCATAGCTGGTGTCTTGACTATTCGAAATGTTTAGTTCTTCCGGGCTTGTAGGCCGTGGTCTAGAAGGCATGGTAGATACCAACGTTTCGCCAAGTTCTGCGCTTGGCATCATCAGGGTAACACGATCCTCCATCTGCACTGGTCAGAGTTTGAATGTGGAAGCAGAGAAGTAGTGGAAGAAATGACCGTTAACGTCCGTTAAGGTTATTTTTATGGGTGGGGGTGGGCAGGGCATTGTTGTGCTGGCTATGGTAGTGATTGGCCAGTTGTAGGTGGGGTTTTATTACAACTGTTGTGTGTGTCTGAAAGTCCCTAAAACCAGTATCCATGCTTTATGTACATGTAGTATTTCTTCTTTGCGATTGAAGTTGTCTTTGTGTTTGTAGATTTCTATGGCTTCCCTTTGTAGTCGGGCGTAGTAGTTAGCTGCAGAAGTCAGGACTCGGGTTTCTTTAAGGTTCACATCATGGCCGAATAATAAGGCGTGCTCTGCCACAGACGATTTATCCGTATGTCCCAATCTGGTGTGATTGAAACGTTGGTATCTACCACGCCTTCTAGACCACGGCCTACAAGCCTGGAAGAACTAAACACTTCGAATTTGACAAAGATATGTATTTATCATAATCATCATTCTCAATTTAAACACTATTTTGCTGAAAAAATGGCTTAGTGTTTCGTAATGACATTTTGTCTCTTATGGGGGTATTTGGTATTGAGCATAACCCAACAGAATGGCACTTGTTCATTGATTCCTCCAAAACTACTTTAAAGGCAGTGCTTCTGCATAATTGCAATACATTCCCATCAGTACCTGTGGCTCACTCTGCTGGTATGAAAGAAACATATGTCAACTTTAAATTTATATTGACAAAGCTTCAATATGAAGTGTATGAATGGAATATTTGTGGTGATTTGAAGGTTATTGCACTTACTCTTAGTCTGCAGCTTGGTTACACAAAGTACTGTTGTTTTTTATGTCTTTGGGATAGTAGGGACAAAAAAAAAACCATTACATAAGAAAAGAATGGCCTAAACCCGAATCATTCATTCTTGGATGGAAAAATGTTAAAACATGACATATTGCGTAATCCTAAAAATGTGTATCTACCTCCATTACATATCAAACTAGGGTTAATGAAGAATTTCGTTCAAGCCATGGACAATACTCCTGGGTTCATGTATTTAGAACAGAAATTTCCTAAAATTAATGAAGGAAAAAATTAAAGAAGGGATATTAGTTAGTTTTTTGGGAACTCGAAAGGCAAAAAATTACCGTGATATTGTCAATGATCTTATAAAATCTTATAACAATTTAGGTTGTAATATGTCCTTAAAAGTACATTTCCTGCACTCACACGTAGATTTCTTCCCGGAAAATCTTGGTGCAGTGAGCAATGAGCATGGGGAAAACTTTCATCAGGAGATTGCAGGGAAAAGAGATATCAAGGCAAATGGAATCCTAATATGCTGGTCGATTATTGTTGGACCATCAAGAAGGAGGCTCCAGAGGCAAAATATAGTCTGCAGCTTGGTTACACAAAGTACTGTTGTTTTTTATGTCTTTGGGATAGTAGGGACAAAAAAAAACCATTGCTCCATCACTCATTTAGTGACCTTTTGCTATTTTGGCAACTCTCACTTCCCTCCTTCTCAAAATGTTAGTTTGGGCTGTATAAGTATGGTCACTTAAAGGTGAGACAACTTCATGTTCTTAAACCACCACTTTAGCTTAGAATAATTTTGCACTAATCCAGAATTCACCAGTACAAGGGTCTCTCACAAAACACTGTTTGACCTGCATACTCAATTGCTGACCCCGTAGCGCAGTTGGTAGAGCACCTGCCTGTTGTGCAAGGGGTCCGGGGTTTGATGGAATTTTTCTCCAGCCAGGATTATTCCTCATCCTTCCCTGAGTCTGGAAGTATAATGGCGGTGCCTTGGCTGAGTGGTTAGACCGCGCTTACCACCTAGGCAGGACCCACATGTGGTATTCGTGGTGGACGAAACGGCATCTGGGTGGGTTTTCTACAGTTTCCCCTGCCTTTCATTCCACCAATTGCTCTATTATCACCCTTCCAATCATCCATTTCACCTGCATTGCATATCATCCTCTTTCTCACTTTCAGACCTGGTGCTTGGCTGACCACCTGCTTCCAGGTCTCCACTCTGTCTGGTCCAGAGGTACCCCTGCTCCCCAAGAGGCGTCTAACCCTAGTAAGTCTTAGGAGGTGTAAATCCTACATAAGGGGAGGGTAATCAGGGAAAGAAGAAGTTCTAACGGAATTTGTTTCTTGTTTGATTTCAGAGTACATAGATAAGTCAATTTATAGTTTATATCTTAGCAATATCTTAGCAGGTGCTATATATATATAAGTGAATGGTAATGTTTCTACTGCTATAGTAGATACATTTATAGAAGTGAATGACTGCTTGTGTTGGTTTTGAAAAGGCCTTTCCTTCCTGAGCTGAAAGTGCCTTACGGTACCCTAAGCCACAAAGTATAGTTGAGTGCTTAAGAATAGCAAACTGCAAGGCATAGTCAAGAGATTGAGGGCCCTCAGCTCCAAAGCATGGCCAACAGATGAAGAGTTCTAAGCCATATACCATGGCCTGGGAAATCTATTTAGCTGCAACTCCAAAGCATTGAGAAAGCATAGTCATAGGATCTGTGTAGCGAGACCCCAAGCTAGCAGATATCACTCTTTCCCTTAGGTTAGCATTCTCATATGCAATTTCTGAGGTTATATCATTAATATTACTGGCATTTGTTATACTTGAGCTTCATCGGCTAGCTATTAAATCTTCACTATTACTAATGATGATAAATGACATATCAAAACCTGTTAAAGACATACAATGTCTAATAAATGTATTCAAGACATGTATTATAAGCATTTTAAGAAAAGAACATTTTTGTATCTGAAGAATGCTATCAACAACCAGCATTATAATGTCGCTGGTGTGTCAGAATTTTGGCCTCCAGGAGCTCTTTTACATTTTTTTAACCTCCAATGTAGTGTCATGTTGGACGGTGAATGAATGAAATGCATGAAATGATGCTCAAATGAGGCTGAACTCCATAGAGCTTTAAGTTACTCGACATTTACCTTCTCAAGCTAAGGTCCACTCATGGCCATCTTTTGCATGGCGATCCTGCCCCTGTGTGCCAGACGTGCAATGTACAACTCTTCATCTTGCACGTTTTGATTGATTGTCCGCACTTTACTAGGGTGCCAATCCCTTGGCCTGGGTTTTGTTATGCAGTGAGTTCTGGGCAACAACCTAGTATACAAAGATAAGATGCTACGGTTTGTTGCCAAAATTGGGCTTGTGAGACAGTTTAACTTGTGTTTTAACATTGGGCTTTCATTTTGTGATTTTAGACTATAACTTCCATTTATATTGTGTTATCATTTATTGTTAGCAGCTTACTGTTTTAGCCCATTAATGTCCAACTTATTTATTTTTCAAAAATTAAGAAAAACATATGTACTGTTACTTAGCATACAATATGTCAACACTATATTTTGTTTGCCATTCACCCAGTATCAAAACATACTGTTATGAACGAATACATTTCTATCAACATCATCTATTTTGTGATTAAACTTTATTTCTTAAAGGAATTACAGATCATTTAAAGTGAAACCATTTATTAACTAAGACATTCAATGCAGTAAAAGCTTACTATCAACTGTGGTAACGATCAAAACATCTGTAGCAGAGTATTATATCACATCTTTTGCAGAATCCGAAGTCACATGCATTCCTTCAAACTTGTTTTCAGTTGAAGCATGGGCATTTTCTGGAATTTTTCTGCGCTTGAAAGCACATTTTTTGTACTATGTTGGTTGGTCTCAAACTTTTCTTTCTTGGTTGACTTTTCAAACCTAGAGTCATTTGCCATTCTTTTCAGAGGCAGTGAAATGTACTTTAACTGGGCCAGGAACATCATTTACATTTACTATACCTGTAGTGCTGCATGTTCATCACTTAGACTGTGTGGATCAGGAGGAAGAATCACATCAAACGTATCGCAAGCATAATGAATTTCATTTGACAAGTTATCACTTACAGTAACCAGCATAATTCCTTTGAATATGATGTCATAATTGTTACATGGCATATCTCTGAATGTAATCTAAAAATGATGAAAAGCAAAAAAGAAATAACCAATGGACTTGCATATTATGGTTCACAATTTTTGTTTGCACAGAATTGCAAACCTATCCCAAAAAATAATAACTATAAGACATACATCTATGTACTTTAGGAATCCATGTGCTTCCATGTTATCCTCACTTTAAAGAATACAATATGGAACACTGTTGAGCACCAGTTCACTGTTTCAAACAGAAAAACTGTAGAAGACAACACACATGGCAGATGCTTACATACTATTACAGAATAACAATCTCACTAGCCGTGCGTCAAGTAAGAGTTTCTGCGTGCTGACGTGACATAACACTTGTGCCCAGCAGTCTATACATAGATCACTTGGTTTCAGGATCATATTTTTAGCAGTAGAATTGCTTACATTGGCATGTTCTTCATGTGATGCAATAGTACAAACCTTTATTAACAGTTTATTGTATTACAGGAAGTAGGGAAGGAAATGCAACAAGGAAAAAAATAATATGCTCTTGAAGGCACTGCAGACATTTGCAGCTTATTGTAAATTAATAAACTACACAATATTGTAGTTTTTAAGAGACAATAATATGTTCACATAATCAGATAACATAAATCATGACATGCATGGTCAAAATAATTCTTGAGAGTTCATTTAAACTAAATAAAAAATATGTGTAATGGTCTATAAATAGACTGCTGGGTGTTAATAGGTTTAATATTCCCATTTTAACATTTTAACTCTTTTTGGCTTTTTTTGGCTTTTATTTTTTAATGTTTTAGCTGTTTACTGTTTTATTATAGTTTCAGCTTTTGCATTTTAGACCCACTAGTTTGTCAGCATTTTAGACTTCAAAATTTGACTTTGATCCAAATGACCTAGCAGTCGATGGGCTCTTAAACCCCACTCATTTACATGCTCAGGATAAGAGAAAACCTCAGAAAAAACTATCCAGATAACTCACCATAAGCAAGATTCAAACTCACGACTTCTTGGACGTAAGGCAGGCAGTTTTTTACATGCCAGTAAATCTACTACAATAGGCTGTTTGTTTCAAGGACACTTAGAAGCCATCAATATGGACTGGGTGTGAACCTGTGACCAGTAGTCAAGTGGAGACATTCAGACATGCAAAGTAAGGCTGGTTCATTCCTGCCTTAAACACAGTCCTAGTTACTGTACACTTCCAAATGGATGAAAGCACCTCTGTGGCCACCACATAGCTTTCTGATTGAGAATTTTTGGTACATTCTGGAAAATATCTGCTAAAACATAGGATATCAAACAAGGATGATCTGAAAAAGGTGTTGGAGGAGTTGATTTACAATTCATGCTGCTCTAATTATCTTTGACACAACCAACTGCACAGTTTGCAACAGAACTCTTTTGATAAAAACTGAACTTTTCAGTCCATTGTAAAATTGAGTTGGTGCTAAAACACTTAACATCACATATGTGTATTTGTCTTGATTGGTTTCAAGAGCTACTTGCTCCCATCATCAGACTGGCTCTTGTAAATGTGTATGGTTGTTTGAGTTGACGTCTGACCGTGGGTTGATCAACTTCCATAATGATTTTGGTGGCAGGAATTTAAAATTCACTAAGCAGAGCTTGTTTTTTTATGGTTAGAATTTTCTCCCAAGTGTCCAACTCTGTAGCGTGCTTTGTGGCTTTTAAGTGTTATTTTTGGCGTGATGTGATTGAATGTCCAAAAACGGCATGCAACTGCACATTTATCCATGTTTGTATTTGATGCATCACATGCGCTCTTTCAGTCTGGTTTCTAAATTCCTCTTAGTTTTTCCTATATAAACTTGGTCCCAATATGGGCAACTAATTTGATGGATCCTCCTTTTTTGCAACTGTTACTTTTGATATAGTTTTCTGAATGTGTCGGTTTTCTGTAGACCCTACAACTTATCTTTTTTTGGCATCTAATTACTTTTAAACCGAAGAAAGGTAGTGAGCCTTTTTCTTGAGTAGTGAATTGTATGCCTCTGTTTTGCAAATTGAGTAATCTGAGAGGATCGTGGATGAACTTGTTTGGTATTACTGCAGAAATATAGTCTGCATACCTGTGCCATACTTTGTACTTGTGTGGAAAAGAGGTTTGTTATGTGTGTTTCCAAGTTGCTCATGAAAATATCTTCTGGAATGGTGATATTGGATTACCCATGGCTTAAGCCTGAAGTGTGTTGGTAGAACCTATTGTTAAATGTGAAGTTATTTTGAGTGATGCAGATATCTATGACATTCATAAGATCATCTGTTTCATCTTGTGGTATGTTGTCTTGGATAAGCCATTTCTTCAGATGGCATAATCCATGCCAACTATTTAGACAGTCTCTGAATTACCAACAATGCTTGCAGAGCTTCTGTCATAAGAGCCCCTGCACACAGAAAGTTTGTAGATAGTGGATGCAGTGCACAATTGTTCTGAGTTGCCATGGTCCCCAGTAGTGTAGCACCGATTAAGAAGACAGTGGCGTGAGGTAGTTCTCACATAATCCTTCTCGAAAATGTGCAGCCAGCACTATAGTTTTCTGTTTACTCTTACACTTAAAACAAGTAGTTATATGAATACCTATTTGAGTGATTGTACAGGACCACAACACAGAAGTGAAGAGTAACAATTATTAGCCATAGTAGCTTTATAAGTGATGAATCTTTGTTTTGTGGGAATGAAACTGTACGGCACTCTTTTTGATCATCTAATTAATTTATGGACTGTAATATACTAAAATAACTAAGAAGTTAACAAGAATGGCATACAATTGTATAACACTTCAATATTAACTTTGTAATCATTGTGTTTAGCTCAAAATGACCTAGTTGTTGACAGGCCCTTAAACCATACTCACTCATCCTTGTAAACTCTTATGTGTTGAAGATTATTAAATTACTTTTAGAATAATATAATTTAAAGTATGGTTTACTATAACAATACACATTAGATTCAGGTTAACATAACCATAAATAAGGAAGCTATCGACCTTTGAATGTTAAAAATGACACTTAACTTATCATACCAATTTACCATCATTATTTTGTACTACTTTATGTTGCACGTTGAACTGCAATGTAGTTTGAATTATCTGTAAACTCATGGATGTTACTAATAACATATGTTTTTTTCCACAGACTTGGTATTAAAGTTTGAGAACAGAACTGCTCAAATGCACCAGCTATAGTAAAATGGATAGCACAGAAGAATCTTGTTTGCTGGACTTTTGTTCTGAGAATGAGAGAGATACCAAAGACCCTATGAAGAAAGTTAAGATTGAAACTGTTATATGCAGCAGTGATATCAAACTGGAACCTGAAGAAGCTTGCACAAATTGTTCACAGAATGAACACCATCTAATGAGATTTAATGAAAGTGAAATTGTAACCAAAATAGATATTAAAGAAGAAGATTGGTGGTCAGAGAGAGAAGATTCATGTATTAATGATGGTATTAAGGTAAAAGTGCATCACTTTTATTCTTTTCGTGTTTTCTTAAATATGCAATATTGATATGTAAATATCAGGATTTTATTCTGCTTCAAAAAGAAAGATTAAATACTTATGCAGGGTAGTCAGAATAGCAGCAAATAATTTTAAAGCATAATTATGGATTTAATGATGCAGTATTTGCTTATGATGAATGTATGTTGATAATGTGTTGTTATCAAGCTAGAGGGCATTAAAGTTTTTGAAGCATCACATCAGGTTAGATGAATTTTCACTGAGCAGGTCACTGTCCGTTTTTACAACAAAACTAAGAGAGATAAGTAGAGCCACATATCTTTAATTTATATAATAAAAACTTTGTTAAATCTTAATCTAATTATACAACACTAAATCTGCATGCTCTGAAGTAGGTCATACCCTTTATCTGATCTACAATACCGGTTTTTGTCAACTAAATGCAAATACTACCATTAATGGTGAAACTTTCTCTACCTTATAATGCCTCAAACATAATTAAAATAACAATAAAACAAGAAAAGAATATGTTCATAAGTTATATAAAGCTGATGATAATGAAGTGTTTAAAACACTTCAGCATATCAATTAATTGAAAAATTTGTCAATATTTAAAAACATGTTTTGTTCCAACTTGTAATAACATTAATCACAGGACCGCCTTTGTAGTGTGGTGGTAGGGTATCTTCCTCACGTCCAAGAGGTCACGAGTTTGAATCTCTGTTAGGGTGAGTTATCTGGATAAGGTTTCTTCAGAGGTTTCCCTTATCCTGAGAAGACCAATGTTGGCTAACTGAAAACTCTTTGGACCTCAGGCTCATTTGAGTATAATTTCACCCATTTCATTTATTCACTATCCGAATATGATACTATGTTGGAGGACATTAATAAAACAATGAATTACAAGACTAATTTCAGAGGGCCCTCACCATCAATCAGCTGTTGGTTGATTGATTCAACGTTCAGTAAATGTTTCCCCCTTCTCTCATTACCTGGCCTGCTCCACTTCCTGTTTGTCAGTCATAAAACATGGTCTATGATTGGTGTGTCGAAATTCACTAGCCGATCTCAATCCTTAATAATCTAAACATTTTCTCTCACTGTTAACCCTCAATAATTTTTTGGTGGTTTTAAAAGTTGATATCTAGGTTGATGTTATGATTACATGACCAAAAATGGTGAGCTATGGCTGATTTATCTGTCTGTTTGTATTTGATATTTACTTCATTTTAGTTTCCAAATTTCTTTGTTTTACAGATATATATCTCATTGCAATCTTCACAGTTGAGGTGATAGATTTCTGATAATTTAATACTTGGAGTAGTATTCTTAGAGGATGATTAAGCAAATATCTCATACTTAATTTGTTTTGCAGAGCCAGTTTTGTATTATAATCCTTAAAAGTATTGTTGAATCTGTTGAAAAATTTGGGATGTCATGTGAATTTGCAATGTCTTTCTTGGGTATACAGATTAATAAAAAAGGATAGAAGATGGAAAACTACAGAAGATGTCATCAAATTAAAAATTAGTGATACCTAAGAAAGATATTCTAAAATCATATATCCAAACTTTTTCATCAGACTGTAGTAAAGTTTTAAGGCTTATAATATATAACTGGCTTTACAAAACAAGTATAGTGTGAGAAATTTGCTCAATCACCCTCTAAAAAGTACAACTCCAAATATTAAATGATCAGAAATCTACCATGTCAACTGTGAAGCCTGCTGTAAGATATTGGTAAAACAAACAGAAATTTGGAAACCAGAATGTTGTGGTTGCTTGGGGTTTATGGATGTGCTATCACACTCCGGGCAGGAGTAATCGATGTTGAAACCAGAATGAACACGCCAGAAATATCAAACACAAAGAGACAGACAAATCACCACTTTTGGTCATGCAGTCATAACATCAACATAAATATCAAGTTTTTAAAGCCAGCAAAAAGTTATTGGAAGTTAAGTGTGAGTATATTTACATTACTAAGGATAGAGATCTACATATTAATCATAGATGATATAGATGAATATAGATTAAGACTAGCCAATAGGAAGAACAGCAGACTAGGCAATGAGAGAAGGGGGAGGCCGTTACCTAATACTGGTTCAATTGACCAATATCTGAATGTTCGAGAGGACCCTTTCCGAAATAGCCTTGTGAGTAACATTATTAGAAGTAAATTAGAGCAAAATGTGTTTCTAAGTATCAACATATTTTTCAGTTTATATGCATAAGTGTTTGTAAACAAAATGCCAATGTTGAACTTTAGAACATAGTTAATAACATCACAGTAACGATTGCCGAGTTCTTTAAAAAATACCTGCATTTCACTAATAGCATGAAATGCTACAATTATCCTAGACATTAACTACTCTTTACTGGCAACTTGTACCAAGAGTTTGAGCATGTTCCCAAGAGAAAAACTTCAGAGGGGTTGGATGTGTCATATGTGCTGGTCATGATATTGGTTTTACTGTACCGATGCAGCAATCAGGATACATTACACTTAGAAAATCCCTTATATCACCAGAATAATATGCAGGTGTCTCATCACTTTAGAATAACATTAACTAGCATATTCCTAAAGAGCATCTTCCAGAAATTCTGTCAAAATGTGTTATAAGAACTGTAGGCAAATGTGGCCCCTCAAACATGGAGATAATAAGTAGGGCCCTGTGAGTATAGGGTTCACAAAGCCAGCCTAATGTCCCCTGCAAACTGGCATTGGTAACACTAACTCTAATAACTCGAGGATTATCCTGTTTTCTAAATGTGCTGCATATGTATGTTAAACACGCCTTCTCATGTAAACACCTTCTTGCTCTTCCACAATATGGCTGTAGGAAATCTCAGTTGATCAATGCTTTTATGAAGAGACCACTGGGCAGACTGTAGTGGGGTGAAAAATCATCTAGCCCAGTGCCTGAACTTGGGTGGGATGATACAGATATAACTGCAGTCTTGCAGAATTCTAATAATCCAAGACTGGCTTGTATGCATGGCATGTGCGCTGTAGACAGAGAATTGTGAACCTGGTCAAGAACCTCCCCTTATAGAGCCAATGTTCCTTATTTCTTTGGAATGCAGAGTGATGCCCTTTTTTTTTTAATAGTTCCTGTTTCTCACAATCATTGATAAACAGCAGTAATGGTGCTGTGATGCAGCAAGTGTCTCCTTCGGTAAAGCTCTGCAGAAAGGTCTTGTACCCTTCTGGGAATTTTCCCAAACAGCACCACAGACATAAGGCATCTCTGCTAGTTCTGCATAAGTGGAACATTTTTATAATGTGCTGTAAAACAAAGTTTTTCCAGTAAATGGAGCAGTTTAGTTTGTGCCGATAGCTGCAATTGGTAACTGGGACCACAAAGTGCTGTATGTATAGTGTGCAACGGAATGCTTTACCATTTAAGAAACAAAACAGGCTTTAGGTTAAGGGTAATATAGACAATGTTTAAACTGAATTACACGCAATATTCCAAAATTGAAGAAAAGCAAAACATAAACAATATACCAATGTGGAAAGTGGAACAAGGATTTACATGATAGAATTTCATCTAACCCAATGTGGCAACTCAAAAGCATTAATATTCTCTAGCTGGATAATGAGATGTTTATGGACATTCATTTGCTGCAAGGAAATTCTCAAACAGAACCCCTTAATCCTGCCTTAACCTCTTGAGCGACAGCCATTTAAAAGCTCTGCAGGCCGAGAACGGATACCCAATATCCAGCGCAGGGCATTTAAATTGTTAAATGCGCTAAAAGTGCTTCCTAAATACACAGCTGTATTTTGCGTAAATTTTAAGTTATTTTAATGAAACAAAAACTGGTATAAAACTCATTATATGCAGTATACATGTACATCATCAGCAATGTTGAGTTGCATTTACAAATCGTTGAAATGGCACTATTTGTTTCACTGTGGTAAAAAGTTAACTTTGCTTTGTCGAAGGCGCCTAATATAATTTCTCGGAAAGAAACAGTAGTGGACCCATTATATGTGTGAGCTATGCATCAGCAAATCACAGCACAATGTGAAATAGAACACTACTGTATGCGTGGTTTATGAGTCATCAGAATAAAGCAGGTTTGCAATTTTTCCTTACACGTGTTTCGTAACTTGGATATAGCTTACAGGCTCCGTTTGTTTCTTTCTTGAAATGCATACGTATACTTTCCTGCTTGTAGCTGAAGTGAGAAGCTATTGAGTATTACATCTCAGAGCTAAAACATGGCATCAACAAGCAGTGTTGCACAAAGGTTAGCGAGTGGTGGAAGTGTAAGGGCTTCTGAAATTACACACAATAATGTGGAGGACTTCTTGCTGTGTGACAGCGATTTGGATATTGATGGCGAATTTTCCGAATTTGAGGGGGGTGTGGAGGATATAGGTACAAGTAGCAGTGAGGAAGAATGTGACCAACTTCCTTCAGGTGTTCGTGAAGAGTCAGCATTGTGGAGTGCTGAAAACAATTCCAATACAAACAGGCACATCTTCACGAACATAGGGTCTGGTGTTCAATCCCAGGCTCAGCTGACTTCTGACAGCCAACCAATTGACATTTTTACAAAATTTTTTACTACCGACTTAGTGTCTCTCATTGTTTCGGAAACAAATGTATATGCGTGTAAGGTGAAGGAAGACCTGCTCTCTAAAGGTAAATTAGGGCCTAAGAGCAGAATTCAAAGGTGGACAGAAGTAACACTCAATGAGATTTACAGGCTAATTGGTCTAATTATACTTATGGGTGTTATTCGTAAACCTGCATTATACATGTATTGGTCCACAGATGACATTTTGGAAAATGCATGTCAAATAACAGGTTTACATCAATTTTGCGGTTCCTTCATTTCACCTGCACAGAGAATGTAAATGACAAACTCCACAAAATTAGGCCTGTTTTCGATTATATTATTTCAAAATTTAAATAAAATTATGTGCCTCGTGAAAAGGTCACTGTTGATGAAAGCCTAATGCTTTGGAAGGGCCGCTTAGGTTGGAAGCAATACATCAAAACAAAAAGGGCTAGATTTGGCATAAAGAGTTTTGATGTTTGTGAAAGTAAAACGGGATATCTTTACAATAGCTGCATTTACACTGGTCAAGGGACTGACAATACTGGAGACAAAGATTTGGGCTTATCTGGTTCCATAGTAATGCACCTAATGGAACCTGCGCTTGATCAGGGTAGGACTGTGTACTTAGATAACTGGTACAGCTCTCCTAAATTATTCATGGCCTTACACAAAAGAAAGACTAATGCAATTGGAACACTACGTTCAAATCGTATTGGCTTGCCAAAAGATGTGAATACGAAGGCTCTAAGGAGAGGGGAAATGGAGGTGCGTCAGCTCCCACCTTTGACCTACCTTGCCTGGCAGGACAGGAGGGTAGTTACGGCATTATCCAATTGCAGCTCTAAGATTTTGATGATTGACACTGGAAAAACAGATGCCCATACCAAAATGTGCATTTTCAAGCCTGACGTTATCCAGGAATACAATATGCACATGGGCGGTGTCGATCTAGTAGATCAGGTATTGCAAGCATATCCCTCTTTACGAAAAACAGTGAAATGGTATAAAAAGGTATTTTTGCACCAGCTGGATATAACCATATACAATTG
The DNA here is from genome assembly GCA_030765045.1 of Tenodera sinensis. Taxonomy (NCBI): domain Eukaryota; kingdom Metazoa; phylum Arthropoda; class Insecta; order Mantodea; family Mantidae; genus Tenodera; species Tenodera sinensis. The sequence continues at coordinate 79,386,295 of CM060961.1, forward strand.
TTTGGTAATTTGGAGAGCTCTAAACCCACACAAGACAATGACCTACCTGGACTTTCGACTATCAATAGCTCGCAGCCTAATTGAACAATACCAGGTCGAGAGGCCTCTTCATACTGGGGGTAGAAAATCCAAAACCCCTGCACCCCTCAGACTTCAAGGAAAACATTATCCTAAAAGGATACCGTCAACAGCAAAGAAGTCCCGCCCATCTCGAAGGTGTTTCGTGTGCCGCAAGAAGGGAATCCGTAAGGAAACTGGGATGATATGTGGCGAATGTGGAGATGTGCCCTTGTGTGTTTATCCCTGTTTTGTGGCATATCACTGCAGAAGGAACATATAAAGGTAAGCCAGTAAAGCAAATAGAATTTAATTAAATGTTTCATAACAGGGAAAAATTAAAATAAGTTGAGTTAGATAGTGGATAAATAAGGGTTAAATGCACAAACGCACAGGACGTGTATACACGTCCATATCGCTCGTCCGTCATGTTAAATGGAGGTGATTTCACGTCCATATCCCTGAAGAGCTTAAAATTATTCGGTGTTATTCTACTTCATCCTGTATAAACACCTTTCTTGCTGTGCAATTAATTACCTCTGTATCACACCTGGGAGTGGATGTAGACAAAGTATGCAGTACTTAAGGCATTTTCATTAAGCAAGCAGAGCTAAACTTTGGTAGCATGATTTTATTTGTTTGCTCCAGCTGAGCTCCTCATATCCAAGAAATTTTGTATCAGATATTTAACTTACAGTGTAATGTATCTCATTGGTAATTAATTCATTTGTGATTTGAATGAGGTTTATCACAGTTTAATGCTAGTTTATTTGAAAATAGTGTGCATGAAGCACTTTATAATGTTTTTTTTTTTTTCTAAATCCAAATTGGGATGATGAGAGAATATTGTTTAACACCATGTATTCTATAACCCAGTTATATACAACTTTCTCCTTTAGTTCAGAAGAGGCTGTCAAGAGTCACTTTGAGGCAAATGACTCAAATAGCCCTGCTTGTTAAAGTGAGGTGTAATGGACTGGCCATCCATTCTAAAATGTCACGAGATCAGTCCCAATAACTGCAGTCAATTGAATCTGTTGCAAAAGATCGGCAAAGCACCTTTAAAATACAGTGCCGTGCCCTAAATGCATGATGATGGCATTTCAGTTGATTGCAGTTGCAATGGATTTTGTTGCTTTTCCATATAAAAACACTACAATGCTATAAAAATATGTTTTATAATATAAATTAACTTAAAATGCATATTCTGTTTTGATACTTGCTGGTATAATATAAAAGATATTTGCTATTAAAATATTCTATAGTTAGGTAAAGTTATTATTGCTTGAAAACAACATGGGCAATTCTTCATTGACAATGATACTTCATTAGCAATAGATATGTGAACATTATTACTGTTTAGAATAATTCTTCGTTTTGTACTTTTTATTATGTTTTACACCTTCTTAATTTAGTTATTATATTCATCAATAGCCAGTAACACCTTTTTGCTTCATTCATTCTCTTTTGCTCTTTTAAGTATTTTACAATGTGGACTGTAGTGTACTGTAATGTTTGGGCCATAAATTGTGTGATACACTAAGAACAAATTTCTTTTATTTGCATAGGACTTTCCATACTTAAAAGGTCTAAGGTTTGACCATCATTATGTGTGATAAACTTATTGTTTTCTTAGGGAAAATAACTTCATATGATGATAGCATAAGTTTGGGAAATCATGAAATTTGTCATTCACTTCAGTTTTGACATACACATAAGTCTACTTTTCATGCTTCAGCACCAATTTAAATTTATAAGTATTTATAAGATCACTAATTACTCTTCTTATAATTTACTTTTCCTATTATTGGTCTGTTTCTTATTAGAAATACCTAGTCATCATGATCTGACGTAACATTTGCAATAGGAGTTAAATTTTAATGTGTAACTTTTCCTGAGTATAAAAATAATATTGAATAACTCTTGCATTGTTCATATGAATTGTGGTCAGAAAGTGAATCACATATTCCAAGTTAAAACGTGAGTAGCAGGGACATGAGGTTGGTCTTCATTTTACAACTATTAACTCTTTGCGGACGAAGTCCTGGGAAGAAATATCTGTAGGCAGGACGGAGCTGTGAATTTGCTGCTACAGCTGCGCAATTGGGAGCAAAACTTCATGCAAAAGTGGCCTAAGTTACTATAATTACATAAACTGCAGATGATTATCAAACGTAGCTGAGCTAAACGGAGCATTGTTGATGCACTGGAACAATTTGTGCTGCTTACATTGTCCACTAATATGGAGATTTTCTTTTAATTGTTTTAAGTTTGTAAACACTTTAGACCAAGATAAAGTATCCATGTCATAAAAAATGCATAGCAATGAAAAAGTGTTCGGCCTTAAATATTAATTTATATAAAATGTAAACAGACACTCGAACACTATGTACACATTTACACATCACACATTTCTCATTATGACAGAACAATTACTTTTTATAATTGACAAGCGTGTGATAATGCTTGAAACATTCGTCGATACACATGGCCGGTTTACTTGCACACGTGTTGCAGTAGAAATATGTTTCTTTTCTCGCTCCCTTGAGTTTTCGGTTGCTGCAAACAATACAGTCTTTGTGTTTTTTACCCTCAAAGTGGTATATAAAATGTGGTGCATTGGGCAAAGTTTAAGAGGTAGAACTGGAACTTAAAAATTCAATGCCACAACCGGGATTTGAACCACAGACCTTCCGCTTGCTGGGCGGACGCTCTAACCACTGAGCTATTGTGACAAACTGCCCACACACGGCTTGTGTGTTTAAAAACACCAACAGTAAGTTTGTTGGCATAAATAAATAATAATTACCATGTGGTGCATTGTTTAGCCTTTCCTCTCTCTCAGCTGTACCAGGGTGTGACCTTGGCCTTGGGTTTCTTATGTCTTTCACCAGACTCTCGACAAGTGACCTTCTGTATTTTACATGTGACATGCGATGGGTGCTTGCCTGGCAATTTTGAACCTTGTACAAAATGTACGAGTTTACTGTTGCTACTTCCAGGCACCAAAAAAATAATTTGCACCACCACTTCAACGATTTTTGCATAAAAGCATATGTTACACAATAACGGTCACTGCGATCCACCTCCCATGTGTTTGGTACAATCAAGTACACACAGCAGTTTTTCTACATCTTTCCTTGTGCCTCCCTTCAAAATTGTTGTAGTTTTCTGCATAGAGGTATCATGAAATGTAGAAATCATCAAGACTACCCTTTTGTCTTTCCATCCCATAACCAACACGTTGCCATTCTGGTAAGAACTGATTTCACCACATTTTAGTTTTTTCAAAAGCCCTTGCTTCACAGGTTTTGGGCTCCCTACCCTACCAGCAATTATAGTGCCCGTGGTTTGGCATTCATGCCTGTCTAACTCCTGTGCTAAATCTACACTACTATAATAGCGATCTGTAAATAAATGATAGCCACTGACTCCAAAAGCACAAAGTCCAAGGCGATCTATCAGAGATAGTACAATTCTCGTACTGAATTGCTTTTCAGGATACGATAAATTACAGATTTGTCCTGTGTACTTTCCATAGTAGGGAATAAGACTGTGAACATAGCCAGTATCGCTATCTGCCAAAACAAAAATCCTGATACCCCATTTTGTGGGTTTTTTAGGATTGTACGTTTTAAAATTTATTTTTCCTTTGAATCCCACAGTCGATTCATCTACAGCAATATTTTTGCCTGGAAAAAAGTGTTCCTGAAAGTTTCTTTCCAGAAATTCAATTACACCGTGAACCTTCTTGGTTCTTCTAAGGGATGAAGCAGTGCTATTCTGTGAATCATCCCCTATATGTAGCATCCAAAAAATCTGTAAAAATCTATCCCGAGGCATAACATCACGGAAAAACTTTATTTTAGTTGTCCTATCAGTGGACCAGTAATCCTTTAGTTCCGGAAGTGAAACAAGCCCCATGTTCAATATTATCCCCAAAAACCCTTTCATTTCTGCTACAGACACATCAGCCAAGTTTTCCAAATAGAGCGTGGGGACAATTGTAATGTGGTAATTTTTTCTCTCGCGTATCTATTTGTTTCCTTGGCAATTTGAGATATTAGCTCATCAGTAAAAAATAAACTAAAGTATTCAATTGGCTCAGCATCAAAGGCAAGATTCAGTTTTAAACCTACATTCTTGGAATAGGTATATTCTTGAGGTTTCTGGTCAGTTTTGCCTATCAATTTCCATGTATCGGCACACGCAACATTCGCAGCACTTGTGTCGCTTTCACTCTCACTTACGGACTCCTCAGCGCTGGATAGCTCCACATCTTTCTCCTCTTCCAATTCATTGTGCACATCGTCATCACTCACTGCATCCAACTCAGATTGAATCATTAACCTTAATTCTTCCACATCTTCATCGCACAACACATCAAACTTTCGTTTTCTATTCCCAGAAGGACCTGGTTTATACGCGCTTGAAGCCATTGCAAAATACTGTGCAACCCAGACAGAAACATTTCCTCTGTTTGTTGAAATAGTTAAAATAATTTCCGAACAAATGGCTGTGTGCTTTTTTTTTTTTTTTTTTTTTTTTGTAACTATACTAAAGTTATTCTGTGGTGATACAATTTATTTTCAACAAGGGGTGACATGAGGTCCGGTACCGCCGAAGCAAACCGAATGATTGTGGGTGCATATTATGATAATGGTAGGTGAGGGCAGGTCTAATATCATGGCGGATGCCCTGACATTGACCTGCGTGGTATTTCAAAATTCATAGGCTGTGTAAAGCTTCCACGAACACTATGATGCCTGTAACATGCTGCCAGAAGTGTTACTTCTGAAGCACTTTACTGTCGATCATATGGCAACATACGATTATATGGGCATTACTGTCATGTCGATCATGTATAGACATATGACCGCAAAGGGTTAAGTATGTTTACCTTCAAATATCCACTTTAGTTGTGCAAATGTGTCATATCCTCGCATCTCAATGTTTCAGCTCTTAGAATTTTTGCTGAGAATTTGTACCACCATGGTATTTGTTTGCATTGTGGTGCTGCTGTCTTTCAGGTCATTAATGTCCCAGGGGATCTCGGGAAACGTGTTAATGCATTGGCCAAAGTCTTTTTCAACTTCCTTCATGCCCAACAGTTGCCCATCAATCATCACCAAGAGATTCATCATCTTGGCCATCTTCATATTTGCTATTCCAGTTTTGTCTTTATTCCTGCCATATTCTGTAACATTTGCTTCATCATTTTTTTCTATCTTGGTTTTGTGTCATGGTTTCCATACTTCTCCTGACACCAATTGTAACTATATTTCCTTTCAGTTGCCATATTTTATTGCATAATTCCCCCCTTTTTTTATCGAAAAATTTGCTTGAAAACACTGGGGAGGGAATTATGCGAATGGTGCTTCTAGGAATTCAGAAAGGAAGGGAAGCCTTGTAGTATGTAAAAGTTATGTAGGTATAAGTAATTTGTGAATGAACTGGATACATACCACGGTTTCATTGGACCTACAATGTATTGTTTCTTTTCTCTGACTATTCTGCGGTCTCACTTTTCTCACTATCATCACTATTTTCATTCATATCTGGCTGAAATAACACATCTTCATTTTCACTATTCCACAACATGTGGTCAGAACCATTAATGGCACAAGAAATACCAGTTTTTTTTAAAACTCTTCTTAACAGTATGACCACTTGTAACAAACTGACTTAGAAACACGTCTGCAACTTCATATTTCAATTTTACAATATGTTATGACAATAGCAGTACAAGTATTTTTGTGGCAAGCCGTGTGTCCATTGTTGCCCATGACAGGCACCGCTGTGTCAATTGTTGTCCATTATCAAGTCATTTGAAGGCTGTTCCAATATAAATGAACCAGGAGAGGGAATTATGCACTGTTTAATAGGTAAATAATTTTTAGTGATGAAAAATCATAGGGGAGGGTAATATGCGAGGGGGGGTCCTTATGCGATAAAATACGGTATTTTTATTTTCTTTAATTTCACAATTATTAGCATGATCTTACTTATAAAAATTATCAATATTACACTTGAAACTTATTTTGCTACTCAAAGCTTTTACAACTAGCCTCTCAAAGCCATTCTCTCTGTCTCCTTAGCAATATGACATCCAGGAGCAATCAATTTGGGATGTGTCCACATGGAAGCTCAAAGCAATGTCACACTCAGAAGTTCAGTTGGAATTCCAAATAAAATGTATATTTCACCAACCATGAACACATCATTGATGTAGTCATTCTACTCAAGGGCTACGAATGTAAAATTTATTTCTATCTATTACAGGAAAAAACAATCTTCAGAAATCCACAGATATGTACATCTTTACTTTGTACAATAAAGCTTTAGGAGTTTTAATGGGAAAATGTTATTTATCAAGGTTAGATTGTTTTTATGTGAAGTAATTTCTTGTCTGTAGATCAATACTGAGTGTCCAGTTTGTTTGTGCCCCTCTTTTTGAAGATAAGAGTCATAGGGTTAAAGGAGATCATTTGTTTTACAAGTGAATTATGTTACAGGATGAAACACATGAAGACTTCGACTCCACAAAATCATCATGGTAAGTCATCTGATTGATTCTTTGTACAAAGACATGAAATTCTCCTCATATTCCCTTTCAGTGTTCTATATATAAATATTTTTCATACTTAATGATCACAGTGGAATTGCTTCATTAAGTTATATCAGTAACATTTCTCATGTATATTATCTAATTCCCTGTTAGTGTTAGATATGGAACTGTTCACTGTACATAATGAGTATAGCACAGTTATTTGGTCAAATTGTATAAGTAACTATCACCAGACACATAGTTATATGCCCTTTTAGTGTTAGATATGGAACTGTTCATTGAACATAATGAGTATAACAGTTTTTTGGTCAAATTGTATAAGTAACTATCACCAGACACATAGTTATATGCCCTTTTAGTGTTAGATATGGAACTGTTCATTGAACATAATGAGTATAACAGTTTTTTGACCATGTTATAAAAGAAACTATCACCAGACACATTGTCATATTCCCTGTTAGTGTTAGATATGGAAGTGTTCACTGAACAGTGTAATACAGTTATTTGGTCAATGTACTCAAGGGACTCCAGATACATTTTTGTATTCACACTTTCTTTCATTTAATTTTTACGAACAACATTCTTTTACAGGCCAGTGATAACATTGCTAAGGTTGGCCCAGGGTAACATGAACATGAACTAATGGTGAAAAACATACAGATTAGATACAAAGTGTACCAGATTTACAAATTTAAACATAATTGTACCAGAATTACTGTCAGCAGGTAAAAGAAATACCTCTGAACATTAATAATAAATGTGTAAAGGTATGAAACTGAGGACCAGGTAATGTGAAATCACTTTCTTCTGAGCTGCCATGCAGATCTTGTGGTAATTTCTTATAAGTGTGGTTCTGTTATTACTTCTGATGCCAATGCTGAATGTGCGAGCTCCAGGAACTGTTGCTAGTTTGTGGAAAAATGATGTGAAGAATTCTTGCAGAGGGAGAATTTCAAACTCATTGATGAAGTTGGTTGTTTCTTACATACCAGGTGGCGTTGGTCACTTTCTGAAGGAGTGCGTTTTGTGTAACAAGTGTGTGTTTTGCTGTCTCTGCTCCATATAAGAACAGTGTATAACATAAGTGCACGTATTAGAGATTGACTAGCAGAGCTGTACATTCCAGAACAAATCTTAAATATAACCAGCCACAAATTTAGGGCCTCTGACGCCCCTGGGCAAAAAAAAAAAAAAAAAAAAAAAAGAAGGGCTACCCCCCCAACTTGCAATACATATATTACTCAAATTTTCACAAAATAGAGAATGGTTTTACTGGTTTTGATACCTAAGTATGAGTGGCAAACACCATAAGTGAGTTTATTAAAATTTATGTAGAAACATCTCTATGGAAAGAACTTACATTAAACAGTCATCACCCCATATTAGATGTCATAAGTTCATAACATATACTGTTTAAATAACAAGAGGCTTCCTTCTCGCCCTGTCATTTGCAAACAAGTTTATGAGTTCGTCATAGTCCATTTTCACTGTGAAGTCAGATTCAATTGCAAGAACACCAAGATAACTAAGGTGATCCTTCACTTGTGATGTTCTTAAATAATTATTTTTGTGTCTTAGAGCAGAATATGATATCTCAGTTGCGCAGTTGGAATGAAGAATACTGAGCCCCACTAAGTCTCTTTCTTCCTGTCATTTTATTCAGTGACAATCGATACTGAAACTGAGAAAAAGAAAGAAATTATGATAAACAGTTGAAAAACTTAAAAGATTCAGACATAACCTAATACTTCATTATGCCAGAATGCCGGCTGATTAAATATAAAATAACTCAATATAATTACAATAATAATAATTACTGTTCATTACCTCAGCTAACAATATATAGAAAATTTACGTTAATGAAGAACAACACACACTTCTCGATCTTACAAGTTTTTGCATGTGTTAATTGATTCTCACTATTGGAATGTTTCGCTTTGTCTCCGCTTTTTTGTGTAGCTTTCCAGTAATTTTGCCACCCTCTAAAATATGCCTCCCTGGGCATTTGCCCGGTTTGCCCTGCCGTAAATACGTCCCTGAATATAACAATTATTTAGAAACTAAAAGCTTCACTTATAGTATTTGCTGAGGGTTCTTGAAATGTTACACAAACATGTTACTTGATGCTTCCATCATATCCTGAGTGCTCTTGTTTATAACAGTCGCCATAGCTATAAATTCTCAATTACTGAATATTTCTATGTATTGCCAACCTGTCAAAACAAAACAAATTTGTCAATACAGTTGATCAACAGTATTTCAAAATTCATAAGACTATCCTTCATTTTCAAAATGAATATCTTTTCCTAGAGCATTTAATTTGTTGGCCTATTGAATTGCTTTAATAATTTAACCACTGGATTTATTTCATAATTAAATGGCCAAAAATGATCTGCAGTAGCTCACTTATCAGTCCTTTTATATGTAATAATTCTAAAACACTCCGTCATTCTGGATTCCAAATGATGTCTAGTTTTTGTAATGTGAACTCTCTCACAATCCAAACAGCTAAATTGATAAATACCAGATATCTATAATTTATAATTTTAACCTTTTTGGAGCAATTTATCAAATTGTGTATGTTTTATTTATTTTGAGGAATCAAAGTTACTCCAGGTTCCTTAAAAGTTACAAACATGCATAATTCCTCTATTCTTCCTTATATTCATTTTCCTGTATCCATAAAAGTTACTATGTTGTTGGCTAATGCAGGATTTCTGTCAATGATGTCATTGTCTTAATGTTAACATCCTCCAATGTAATGTCATCGGATGGATTAATCCTCTTGCTCTCCAATATTTTTCACTGACGGATGGGGCACTGGAAGTGACTGGGAATATTTGAAGGTGGTCTTGGCCCATTTCCTGTTGCAGATCACATAGAGGACAGAATATAACTATTAACCTTTTTCATTGTAAAGTTCTTGAATTGTACCCAAAATCTGTGACTTTGTCTCTCTTCTCGCTTGTATCTTTCTGATATTTTATTCCTTACTTTCCTGATTCATCATTTATCTTTCTGTCCCTTTCTTGTATCTCGGCAATTGACAGCATTGTTAACAAACACTACAATCTAATGCTGTTTTGTTAATACTATACCAATATTTATAACTTTGTAAGTTTTATTTACTTTAATCACTGAAAAAACTGAAACTATTGAAAGTGAAACAATATAAATCAACCAACACAATAAATTTGTAGAGACACTTATCTTTGGTAAGCTTTGAATATTAAAAAGGCCAACCAAGTTTTCATGAATTACTCATTCACACTTTCAGTGTTACTTTGTTATGCTTGCAATTGCTACAGAACTAGGTGACATAGTTTTTCCTATCATATTACCAACTGAAAAAAACAAATTTGTTGACAGAATAAATTGCCATTATTTTAAAATTAATTGTGCAATTTTTATTCTTCAAAAATAATATACTTTCCCTTACCATTAAATCTGTGGGTCCTTTTAATTGTTTCGATAATTTGACCTCTGGATTTATTTCATTACTTTACCTATGTAAAACCTCTTGCAATAAAAAACCTAAATTGATAAATGCCAGATTATTCGTAATTTGAAATGTTAACCTTTTTCCGAAAGGTTTTACAGTCTTTTGATGCTTAATTTGCTCTGCCGTTTTATGTATTCTATATTAAAACAATTAACATATAGTGTGTTTATATTCTCTGTTAAATTCTTCCTTATAGTAATAAAATGACATTGATTCAAGTTACATTAATACAATGCATATTGCATACAGAGCTTGTCATCATAGGTTTTATTTTTTCAACTGTCACTTTTCATGCACCATTATGTTGTGTATTAACATATTTTATAACAACCATAGTAAATGTGTCAACAATTCAGAAACAGAATGTTTGCAAGAGTACTTTTATCTTGAAGTTTTGAATATAATTTCAGGTTTAGTACAATTTAAAATAAAGATTAAACAAATAGTTATCACAGTCTAAATGTTATAGCTAAGGAACCAATGATTCAAACTATATACCGAGAATAATGAAAGAGCTAAACCTATTGACAATGAAGCAATATAATAAATATTTAGGGACTTGGCTTCCCTTATAGGAAACTAATCACGATATAGACTTCTGGATTCTTCATTCCTCCCATCTATTTGTATGACACCACCATGCTTGTTTTTGTACTCTCTGGGATGTTACCTTTTCTTTTACTTTATTTAGTACTTTGGTCATTAAGTTAAATCCATTTTGACACTAACAGAACTTTTAGGCTTTATTTTCTATACCTACCTTTTTTCCCCAAAGCACTCCAGTTACTAAGTGAAACAACAGATGTACTTAGGTCCATAAATATAAACCTGTAAGTATGTTTGTGGTACTGCCTTGATGTACTTTAACAACCTAAAGTGATTGCTTTCTTTTGATTAATATTTCTCTACAGTATCATTCAGTATTATATGTGGACATAGTACTATTCACACACTGTATCTTGAGCACTGTAGTCTAGTGCTGCAAACAGTCCAACTCAAGAACTCCTATGCTTTGTCCAGGTAACTACTGGTGAACATTTTCTGTACTCCAGTGATACCACTTGTGTATTTCATCATATAGTGTTACATTTGTGCCATGACTCAGTGGTTAGACCACTCGCCTAGGCGGCCCGGGTTCGATCTCAGGGACCCGCATGTGGTATTCGTGGTGGACGAAGCGGCGGCTGGGCGGGTTTTCTCTTGTTTGCTCCACCATTCGTTGCACCAATTGTGCCATTATCACCTTTCCAATCATTGATTTCTTCTTTCTCACTATCATACCTGACGCTTGGCGGACCAGCTGCTTCCAGGTCTTCACTCTGTCCGGTCCAGAGGTTCCTCTGCTCCCCGACAGGTGTCTGATCATAAGCACTGGCTTGTAAGTCCTAAGGGGTGTCAGTCCTAGATAAGGGGAGGGTATTCAGGAAAAGAAAAAGTGCTACGTTTGTTGTTCTCTCGTCACTCATGTTTACTTTTGTGTTTAACCATGCCAAACAGCCTTCAGTAACAATACCATTTGGAAGTTCAAGATAAAGTATGTGGCTAATACACTTATTTCATTATTTTATCATGCATTACCCTTATAGACCGCCTATTACATAACTAATTTTGTTTATTTTTTATGATATATTCTGATTGTAATTGCTAGCAGAGATGCTTGTCATTATTACACCTAGAGTCCGTGTGTCATTGTGTCTATGGAAACTTTTGTCAGCTGTATTCACTTTTATATTAGAAAACTTGAAACAGTTGATAATTTTGGTCAGAGGGCTATTTCTGTTTTAATCTCTAGTAACTTATGTCCACTATTATTATAGTTGTATAATGTGGGTAAACAAGTTATGTTACTTATTATTTATTTATGCCAACAAACTTACTGTTGGTGTTTTTAAACACACAAGCCGTGTGTGGGCAAAGTTTAATAGCTCAGTGGTAGAGCGTCCGCCCGGCAAGCGGAAGGTCTGTGGTTCAAATCCCAGTTGTGGCATTGAATTTTTAAGTTCCAGTTCTACCTCTTAAGTTATGTTACTTTTGTCACTGCAGTTTTACTTGAAGTCAATAAAGAGTATAGATATATTTTGAGGATATACCTAGCACAAGTAAGGAGCACAGCGAACTGTAGGTAATTCAACTCATTAAATCCTTAGTTTGTTTGCCTGTATGTCGCAGAGAGACAGAAAATGGAAATTTTACCTGAAATAATGACCAGAAAACAAGCTGCATGATCATCCCACATTACTTACATTTGCACAAAGATAACGCTTGTTACCTTACATTTTTAGACAAGAAAATATTTTCAAACAGACTGAAAAGTCCCTTACATTCACTGCAATGTTTCAAATTAGTAATCCCATATAACCTGCAATGGAACCCACAAACGAATATCCAAATCTTAAGTCTTTTCCGCACTCATTCTGTCATCATGTGCTCATAATAAGAAACATCCATGTCCTTTTTCATTTGTAAGTTTTTCATAAATCTGTTCCAGTAATTACTGATAATTCAACTTTTATATTTCAGTTTATACAAAGAAAGTGTTTGCACCTATACATCAGGTTTACCCTCCAGTGAAGGCATAGGAAATCACAGAAACTTCAACACGAACAAAGATAGTCCTTCAATAGAAACAAGTAATTGCTCAGAAGCATCTGATACTGGGGACGTTGTCAACACGGCTTCCTCTTTGAAACAAAGGAAGTTCCTTCAGCAGAGTAACAAAAATGAACAGGATGTCAATAACAAGAACTGTAAGTCCATCTTGAGCCATGATTACACAAATTCCTACAACTCTGAGGCTTCTAAGAAGTTTCTTAAAAATCTGTCCCAACTCGAAAATGATACATTGGTTTTTTACAGTAAACAAGCAAATACGTGTGACTTTCGGGAAAACGGTTTGAATGAGTTGTCATCGAAAAGTCGCCAGTTGATTGATGATGCAAAAAGGACACACAAATGTAAGATCTGCAACAAGGCTTTTACTCAGTTATCACATTTGAAAAACCACAAATTGATTCACGAGGGTGTAAAGCCACATGAATGTGACATTTGTAACAAGGCTTTTACTGACCTATCAAGTTTGAGAAGACACAAATTGATTCATGAGTGTATAAAGCCTCACAAGTGTGACATTTGTAAACAGGGTTTTACTCAGTCATCAAGTTTGAAGAGACACAAATTCATACATGGCGGCATAAAGCCTCATAAATGTAACATTTGTGACAAGGCTTTTACTCAGTCACAGTTGAAAAGACACAAATTGATTCATGAAGGTGTAAAACCACATAAGTGTAACATTTGTAACATAGCTTTTACCCAGGTATCACATTTGAAAAAGCACAAATTGATTCACGACGGCATAAAGCCACATAAGTGTAACATTTGTAATAAGGCTTTTACTTCGTCATCAAATTTGAAAAGACACAAATTGGTCCACGAAGGCATAAAGCCACACAAGTGTAACAGTTGTGACAAGGCTTATACTCGTTTATCAAGTTTGAAAAACCACAAATTGATGCATGAGGGTATAAAGTTACACAAGTGTGACATTTGTAATAAGACTTTTACTCGTTTAATATATTTCAATACACACAAATTGGTTCACGAGGATGTTAAAGCCACGCCTGTGTAACATTTCTAACAAGTCTTTTTCTGAGTTATCAAATTTTAAAAAATTGAGTCATGAAGGTATAAATCCACACAAGTTTAACATTTGTAACAATTTGTAACAAATGAACATTGATTCATGAAGTTGTAAAGCCACACAGGTGCAATACTTGTAACAAGGCTTTTACTGAGTTATATTTAAAAAGACATTAATTGACGATAGCAAATACATAGTAGTATAATATTTGTAAGTAGGATACTCTGAACAGTAGACAATTGCAGAGTGTGAAGTATTTCAATGTTTTTTCACCTCATAAAGGAAGTAGTTGTTTTGTGGATCCAAAGTTCTCTGTTAGTGTAGAACTTGTATAAGTTTATATAAAAATTCATAAATGGAGAAAAACATATATTTTCCATATAGTTTCTTAATTTAAAAATTGTGAACACTATCCTTAAGCTATATTTGATTGAATGGAAAAAGAAGGGTAACAAATAGATTTTTTGATTAAGTTACTAGGGTAAACTGGTTTCCTATATCATTTGGAACTTAAGTAAGCCATTTCTGCATACATTTCGAATTTCATATTGGGGTAAAACTGTTTTATGGACACTCTAGATCTTGAACTGATGTGTTTGCTTATTCTGCAAAAAGTTAGGAGGAATATTGAGTGCTGAGTCTTTTATATTACTTGTAGGTCTGTATAGAACTCTCGGTTACTTTTTATTACTGCTGTGGAATTATTTTGGTTGCGGGAAAAGGAAATCAAATACAACTACATATATGATAAAGTACATTGTCATGTTATTATCCATGAATTTAGAATTCTAAATTCCGTATTGCATAAGAGGGATATTGTGAGTGCCCATAAAATACAAATAGCTATACGGAAAAGTGCTAAAATTAAAATGTATTTAATTAAATATGTAAATAATTACATTGGTAGTAAAACCAGGAATACATGCTCCTGAAAAACATTGTTGTATGCAAATTTCATTCATAAAATAAAATAAGTTTTATTTCTCCTGCTACTGAAGTATCAATGTACACCAGTATTTCCTGTTATTCTCTTTATTTTATTAGCATCTTGAAATTGTCTTTAAGTGCTCAATTACTTTGACTAATGGTCCTCCACAAGTGTAGAAATCTACTAATTGAAGTGTTTATAACAAAAACAGCCCTTGTCACATGTGACGAATTTTGCGATTATGGCGCATTCTGGTGTTCCTGTTCAGGGAGCAGATGCTGAGAAGCACTGCAGCCTAAGCTCTTCCCAGGGTGTCATTACTCCCCGGTTGTATGGAATTTCGGGGAAGGGGATCCAGGATTACCAGTCGCACCCTGTTATTACGGACGTTCACCGTGTACGAGCAAAGGACGATGCTGTACAGGTACCTTACCCGCACGCTGTTTATTATATTTGATGGACTCCACATGTCTCCAAAGACAAAGGCAGATAATGAGGTTATAGCTGTTCGACTGTACATTTCACAACCTATCCGTTGTTTCCAGTACCAAGGCTATAGCCACGATAAGACCTCTTGTACAACTTCAACTGTGGTAAGGATGTGAGTTTGTCCATCTGCTTCTAGCTGTGTGAACTGTGGAGGTGTCCATCCAACGAATTTCGCGACTGTCCACCTCGAGGATCTTAACCTCTCGACCATGCCGTCCGACCTTTGTGAGTACATCTGCTGTGGTCATTAGCGCCCAAGGAGAATAAGAAATATAAAAACGCAGACACTAAACCTGCAATCTAAAGCCGTCAAGAGATAAAAACCTCACTAATTCAGTGCCACGAACTGTAAAAGTAAAGCTAATGCATAAGAATAGACTCACAAGTGACAAAAAAACATCAGATGCCAATAAACTGAAGACAAACAAGATATATAGGCAAGTCAAACACGGCCGTCCATATTGTTGAGATGAAAACGGAACACTCGCTCTACTGCACTTAAAGTATCCGCGAGTGCGTCAGCCAGAGTCAAGAATTCACATAGTGGAGCTAACATCCGGTACTGAGGTAAAACATGTCATACTATGTGATCATCACAATAAACACAGAGTGACACATCGTCTTAAGATAAAAGGTGACCATGGCCAAAACGGCATATGCAATGTGCAATCTGGTTCCAACCACTGCCTCATTATGACAGCTGCACGAGGAACGTCTTCCAGGACACAGGGATTGGCTTCGTTTCCCCAAGTTTGTTCCCCGAATATTCGTCCAGTGATACATGCAACGCGAAACAATAGAAGTGCATGTAAGCAAGGTAAACTCATCAGAAGATATCTAAGTACTAGAACATCTAGGAGCTAAAACCAGTGTCTTCGGAGTGATATAGGCAGCCCCATTTGGTACGTGTCCAGGTACCCATATAAAGGTCAGTGAAGACTTTTCTGAATACGCTGCACCAGTAGATAGTAATTGTACAGCGACCGTAGGCTCTGGAGGGTACTCAAGGGATCCAAACAAGCAATGCAGGGCTGCAAGGTTTGTCGATGTACATATATTTAAAAGACTTTTATGAGTACCAAAATACTCAGGTGTAAAAATCGAGCACTGCGGTAAAGCGAGATTTAAAACTCTGGTGACCAGAGTAAACGCACATCCCATTCACCGATTGTCCTTCAGTCCACTGTGTAGGTAACGCTGGTGGTCCAAAATGTGTCTTAAACTCCATAGAAAGATTTACTCATTGACTGCAAAGAACACTTCAGAACCAGTTGAAAAATTTTTAAAAATGTGACTTTACATGTAAATGATAGTTTAGTACCATTTGATGTAGCTCTTTGTTTACCAGCATTCCGATAGGAAAGGTACACCAATTAATAAATCACTGGCTTGCCAAACGGGGCATTTCACCATCAGAAATTGAGCAATACCCTCATCTCATAGAATTATGCATAACACAAAATACTTTCATATTACATTAGAAGCGTTATCAACAAACCTCTGGTTCGGCCATGGGCAGCCCCTTATCAGTGGTATTGGTAGAATATACAAGTAATTTAGAGATACACATCACGAAGGCATTTCCATATATGTTTAATATATATGTAGACGACATTTTTGCCACTGTTCCAAAACTATTACCTCAGGACGCATTGAAATGATTGAACCTACAGGACCATTCCATTAACCCACGCAGGTAATTTATGCCCTGCAACTTTTTAAATTTTGTCTTTTAAAACTTGATTAAAGACATGCAGTTAATAGTTATTTTCAATCACTGTTTCTACCGCTGAATTGTGTATTTGTCTCAAATATTTCATTGTTGGTCTTTATGAGAAACAATGAAATGTCAATGTGGTCATAAAGTTTTGCCCCGTAAATATAACATGATTCATACAAAAAGTAAAAAAGGAATAGCTAAACAATGTTAAATATTAACTTCATAAACATAACAAAATATAATACCAAATTTAAAGTAAATGTGTTTTGAAAATTGCTGACATACCCTGTTACCAGTGGCGGTCACCTCCGTTGGTAGAATAAGCTCTGAAATAAGGATTGGCACAGTATTTAATGTGATTCATGCAAAAAGGGAATCGCAAAACACTTAAATATTACCTCTATAAACATGACTATATATAATACCCAATTGTAAACTTTGTTTTTAAAATGAGTCAAACATATTGTGTCCAGCGATGGTCACAAAGTACTCCTCACTCCGATAATCTAAGTTATGAAATAAAGCTTGGTAGTGCTGGGGTTAAATTCACTACTGAAATAGGGCAAGATGGATGGCTACCTTTCCTGGATTTAAAAATAGTAAGAAACATGGACAGACTGGAATTTAGCATATACAGGAAACTAACACACGTAGACAATTGCATTAAGAACAATAATTTCAACCCAAAAGCACTTCAGCATGCAATCTTCCATAACTTAATTCACAGATTGACCAATATTCCACTGACAAATAGGGAATACAATGAAGAACTGGAACGTATAAAACTTGTTGCAAATTTGAATGGATTTAAACACAATATACCAATCATGGACTGACCAATAGGAAGAGCAGCAGGCCCGGCAACGAGGGAAGGGAGAGGCAGTTACCTGACGTTGAATCAGTCGATCAAACAGCTGAATGATGAAAAGGACCCTCTCACAAACTAGTACTGTTTTAAATATTATTACAAATAAGCTGGAGAAAAATGTGTTTTTAAATGTTGACATTCTTTTCAACTAAGTTTATTAATATGATGCAATGTTTAAACACTTCATCGTGAGTTTTATATCTCAGGTTCAAGTTTATCTTTGCCATAAACTACAAAACCCCTTCGACCGTTTGTTTATCGTCCACCAGGACAATAGGCAGCTGCAGAGGGTTTTGAATGTACGCTAGGAAAACACTACCAGCACGTATCGAACCGACAAAAGGTTTCGCACGCACACAAAGAGGAGCAGGGTGCTGTTTAAGAAGGTAACCACGTGTAAAACTGCAGTGGCCAATACGTAACCGAACCAAAATGATCTCTTTGAGACGAGATATACGAGAGGAAGCTATCCAGTTTATTGGAAGTTCTTTTACTTCACTAAGCTTATTCCTGAGGAGAGCTGAAGTCTGTTCGTGCCAGCACAACACCCTTTCCGTACTTCCAGTCGTCTGAAGTAATAAAAGAAGTGGTAATGCTGGATTCTGTGGTTGCTGACAAATTTGCCACTTCATTCCCCAACAAACCTACCTGACTTGGAATCCATACGCACACAATTTTAACACCAGAAGCGTGTAAAACATGAAGGGCATCCTGGATACGTTGTACCATAGGTTGATACTTATACAGCTCGCGAAGGCTCTGAAGTGCACTAAGAGAATGACTCAAAATCAGGCAGTCGCCTAGTTCACGACGGTGTGCATATAAAACTCATCTGTATGTTACATACAGCTCTACAGTATAAATGGAAGTACTATTGTGAAAACCGAATGTATGTGGTTCGGTTCCATTAACACTCAACAGCACTGGTGGTCTTTGATCCAACGGTGTGAATCAGATGTCGGTCAGGGTAACCTGAAAAAATTCTAAAAAACAGGTGTCAATACTGGAGATAGGTATTGGTGTACGGTCATCGCGCGATTTACACGAGGCTTGCCTCGCAACTTAGGGGAACAGAACATCTCTCACTTGGGAAGCATGTTAGCCATCTCAATAGCGAGCTTGCTAAGAAGCTCTAGGAAGCGAAAACTCTCTGACTTCGGACTAAGGCTGTTCTTCCTATACACTTCGGTTAGCGTTGTGTTGAAAAACAAAGCAAACATTGCGTGCCTAGGAACAGATGTAAGTGCACAAGCACAATTTCTTAAGAGGACGTCAGGCCAATATTGCTAAGGAGGTTCTGCCGATTCGACGTAAAGGCTCACAACTGGGTTAGTTGGAAAGGATCCTATTGCCATGCGAATACCCCGATTATGGACTGTGTCTAATCTTCTTAACACAGACCACCGTGCTGAGGAATAAACGATACACCCATAGTCTAGCTTAGATTGGACCAATGCGCGATACATTTGCAGCAAAACTGTGTGGCCCGGTCTCCACGATTTCCAAGTACCCACAGGATATTGAGGGAACGTCGCATCGTGCTTTCAGATGCACTGTATGCGATGATCAGCTAAGCTTCATATCCAAGATCAACCCCTGGAAACGCATTTTATCTGCGAAGGAAGTAAATCTGGGCGGAAATCATCTCCAACGACGCCAGCAATTAATGCAGATTGACTTCTCAATTGAGAAACGAAAGCCGCTTTTTAAGCTCCATTCTCGAAAATTGTATAAACATTGCTGCAGGTCCGTTCAAAACGGCTGTGCCCAGAGAACTTCAATACATGGCGAAGTTACCTAGGAATAAGCATGTTGAAACTCCAAGTGGAACTCATTTCCAGATGGAATTAAGTGCTAAAGCGAAAAGTGTGTCGCTTATTGCCGTGTGTTCTCACAGTGTGGGCAGGATCTTCTTGCTCCATATTCTCTACCGAGAAGGCCCGTTTCCTCATAGCAAATTTCGGTCCGATTGCATTGAACCAATTTGGAAACGGAGATCGGCGAAGATAAAACGCACAAGAGGATCTCCAAGATGTCTTTGGAGTTTTCTTTCCCCTGGGTCTCTTGGGAGCAAACTTATTATCATCTATGAGGAAGTCGGATCTATTATATTGGGTTTTAAAATTTATTGGTGAAGCATCGTATATTACAGGTCTGACAGCCTTGTTTATCGAGATTGACACTTTTGTTGGCGACCTTGCTGATCCCTTCTGTGCATCTAAGGTGCTTGCAGAGGTTAATATGCCGCTGGGAGATGTGACGTAGCTACGAGAATCTTGTCTGAAATATGTTCCCGTTTGGATAGCTAGTTTCAGTTGCGATTTCCCCACGTGGGAACGGAGCAACAGGTCACACGTAGGAACCTCCTCTGCGCGAGTTTCAGAGTCCTGTGCAGTTCTACACGTCTAGGATAGCTGGCTAACAAATTCGATTTTAGTATAGAAGCTGCCTGAAGAGTTGAATTCGCTTCAATAAGGCGCACACCGTTGCGAGAACTAATACAGGCTTTCGCTTGGCTAGCTGTTTTGTCAAGTCCCTTCTAAATTATAAATGGATTCACCGACGTAAACTTTTTACCTTACTTGGATCTAGTTATCACTAGTAGGGATGAGCAATCAATTCTGCTACTTCGTTCGCACGAACCATATGATGTTTGTTGGATTAAGGTTCACCATGGAGTTTTACTCCTCCACAATGGCAAATGTCTCCGACGGCATACTCGCATCCCGAGCGCCAGCCCTACTTAGGCAAAAAACCTGGCCCGGCCCTTGATCACCCTAGGATCACAACAACCAGCCCCCCAACCCCTCTTTAAGCGCGTATCCCTCAAGATCAGGGGGTCGTGAGTTCGAATCTCGCTTAGAGTGAGTTATCCGGATGTTCTTTTTCCGAGGTTTTTCCTTATTCCGAGAAGACGAGTGTCGCGTAACCTAATGCTCTATACAGCTCGGGCTCATTTGCGCCTAACTTCATCCATTTCATTTATTCACGTTCTGATATGACGATGTTGGAGGACGTTAATTAAGAAAAAAGTCTCACCTACAAATTTATAGACAGAGGGACCAAATTGTCTTCAGGAGTACATCAGCTCATCCATTGGCCCCTTCCCGGGACTGACTTATCAGCGGTAACGAGCACAGGCCTTACATAACCAGGGGTGGGGAATTACGCGGTCACCCAGTCACCCTTTTCGTCTCCACATTCATCAACATCTCGCACTAAAGGTATCCATCAGATTGTTCAGAGCCAGACGACGACGACGCTATCTGGCAGGCTGAGAACAGCCCGAGGTGTGTCATGCGTGTACCTGCCCTTTTAGGGCTTAACCACTTTATGACGGGATGTAAGGTTTTGCAGGGTGTCGGGTGAGAATTGAGGTAGTGGGTAGTAAGGAGGCCGCGAGATTATGCTCCTCAGCGGCTGCTTTCAGTGTACAACTACCGTTGGGCACTGCTGGTGTAAAGGTCCAAATATGGAGGTTCATTTAATTTTGAATTTAGAATCCAAGCTTATCTTGGAGGTCTGTGATGTATTCAGCTTTCGCTGTTGAAGGGATGTCTCCTTCGTTACCGGGGATGCCCGCAAGCCATGCGGGGAACCCGGTATCCCACGCGCGTGCGTTCAGTGGGGTTATAGTCCCCAAGAGACCTAATCAGGGCACTCCTATGTTGAGGAATTTGGTCGTATAATTTAGTTG